>JAVJIF010006474.1:0-93573 GCA_038442645.1 Agave tequilana
TGCTTCTTTTGGCCGTTGATGCAATCTTTTCTCTTGTCTGCTTGGAATTGGCTCTGTTGAATTCTTCTCACCATTCCACACATCAAGGATTCATTTTTAGTCAATCCAATTATATTGAGTTCTATGAACATGATAAATTTTCAAATCATTCACTACTATCTCTATACAGATGTCCTAAATCATTCATAAGATTCTTAATGAAGAAGCTATTGTTTAAAACCTTCAGCATCTATTTGAAAGGTGAAAGAAAACCTCCACACTGCAAAAGTGTTATTTTGTACTCAAATCTTGATTGCATTCACTCTTCATGTAAACCTGTTGAAATTGTTGGGGTTTACCTGAACTTTATCACTTCAGCAGCATTGGTGCAGTCATGGTCTTATGTTGAGGGAGATTTAGCACCAAAGTTCTGATTTTTTTTTTTTAAATTATTTTTAAATTAATCATTTTATGGTATTTACATGTACTATTTTTGCAGAAAAGTTTACTGAAAAATCATTCCCTAAATTTCTCTCAAAAATCATTGCCTGGACTTGGACTTGAAATAATTGTGATCCTCTTAATAAAGAGGGTTAGTTGGGGGGGAAAGTTCATAGGAGAGTTCCTATCAAGCAATCCTTATTGTCAGGGGGTTGTCAGCAATTTATCCATTTCCATTAATCTCACATAGAAAATACTGTGAGGAGAGCTGTACAGAGAGATTGCATGTCCATCATCATTAATTCAAAAGGGAATAAATACAAAGAGCTGTACGTTCTCTTTCTCTGCCAACACTTAAAAAGGTCAATTTCTCCTCTCTTTCAACTCTTTTTTATTTTTGATTTTTAAGTTTATGTAATTAAAAGTTGATGATGATATGTTCATATTCAGTACATTGAATGTTTAGATTTTCATTTTTAGAAAAAAAAATTCTTGGACCTAGTAACAAATAAAAGATTAAACTAGAAAATGAGGAACACCCATGAATTTTGTTTGGTCAAATTCTTTTTAATTCTATTTTAGGTAAATGTGTTTTAGTTCTTCACAAATTACCATGCATTTCCTAATTTAGATCCCAGGAAAATCCCTATGTTTTACTTAAATTTTTTTGGAAACCCATATAGAAGATGCACAGCTTAGCAAAATAAAATAGGGTTAAAAAATGTGCATTTTTAACTCTCTATTTGTATTTTTCTTTAACATAATTTAGAGTATCCTCAACATTTGAAATGGTTACACAATTAAAAAGAAGAAATCTCTGAGTTTAATTTGTTCACTTCTTTTTACCGAATATTTCAGCTTTTTCACATTTCTTCTGATTTGAAGCGCAAAGAAAAACCACACTCTTCACTGAAATATGAGAGGTTAGATGCCAATGTTCAGTATACTATAGTAGAGAAAATGGTGCTAATTCTTATTTTATGGATATTTTTTTCCCCAAAAAAGAGAGAGAGTAACAGAGGAAAGATGGAGCTATAGAAGGTTTCATTGAAAGAGTTTGCTATTGAAATCTCAGAATTGTGTGTAGAATTTCATCAAATGTGTAGGAATATGTTGGTAAAGATTATAGGCCTCTACCACTGTATCAAGCACCACTTTGTTCAAAAGGTGACATATTAGATAAAAGTAGTGAGAAAAAAATCCATATAATTCCAACTCATTGAAACCCAAGTCATTTATAGATTGGTAAGTTATCTGTTAGAATTACCGGATGAAAAGGTCTCTATTATTGATGTGGACAAAAATCTAGATAGAAAAAAATTCTGATTGTAGAATTTTCTATTTTTGTCTTTGAAACAACATTGACATTGAGATCTTGACCAATATGCATATCGACACCAAGAATAGGAAAGATAGTGTAGCATTCTATGGATGTAGTAGAATCATGAGTAGGAGATTTTATCATCTCTATCGTTTTCTTTGTTCAAATTGTTCGAAATCTTTGGTTCATCATTTTGTTGTGTTCTTTAATTTGATTGCATATTCTCTACTGATGTTATTTTGCTCGTAGATGTTACTTTTAAATGTGTGCCGTCCTTTCTTGTAGAGCATACCCAGGAAATTCATGAGTCGGTTTGGGAGGAAACTATCAAAAATCGTTGATGTGAAGGGTTCTAAGTGGTGACATATGGAATGTGGGGCCGGCAAAGGTTGGCCGCGGTGCATTTCTTCAATGTGGCCGGAAGGAATTTGTTGCGCTCACCATTTAGAGGAGAAAGACAGCTTGTTTTTGAATATGAAGGCAATTCTTGGCTTCAGTGTCTCAATGTTGATTCGAGTGACATGAGAGGGAGTCCTCCCATTTTGCTAAGAACCAGTGCTCGGAGAAACAAGTAATGGCACCAGAAGGTACCGCAAGAAACTTTGGAAACGGATGTGCTATCAACTCGCAAGGATGGATGTTCTACCAGATCCTTTTTGACAAACCTGAAAAAAATATTGCCATCCAAAAAGTTTAAGAGAGCAGAGCTAAGTTTTCTCAGAAAAAAAAGTAAGCTCTTTAGTCCTACACTATGTACTGCAGAGTTTTTATTTTCTCCTTTGTTTTTCATTTTAAGAACTACAAGCATTGATCATATAATGATGATTTCTTTCCCTGACAGAAGACATATAATGATGATGATTACTACCCTTGTGACATGTTGCTGTTTCGCCTTCATAATGCCGATAGTAAATTAGTAATGTAATCAATCTGAGCGAATATAAAGGAATATTAGCTTGAATTAACCCGGGAAGACATGCCCATGTTGGTTTGTTAATTATTTTGATCAACTTGAGTCAGATGCTTTTGTGCTTGCAGGGAGAAAACAAAAGAAAATCAAACTGAAGCTTGAGTTGTGCTTGACAAAACATATGTTAGTATGCAGACTAGAAGAGTCTGAATCTAAACTACAAATGTATAGCAAGCATAAGTATTTCTAATGCATCCTTAATCTAAAGATCTCTAGAGTTAATGAATACACAAAGCCACACACATTTCCAGGTACACACCCACAGGATGATGGAGAATAGACAAGTGGAGCTATGTTACTTGAGCTTAGCTTAGCTTGCTAACTCAAATAATATAGTACTAGAATTTTCATGCACGTGCCTGCACGTGGTACTATAAATATTGCGTAGTAATGGAAGTAATAGTAAAGACACATTTATCTTTTGTTGGATGAGCAATCACCATTAATTTTCAAGTGGGATCCATTACGATCACCATAATCCTTCTTTCAATAAGTCACAGTGGCATACTGTTGGCCCAGAGGCCTATCACTCTAGTTTTGATGATGATTAACTCATATAGTTATAGTTTACTAATAATCTTATGATATTTAGTTCAGATATTTAATTAAGATATTAGTAGGTGTTTAGTTTCAACAAAGGAGTTTTGAAGTTTTCACATATACATTCAAGAGCTCGTGCATCAAGATCGCATATTGCACTCGGTTGGAATCAAGCTCGTTGGATCGTGTTTGGATCGAGTCGACTTGGAGACGGAGTTCTACAAGAAGACCTCAGTTTACTTAGTTTAGATTGTTTAGATCTTGTGTAAAGATTAGAAGGTGTTGATATGCTCAAGTTCAAACAAACAAGTTTAAAGTTTATTGGTTTTGGTTTTCGGTTTAACGGTTTTGGATTTCAAGTCAAAAACATAGATATATATATATATATATATATATATATATATATATATATATATATATATATATATATATATATATATATATTATATATATAATATATATATATATATGTAGTATATTGGATTCTATCCATATACAACATGCTTCAATATCATGTTTTTGTATCCACATGAGTTTTGGAGAAAACGGTTTTCCATTTCAAAGTTTGGTTTTTGAAAAATACGGTTTTCGTTTAAAGGGCAAATTTCAATATCACAAAAATGGTTCAAATTGTTTATAATATGTGTTAAATTTTAGTTACACATATTTGTATTTCAAAGATCTTAAAAGAACATATTTTTAAATTTATGTGATTTTATGGGATTTATTTGAAGATAAAAAGACAAGTTTTTAATCCCTTAAAAACCTTGCCAGACTCTGCTGGCGGTCGACCGAACGGTTGACCGTTACGGTCGGCCGATGTGCATGAGAACGTGCACATGGCCAGCCACTTCGGCCGGTCGACCGCATGGTCGACCGACTGAAAGCACCCCACTCTTGGGTAGGGGTCGGTCGACCGGGCGATCGACCGTTGGCTTTGGCCTGGTCGACCGGAGGCACAACGGTCATAAAAATGACCGTTGGCGGTCGACCGGGCAGTTGACCGGAAAGGCATTTCTGCTCTTTTCAGACTGCCAACGGGCAGAATTTTTGAAGGGTATAAATATGCCTTCTCTTGAGTGTTTTAGATAAGTTTTTCAAGATCAAAAATTTTCATCTTCTTAAGTGTTTTAGCAACAATTTTAAAAAAGTTTTTGTGTTCAAAAGATCTATCTTTATTAGTTTTAAAGGATTGAAAAAATCAAAGAAAAAGAGAAGTCTTTGGGAGTTGTATTGATTTTTATTTATATTTCAATTTAGAGTTTTTCCCAATAGTTTTTCTTTGTGATTTTGATTTCCAAACTCTTTATTTTCTCACATTTGAGCTATCATATCTAACCTATCTATTAGGATCTTGTTTTTGGTGAGAAAATTAGTTTATGGTCTTTGTGATCACCAAGAGTTGTAACCCTTTATGTTTGCTTTGGCTTTGTGCCTTTCCCTCTAAGTATAGAGGAGGTTGTGTAATTGGGTTTGTTGGTATGCTCTAGTAAGAGGTGATTGTGGAGGTTGTGGTAAGTTATGTTGTTATCCCTCTAAGTGTAGAGGTGATTGAAGTTGGAGTTTGGCTTTGTGCCTATCCCTCTAGTGAGAGGTGATTGTGGTTGTTTGGCTAAGTGCCCATCCCTCTAAGTGTAGAGGTGATTGTTGTTGTGCCTTCCCTCTTGTGAAGAGGTTGTATTTATTGGAGAGAGGAGTTGTGTACTCTAAAGTTGTATTACCCAAATCCTCAGTGGAGCTTCCCTATATGGGAAGTCCTGTGTGGACGATATAGTGAAAATCCTTCTGTGTGAAGGCGGGGGACGTAGAGCAGTGGCTCGAACCTCAAAACATATCTTATTGTTTGCGATTGATCCACTATCTCTAAACTATCTCTCTTATATTGTGCTTTACATTGCATCATATTGTTCATATCATATATATGTTTGGGTTTGCTTGTGTGCCTCACTGGTGTTAAATCAAGAGAGTTTTACATGGCACCTCAACTCTTATTTAGAAGAATTTAGAGGAGATAGTCCAGAGCCCTTCACTGGAAATTCGGCTACACTCTTAGGTTACACTAAGTGTTGCAAATTATTTTTAATTCCGCATCATTTGTTATTAGATTAGCCTTCCACCTATTCAACCCCCCTCTAGGTGTACTTACACATACATCTAAATGTCTTAGCAACAAATTTTAACCTCTTGAATGTGGTTCGAACTACTTGATCTTATCTCTTGGATTCGGTTGTAGCAAGCAGCTATATATGTGTGAAGCTAATGAAGATCACCACATTATGGTTATGTTTGGTTATCGGAATTGGTCGTTATTCATAAGTCGTAATTGGTAAAGCCTTTTACAGTTGTAAATGAGTTACATGCTTGTAAGTTTTACGGTATTTAGTTGGTAATATAAAGTTTTAGGTGAGAAAGTGTATTGTGTTTTACGGTGTTTGGTTATCATAATGGGGGTGTTTGGCTGCAAGGATGCGAGCGGAAGTAAGGAAATGAGAAAGTATAATTGCTCACTTCCCTATCTATCCAAACACCGGAAAAGGAAAATAAGAAAACTCCTTTTCCTTTTCTTTTTCTCTTTTACACAACAATTTCCTCACTTTCAGAGTGCTACAGTTAATTTTGTAGTCATGTAAATCTCATTTTAATAAGTTGTAGCACAAAACAGTTAATTTTTTGATCATGTAAATCTCACTTGCATTCTAATTACAGTTCATTTTTTATTTTTCTTAATTAATTTTTATTTTAATAATATTTTGCGGTCAACTTTGTGGTCAACTTTTCACTTCCACTTTCACATTACCATCTAAATACTGGGAAAGACAAAACATTTCCAAACCACACTTCCGAACAACATCCAAACACCGAAAAACTTACTAACCAATTCTCCAGTTCCAAAGGGAACTATTACCACTTTCTCACTTCTTCACTTCCTCACTTCCACCCTTAACCAAACAGGCTCAATGTATAAGTCGTATGTGGAAAAGTTGACCATAAAATTAACTATTGGTGATTTAAAAAGTTTTAAATTGCAAATAAATACTAAAAATATTAAATATTAAAAAAATTAATATTAACATAAAAAATAATACAAATTTGTATGATCACAAAATTAACTGTAACTGGGCTGTAAGTGAGTGGTAATTGAATTGCAAGTAAGTGGTAGTTGAGTTCTGTAAGTTTTTTACGAATTACGATCCAAACAAACGCCGTAGTTATAATTGAGTTGTAAGTCATTTACGAAATACGGACTTTTACAACTTTTACGAAGAAAAAACAGCCCCTATAACCCAAAATTCTATAAGATGTTGTCCCTTCCACTCCGGTTAATATAGTAGAGATGTATGAGCTTATCAACTTATTGCCTTATTAATTGCTTAGTCAAATTAGAGCCATAGCTGCATTTTCACATTCTAATTTGTTTTCTTTACTTTAATATTCTACTAATGTTTATCCACTAATATAATCCAGAAAAGAAGCGAGTGAAGCCTGAAACTATTGGAACAAGTGCGCTTGGAAATCATCCAGGGAAAAGGCCCCTTCATCAAGAAGGCCAGCAAGTGAAACAGAGAGGGTTAGAGAACTACAGTTAGCTCTTGCTTTTAAACCTATTGGACCTGCTTTTTTGTTATCACAAATAAGTAAATACAACGCCAGACGAAGAGAATATTTGGTAGTTTCTGTTGTGCTCGGAGACAACAACCCTTAGAGGATCCAACCTGATCTCAATCACCAAGAACAATGAAAACAAACTAGAAGAACAGCAATCGCAAAAACCAGATCTAACGAGGTTCGGCCAACTTGCCTACGTCCTCGGGGCAATTCACGGAGAGAGTTTTCTTTATGGAAGATGGATTACAATAGCTCTGGATCTCTATCAACACAAGAGAGTCCGCAGCTATACTTTGTCTAAGCACTTCACCTAGAAAATTACAACCAGGGCTTAAATACATAACTTCCCGAAACAACAGATTTCGCCCAAAACCCGACTGTCGGTCGACCGGACCGGTCGACCGACTCCCTCTTCCGGTCGACCGAGCCGGTCGACCGAAACAAACAGAGAGTTGGGTTGCTTACAGAGACCCTTTTCGGTCGACCGGTCCGGTCGACCGAAGCAACCAAGACCCTCTTCGGTCGACCGGTCCGGTCGACCGATGCAACCTGGGAGCAAACCTGTGCACTTCGTGCACGTCGGTCGACCGGTCCGGTCGACCGACCTCTGAATTTTCTGCTGCTGCTTCTTTTTCTGCCTGCTGTTCCGTCGCCTTTCGTCGTAGACTCCTTGGCAGTCTTCAACAGCACCTGGCATGACTTCATTTCCTCTACTGTACTCTCTCCTCCAACAATTCTCCACCTCGGTGAAGATTGTTAAATCTGAGCCGAACACCGACTCGAAAGCGGCTGCACCAATCTGGTTGCCTACGTACCCCTTGCCCAAGGGATCAAGCCATCCGTAGTTCATCCAAATGAGCTTCAACAAGCTCACTTCACCTGAAGGATCTGGAGCAAGTCTTTGCAGTGTGCAAACTTTACTCCCGACACCACCTTTGTAAGCATATCGGCCGGATTCTCCGAAGTATGAATCTTCAATAAATTGATGTCATCTTCCTCCAGAATCTCCCGAACAAAGTGATACCTGACATCTATGTGCTTCGTCCTTGCGTGGTAGACTTGGTTCCTTGCCAAATAAATGGCACTCATACTGTCACAGTGTATCTTCAAGATCTCCTGTTCCACTCCCAAGTCATCTAACAATCCCTGAAGCCAAATCGCCTCCTTCATGGCCTCGGTCAAGGCCATGTACTCAGCCTCTGTAGTCGACAACGCAACTGTGGACTGAAGTGTGGAGCGCCAACTCACCGGTGCCTGTGAGAATGTGAATACATACCCCGTTGTCGACCGGCGTTTGTCAAGATCACCTGCATAGTCCGAATCCACGTACCCTATGTATTCTTGCTTCCCAGTGTTGTCCTTCTCAAACACGAGGCCTACATCAACAGTACCCTTGATGTACCTCAGGATCCACTTCACTGCTTCCCAATGACCCTGACCTGGATCATGCATATATCTGCTAACCATGGAAACTGCCTGTGATAGATCCGGCCTTGTACACACCATTGCATACATCAAGCTTCCCACTGCATTGGCATATGGTACATGAGTCATATGCTCACGCTCCTGAACACTCCTTGGAGACATCTTTGCTGACAACTTGAAGTGCGGCGCCATTGGTGTACTTACAGTCTTTGTATCTTTCCCGATATTAAATCTCTGCAGTACCTTCTCCAGATAGCCCTTCTGAGTCAAGCTAATCCTGCCAGCTTCCCTGTCCTTGTGATCTCCATACCCAATACTTTCCTTGCTTCCCCCAGGTCCTTCATCTCGAACTCAGACGATAAAGTCTTCTTCAGAGAATCAATTGCAGATCTTGACCTAGAAGCAATTAGCATATCATCTACATAAAGTAGTAGATAGACATACTCACCAGATGGTAACTTGTTGTAGTACACACATGGATCATAATGGCTTCTTGTGTACTTCTTCTTCCTGATGAAGCTGTCAAATCGCTTGTACCATTATCTTGGAGACTGCTTCAAACCGTACAGTGATTTCTTCAGCTTGCATACCAACTCCTCTTTCCCTGCAGTTTTGTAACCTGTGGGCTGAGTCATGTAGATCTCCTCCTCAAGATCGCCGTGGAGAAAGGCGGTCTTCACATCAAGTTGGTCAAGGTCCAACTCGTTCTGTGCCACCAAGGCCAATAGGATCCGAATAGACGAGTGTTTTACAACTGGGGAGAACACCTCGTTGTAGTCGATCCCTTCTTTCTGTGCGTAGCCTTTAGCCACCAGCCTTGCCTTGTAGCGCACTTTGTCTTCTTGGAGTGATCCCTGCTTCTTAGCAAATACCCACTTACACCCTATGGCTTTCTTCCCCTTGGGCAACTTGGTCAGTTCCCATGTGTTGTTCTTATAAAGAGACTGCATCTCTTCATTCATGGCCCCTTTCCATAACTCCGCTTCTGAACTGATTTCAGCTTCCCTGAAAGTAGATGGAATGGCTTCTTCAACAACTGGAAGTGCATGTGCAATCACCATGTCTGTAGTGAGCCAGCCAGGTCTCCTAGTATTCCTCCTTGGTCTTCCAACTGCAGTGGGATCTGGAACTGTATCCATAACCTGTTCCTGATCCTCTTCAACAACCTCAGCATCTTCTTCTGCAACTTGATCACCTTCCTGTGTCACCTCAGGAATGATCCTCACAGATACTGAGTCTTCTAGAGATGGTGGATCTGCATCACTCTCCACCTGCTGCAATAGCTCCTTGGTCTTCTTAGTCTCCACCTGCTGAGAGACTGTAGGCTTCATCATAGAGGCCTCATCAAAAGTGACATCTCTGCTGATTATGAATTTGTTGTCCTGTTGGTCCCAGATCTTGAACCCTTGGTTCCTTTCTTGAAGCCAACAAACACACCTTTCTTCGCTCTCGGATCCAATTTGTCTTCTTTTACGTGATAGTAGGCTGGACATCCAAATATCCTGAGCACATCATAATCTCCTGCAGCTTTACCCGACCAAGCTTCAAGGGGGGTCTTACCCCCTATTGCAGATGACGGCAACCTATTGACAAGATGGCATGCATACCCCAAAGCTTCAGCCCAGAACTTCTTTGGTAATCCTGCATTTGACAATATGCACCGAACCTTCTCTAGCAAAGTTCGGTTCATTCTTTCAGCCACCCCATTCTGTTGCGGAGTTTCCCTTACTGTGAAGTGCCTCTCTATGCCCTCATCAAGACATAGCTTCTGGAAAGGGTCTGACTTGTACTCTCCTCCGTTGTCAGAACGAAGGACCTTGACTTTTCTTCCTGTACTCCTTCCTGATTAACCTTCCACTTCACAAACAATTCTAGGACTTCATTCTTGTGTCGCATGGTGTACACCCAGCACCGCCTAGAATAATCATCGATAAACGACACAAAATAATGGGTTCCCCCTATTGATGCAGTCTTTGTGGGTCCCCATACGTCCGTGTGAACATAATCAAGAATGCCTTCGGTGCAGTGTGAAGCTGTACCAAACTTCACCTTCGTCTTCTTGCCTATGATGCAATGTTCACACAGATCCAGTTTGCAGGTCTCTGCACCCTTCAGCAGCCCTTTCTTCACAAGAGCTTGCATAGATTTCTCCCCTGCATGTCCCAGCCTCATGTGCCATAGCCGGGTTAGATCTTCCTTCTGACTGGTCGAAGCTGCCACCTGCCCTGTCACTGTACTACCCTTCAAGTAATACAAATTGTTCCTGCGGTTGGCCTTCAACACCACCATTGAGCCCTTCGTCATTTAAGAACACCCTCTTTAATAGACACACCGAGCCCCAATGATTCCAAAGCACCCACTGAGATCAAGTTCCTCTTCAGCTGAGGGACATATCTCACTTCCTTCAGCTCCCTTACCATCCCGTCGAACATCCTGATAGGAATTGTGCCTACACCCTCCATGATGCATGGATGATCATCGCCCATGACGACCGAACATCCCTCCAGCTTCTCAAGACTAGTAAACCAATCTCGATTAGGGCATACATGATATGTAGCACCTGTGTCCAGGATCCACTCGTTTTCCCCGAGTAACCTACAACAGGAGTAGTAACTGAAAACGAGAATACCGAAGAATCTGAATCTGAATCCTCTGCCTGTGATTTACTGCTAGCAGCCTTTGTCACTCTTGCCAGATTTGTCTCAGATTTTGATTCCTTCTTCTTCCCCTTGTACTTTGGACAGTCAACTTTCCAGTGCCCAAACTCTTTGCAATACATGCACTGGTCTTTCTTAAGATCCCTTAAGCCCGGTCTTGACTTCGATCTTCCTCTCACCTCCTTGCCTTTCCTTGATGAGCTCCTGCTTCTTACCTCCAAAGCCTCTGCTGATGAACTAGATCTCCCAGAATGTTTCTCATTCTTCCTTTTCTCATAACTCATCAGTGCTGACGATATCTCATCATAGTCTAAGGTTTGCCTTCCATTTAGGAATGTCATTGTAAATATCTCATACTCCTCCGGTGGAAGAGAGTTCAGGAGAACGACTGACTTGTCTTCCTCACTTATAATGGCATCCACATTTAGCAAATCCGTAAGAAGCTTTGTAAACCTGTTTAGGTGCTCATTTACTGTGCTTCCCCTCTGCATCCTGAACAAATACAGCTTGCTCTTAAGCTGCAGCCTTGACTCCATGCTCTTTGTCAGGTACTTCTTCTCGAGGGTATTCCACATATCCTTTGCTGACTTCTCATGTTGAACAGAATATTTAATATCTTGTGACAAACATGAGCGAATCAGGCCACATGCCGACCTGTTCATTTTTGCCCACTCATCATCAGTGGTAGTGTCCTTCTTCTTCTCCAAAAGGATCGTGTCCTCGAGGTTCTGTGCATTCAATGCATCCATAACCTCACACCTCCACATCCCGAAATTGTTAGTTCCATTGAACTTAACAACATCAATCCTGGAGTTGTTCATTGTTTTAACAGACTTAGATTCCTCTGCCATTGAGATCCTTTCCTTGACCCTCTAACTATGCGGAAGATCAAATACTTGCAAAATAGATCTAATTTGAGATAAAAAAGGTGATTTTTTACCTCTACCTTGAAACCCTAGCTTGAGTTTCTCACCAGATCTATTCCAACCCTGATTCAACGAGCCCTCCCTGCGTCCACCTGAGATCGACACACGATCTCCTTGAACACCAATGCCTCTGACCTGAGATCGACACACAATCTCCACCTGATCAGTTCTGGAGCCCTTCGAATCTTCAGAATATCCCAAGCGTAACCTGGAGCTCTGATACCACTTGTTGTGCTCGGAGACAACAACCCTTAGAGGATCCAACCTGATCTCAATCACCAAGAACAATGAAAACAAACTAGAAGAACAGCCAATCGCAAAAACCAGATCTAACGAGGTTCGGCCAACTTGCCTACGTCCTCGGGGCAATTCACGGAGAGAGTTTTCTTTATGGAAGATGGATTACAATAGCTCTGGATCTCTATCAACACAAGAGAGTCCGCAGCTATACTTTGTCTAAGCACTTCACCCTAGAAAATTACAACCAGGGCTTAAATACATAACTTCCCGAAACAACAGATTTCGCCCAAAACCCGACTGTCGGTCGACCGGACCGGTCGACCGACTCCCTCTTCCGGTCGACCGAGCCGGTCGACCGAAACAAACAGAGAGTTGGGTTGCTTACAGAGACCCTTTTCGGTCGACCGGTCCGGTCGACCGAAGCAACCAAGACCCTCTTCGGTCGACCGGTCCGGTCGACCGATGCAACCTGGGAGCAAACCTGTGCACTTCGTGCACGTCGGTCGACCGGTCCGGTCGACCGACCTCTGAATTTTCTGCTGCTGCTTCTTTTTCTGCCTGCTGTTCCGTCGCCTTTCGTCGTAGACTCCTTGGCAGTCTTCAACAGCACCTGGCATGACTTCACTTCCTCTACTGTACTCTCTCCTCCAACAGTTTCTGCACTTGGTGCTTCACTGGGCTGGTCCCTTGTAATTTCACTTCTGAGATCAGTAATATTGCTGGGTATGAATTTTAATACGATTGCTCTTTTGTCCCAATTGATCAATCATTGTGTACACAAATATAGATATGTATCTTTTCAGACATGCACACAACTAACATACCGATTGATCAATCATTGAATTGAAACTTGTATTTTTTTCCGTACATCCACACAGCTAGCGGAAACTAGTTTTAAATCTGAACCTAATTTCCTTTGTAGTTTCTTTGGTGGTATATTTCTAACACCTTTACTGAAATCTATCGAAAAAATTTTCCATATCAAATCAAATATAAAACTGACAGTGTCTTTTTGATCCCCATGCAGGCGATTCCTAGTGAGTTTGCAAAGAATTATCTTCCAAAAAGAAACGTGGAGATCATCCTACACCTTATGGGAAAGAAACATGGCATGTCAACTATCGTAGTTCTGAAACACTGTTCTGTTTTGCCACCAAATGGAGGAGCTTTTTCGAAGACAATGTCCTGGAAGACGGAGATGTGTGCGTGTTTGTGCAGTCAGTGCACCTGAAGCACATTACAATGGCGCACACGTCAGGGTTAAAGGAGGTGGTGTCCCTGGCCAAGGCAGTCCAGATTGCAGCTTATGGATGCAGAAGGTAATTGGCAATTCAAAATTAGAGATCAAAGGACACCAACTCTAACCTTTTGGGACTCTTGATCAAGCCTTTTTGGCAAAGGATGTATATAGATGGGACTTTACTTTGCCTGGAATGATCTTCTGTGCTACTTTCAGCTAAACTCTTGAAGTAGAAAACTGAAATTAGATGTATACACTGCACTGTGTGTATGGTATTCTGAATGAAATTTAAGGAGCTCGACCTTTGAAGTACATGTTGTTATTATGGTGAGTGACCTTGTGTGAATTATAGAATTTTTGTGCTCAAACGCTATGTATGAGTTTGTTTGGGTAGGATATGGTGGTTATGTGTTGCGCTGGATCTGTTTGAATTTGATTGCTCAATTTATGGTGTTATTAGATCATGTGATACTTCACAATGAGACTTGACACGTCGATAAAATGAAGAGTTGAGTTGTGAGAAGTTAGCAATTTGACCCGCACCTGCGGGGACTTGGCACGCCGGTCAAAAAGCAGCCTACTTTTAATATGGTAATAGGTCTCTCAAGTTCAGAAAGTTTTTTAGCAAAAATAAATATATCAGACAGTACAGTTCAGCTCAGCAGTTTGCATTCAGCACAACACAGCCCTACAGGTGAGAGTCAAATATGGCCTTATTCTATCAAATTCAACAAAATACACTCTAGTATTATTGTAAATTTTGCAATTTCTATCAATTTTAAGATAATAGATTGAGATTTTTCTTTATACTATATCTTAACTAGTACAAATATAATCTTGGTTAAATTTAATAGATCGAGTAAATTTATTATCAAATTTTACATAGTACATGGGAATTTCTGTTAAATTTGATAGTACATAAGGTTTTTTTTTACCATTACAATAGTAGAGTGGGGTTTTTTATGAAACAGTGACAGTGCAGTGGGGTTTTCTACTATTTACCATTATTTATTTCATTGTAATCATAAGATCCAATCATCTTGCACATTGCAAATGACTACTCGTCTCAAGCTCCAGAGCTTTTGGTCCCCAACCTTGTATTGTTAGCCCAAAAGGCAAGAAAACTAACAAAAAAATACATCAATGATTTGTCTCATACTTTGAGGTGCACAATTGGCAAGAACCTCTGAACTCTCTCAACTCATCCTTTCTGGAGTATCCAATGGCTTCTCTCTTGGACAAAAAGCAACATAATTGCTTAAAGTTATCCACAAACAATGGTTCTAGTATTGCTTGCTAGGGCTAATATCAATGAATATTGCTTGTATTTTTCTAATAAGGGCATGTAAGCCTCTCAAAGCACTTGCTTGATTGCTCAGGCACCCAACTCTCTCTCCATCATGTTTTGATCAATCATTACAGAAAAATCTTTTTATTAGGTGAAGAAAGTAAATTTATTGGATAAATATGAATCCTAAAATTCAACTTTTATTCAGTGAGGTATGGATCCTTAAGGATCCGAGCTCATTAATTCAGTAACCCTATAAACATTTATTTACTTCACTTAGTTATATCTAAATTTCTGTCTCAATAGATAATTTATATAAGATCAACTGGTTATATAAACATGTCAGCAAGAAAATTTTATCAATTTCTAGTTGATCTTTAATGGAAAGTAATATAACTTTTGGAGAATTATTGGTTTTGAATAATCTAAAGTCCAAAGCAGAACTTTAGCCAGTGTTAAGAGTAGTATTAAGTTTAGAATATGTATTGTATTAGAACTGTATTAGGAGAAGTATTAGGTTTCTTTATTATACTATTGTAATCTCTATATATACGAGCATTGCCCTCATCATCAATAACAACAATCAAGTTTTTCTTTCTTCAACAATTGTAACATGGTATCAGAATCATAATCTCAAACCCCTAGATTCTACCCCTAGAAAAAAAAAAAAACCTATTCCTCTCTACATAACAGAGTCTATATCTTCTTCATTATTCATCTTCTTCGAATCCATCCACAAACTCATCATCAACATCATCATCATCAACACCATTCACAAACCCATCCATCTCCCCGTCATCTTCTTGAAACCCATCAACACCTTCATCTAGAGCCCGCCGCCATCGAATCAACTGCAACGCCGAGCACCCACTGCCACAATCGCCCATCCCCTCCACTGTCAACAATCTGCTCTCGTCAACCCACCTCAATTGCATCCCGAAACGTAGATGTCGCAAGCTCGTCTCAAGGTCTTGTTGACGACTTTTTCAGAACCCATTGATCGAACCTGATTCTTCTCCAATCTCAACCCAATCCTGATTCACCCTGGACTTCTCCAACACAAACCCGATTCGATCTCACCTTCTTCTCCGATCTCAACCCAAAATCTGACTTGCCCTCAACTTCCCCAATCCGAACCCGATTCAACTTCAATCCTCATTCGGCATCATTAACATCCCGCTTCTGATTAGAGCACAGTTGATCAGCCTACTGTGATTCCAATCAAACCCTACCTATCATGTCATCTGAGGCTTCCCGAGAATACTTTCCTATTGCTAATGATATAAAATTGGTGAAAGTTTCAGATTGGTCATCTTGGTCTGCAATTATTTATGGTACTTTGTAAGGACATCATTTACTTGGTCACATCAATGAAACCACATCACCTCCTATCCTACCATCTGACGTTGATGTTGTTACTCAATAGAATATGACGTTGGGGAAGAAATATGGTTAAAAAGAGATGATCATGTTCCTTTCTATATTATTTCATCAGTTGATCCTTCTCTTCGTGCTAGTTTATGCAAATTCGAGTCTGCTGCTGTGATGTGGAACATTTGACAGAAAAGTTTGTTCAAACCAATGGAGCACGAAATATCAGTTAATTTCTCAGGCTCAATCTGCTTCTCGAGGTGAAAAATCTGTACATGATTTTTATTTTCAGATGAGTGAGTACTGAAGGAAACTTGATGAAATAGAAGCTAGTTCAGAATTACTTTTAATATATCGACTTCCACCAACACCGGAGAGCGCATGAGACTTTATCAATTTTTGATGGCTCTCCGTTCCGAATTCTCCATATTAGCTGGTCAACTTATTCATCGAGATCTGATTTCGTCACTTGACTTTCTTGTATCAGATTTAATTTCCGAGGAGACTCGTTTATAATCGATTGCATCCTATATTGCAGTTCTTATTGAAAGTGTTCTAGCTGTTGCATCACGATCTAGATCTACTCTTGTTTGCAGTCATTATCACAAAAAGGTACATGTTATTGATGATTGTTTTGCTCTACATCCTGATAAGTTGGGAAAAATATCGGGGAAAGAATCGTGAAGGACAGGTACAAATTGCATTCACCCGTACATTAGCTAAAACCGTAGTCTCACTACCCAACATTGATCAACTACTTGAACATAAGATTGCTAAGTATTTACTGAAGCAGTCTATAAGTCAATCACCACTACAAATCAATCAGTTTCTCCTGTTTCAACCAATTCTGAGGGTATATATAAGCCCGATGATTGGTCTTCTTCATGGTGGTCGTCTCCTACTACCATACTATTAGCTGCACTAGTCTGAGTGCGTCTACTGGTAGCTGCACCGGTACGAGTGCGTCTACTGACGGACATCACCAGATTTTTCTACTAGCTGCACTGGTCTGAGTTTGTTTACCAGCAAGCGTCGCCGGTCTACTGCATACCTACTACAGTCTACTGCAGTCAATCATATCTCTCTATTAGCTTATCATTTTTTTAAAAGTAGTGTTAGAATTAGATTTTATTTTAGTTTTTAGTTTTTTTTGACAAACTTATGTTGTTTGCTCCACCATGAGTTTGAGGGGGATGTTAAGAGTAGCATTAAGATTAGAATATGTATTGTATTAGAAATATATTAGGAGTAGCATTAGGTTTTCTTATTATGCTATTGTAATCTCAAAATATATGGGCATTGCCCTCGTCATCAATAGCAACACTCAAGTTTTCCTTTCTTCAACAATTGTATCAGGTAGAAAATGATCATCGCGGATGAAGTTTCTCAGCGGGCATTATTCTACTCTGTCATCTGGAGAGAAAAAAATCTTACTTAGCTTTGTTTTTTTTGGTAAGCTTTATCTATAATTTTTCTTTTTCCCTTGCTTGGTGAGGGATTTTCCTTCCTGTATTCTATTTCTTTTTTAATAATATATAAACTGGCCCCTCGGTCCTGTTTTCTACTAAAAAATAAAAATAAAAATCCAAAGCAGAACTCGATAAATATTAGGTTTAAATTTTTAGGATTTCTCTGGATAAAATATTAGGTTTAAATTCTTAAAATTTCTTAGCGGGTTTGGATCCCCAAGTGGATCTTTAATGATCTTCCAACCCGAATTCGACCCCTTACCATTCTATATTTTCAAGGCTATAATAATTAGTAAACCTTGATCTCATGTAGAATGATTCCCATTTTCTAAACCATCTCACTAATTGGAAATCATTCATCAGCTTTAATTTAATTAAGCCTTTAATCCCCAAAATCTTAAACTTTAATCCACCGTCAAGGACAGCTGTCCCAAGTCGGTTGCGTCTCAAAAATATTCATAATTCCCATTTTATTACATGTGCGACTTTTTGCTCTCAACCCCCTGTTTTCTCCTACTTTACTTTCCAGTCCTTTTTCGTTGTCGCACCGCGTCAAAATCTGACGTGTATTGTCACACCTAACCTTCACTAAATTTATTTCCGGCTCTCTTCTAAAACATCCTTTTTATTTTTATCTAAAAAATTGTTTGGTTTATTCTCTCCTCTGCTCGAATTTCTGGCAATTTTTGTTCTCAAATTTATGATTATTGATCTCTAATGGGAGACGACGGAGTGAGATCGGAGGAGTCGGTTGATGGCGGAACGGACGTTTTGAGCTCTTCTGAGGATTCCGCTTCGTCGGCTGATCATCTCGTTGTCATGGTCCATGGGATCCTTGGCAGGTAAAAGTTTGAGCTTTTTAGGGTGGGACTGTGTGATTTGTTGCTTATTGAATATTTTGGTTGATTAAATTTTTGAATCTAGGGATAAAGTTTGGATATGGTTTTCTTTACTGGAGTGTTTTGTTTCCAAGTTCAGAAATTTCTTATTAAATTTGAAACTTTGGTGAGATGAAAGTGGTATTATAGGGAAAGCTATGTTCAAATTTGTAAATTTTTGGTGAGATGTGAATGCAGCTTAATATTTTTATATTACTGAATTTCAGTCAAATACCGACCATAATTCGTGTCATAAATTATTGATAGTTATATGTTTAAATTTATTGATCAGTGTTATAAAATTTTGACTTCTTTTGGATTGTTTTTTTTTTGGGTGGTTTGGATTGTTTTTTTTTTTTTTTGGGTGGTTTAGAACTTGTCGGTGAAGAGAAATTCTCCAGTAGCGAAATTTCTCCACAAATTTAAATTTGTTTTTGTGAAATTATAATGCAATTTGATATTTAGCTCAAATTCTGTTCAAATAGTGATCATTGTAGCATTTAATCATTAAAATATACTATTTTATATCAAAAAAATCTCTTATTAAATTTATGTTTTTAGTTAAAATCCTAATTGAGTTAACCTATCATTCAGTCGTTTATCTATATGTGTGGCCTCATTTTGCACTGTTACATTTACAAGCTTTAACTTCGAAAATATTGTAGAGGGTGATAATGTATGAGTGCCAAGTAGATGAAGAGAAAAAGAAAATTGTTTCCCTGATATATTTACCGGGATTGGATGCCGGGTGACCCTATGTTGCCGGGACATGTCAAGATGGACATGACACGACACAACACCACACAACAAAGAAAAATGTTTATAGAAAACAGAAGTATATGTTTGTACCTGTGTGTGACATGTCTGTCGGACATGACACGGCTCCATATTGAAGTGCTTGTGGTACATAGCCTGGGGACGTATGATGTATCGTGAGCATTCTCAACCATCAGAGATTATATAGATTTTTATCTTTTCATCAAAATATTTATCAAAATAATAGTATGATTTCTCTGAAATGGATTCTTTGCCGTCTGCCAGCCACTTTTTATTAATTGTTGTTAAGAAGTCCTTTTTATGTCATTCTCTTTCTAATATTGCATGCTCACTTATTCTTCACCTTCTTACCTTTGCCTCTGTAGTTGTTAAACATGTGTTCCTTCTCTTTGCAGTACTACTGACTGGGAATATGGGGCTAACCAATTTGTTAAAATGTTTCCGGACAAAGTGATAGCCCATTGTAAGTTATGACTTGTGCTTTATCAAGATTTCTCTTTTAAGCCTTCTCCTTCTTTTTCTTCACCTTCTTTCTCTTCTATCTTTTAGCCAATCTAATGATATGCTGTGATGTGTTAGAACATGGAACGAAATTTAATCTTAATATTTATTGTGATATTAAATCTATTGGCAAACATCATAGAACAAGATATGATATGGAGAAAGAGTGACTGGCAGTTTAGGATGTAACCAAAAGATTGTTTGTGTTTGTAGTTGAAGCCATATAGATGTTTACTTGAGTAGATTTTATGAGTGTTGCACTGGATAAAAGATATTTAATGTATATACTACCAAGTCACCATGACAGATGGATGAGTTTTACAGAAAGAAAAAAAAGGAAAAAAGAATGAAAAAGGAGAAGGACAACAATAGAAGATTGATGACAGACCTTTCAGTATTTCTCAAAATCTGTCTATATCAACTGCAGATATGTTCTATCTATGGGATAAGGGAATTGAATACTTTTTAAGTGTTTTGAGGTTTGTAGAGAGTATTCCAGGGTATAAATATGAATTACTGTTTGGACTCTCGTCGGAATCGAAGCAACTACTATGCATATCCTCTTCATAGTTAAGAGACATTGCAAGCTCTAAATGAGAAAATTTTCATGGCTCTTCAGCATATCAATGAGAAAAATTTCATGGCTCTCCAGCATTTTTTTCAGAATGAAGTTTCATTTGGTCCGCTGACTTCTATTACACCTCAATCATGAATTCTTTTGTGATAATCTTATGACCTTCTGCCTTCTTCTGAGTTCTTTCTTTGTATAGGTTGCATGAGCTTAAAACTTCAGAATCAAGAAGGTATTGTTGCTACCAACCAACGAGCCTAGCAAGCCTCTATCTTGTCCATAGTTGTAGTAGCCAAGAAGTTGGTCCCAACTTGGAGATGTTGTTATTAAGCTGGATGTAAATTTGTCAAGTTTAGATGGAACCTTCCCACTGGCTCCATGGCCAGCCCCATTGTGGTGGGGAGAAGACTTAGATGATTATGATTATAATTATGGTCATTCCAGAAATATTTATGAATTCATATAAGATAGTAAGCACCTAGAATTTGCATTATCTGTTGCTGCATGTTCCTTTGTCTAAGATCTTTACAAAGTTATTTCCCATACATCCTATGATTGCCTGCTGCATGTCTTAGTTTTCAGAAAATAGTGTAAATTGTTTTATATTATTAAAAAAAATGGTGCCATTATTTTTTATGCATGCTATTTCAAGTGATACGGGTCATAACATATGTTATGCTTTTAGGTAGTGAAAGTAACATGCGTAGACTGACGTTGGATGGTGTTGATGTTATGGGTGAGAGACTAGCAAAAGAGGTCAGTTCATCTATCAGATAGTTAGTACCGTTTCTGCCAACTTGAAGAAATAGCAGATTTTTCATCCAATTG
The DNA here is from genome assembly GCA_038442645.1 of Agave tequilana. NCBI lineage: Eukaryota > Viridiplantae > Streptophyta > Magnoliopsida > Asparagales > Asparagaceae > Agave > Agave tequilana. The sequence continues at coordinate 21,029 of JAVJIF010006474.1, forward strand.
TTGACCCCGCTATTATTATTTTCAGCCTTTGACATAATATATTAACAGGTGGTAGAAGTTATCAATAGAAGAACTGGACTTAAGAAAATTTCTTTTATTGCACACTCTGTGGGTGGACTGGTTGCGAGATATGCTATTGGGCGGCTTTACAGACCTCCCAGTGGAGAACTCCCAGGGGACTCATCAGATGGTGCCCAGGGCGGTGATGACAGTTCCAGAGGAACCATATGTGGTCTGGAAGCGATGAATTTTATTACTGTCGCTACACCTCATCTTGGTTCTAGGGGTAACAAACAGGTATTCTTTTTTCCAACTAACACAAATATTTGAAAATCTTATATGTTTGAAGTGACCACAAATATAATATGATTTGGAGCCTGTTTTCTTACTTAATGCTTCACCTTCTTCTTCCTTTTATTGTTATTTAAAAATGAAGTTACACATATACATATGTTTACTTTTTATTTTATTTTATTTTTTGTTTATATAATAAGGCAAATGGTAGAGAGAGAGAGAGAGAGAGAGAGAGAGAGAGAGAGAGAGAGATAGAAAAAATAGATTTACATTTGTGTTTCATTGATTTGGAAAAAAAGCTTCTAGTAGAGTTCTAGGGAGATAATGTGGTGAGTTTTATAAGCACAAGTGTCTATGGTAATATTAAGTTCATCATGGATATGTATGATGGAGAAGTGACTAGTGTGAGAACAAGCAGAGGGGAGATCACCATATGGTTTTATCCAAGGGTTCACATTAAGTCCTTATCTCTTTCCCTTGGTTATGGTCTTTATGGATGAACTAACTAGGAAAATTTAGGATGGAGTCCCGCGGTGTATGCAATTTTCTATTATATTTTATTAGTTTTGATGACAATAGGAAAATGATAATTTTTGAAGTAAAATTGTGGAGACAAGCTTTGTAGTCTAAAGTGTTTAAAGTCAACAAAATATATGAATGTAACTTAGGCAAAACTATGAGATCAAATGAAGGTATACTGCACATTGATGACCTGGAAATATCTAGGTTGATCATATTTTCTTCTTAGATCTCATATGAGATTGAGGCAGATGGTGTTCATAGAATTGAAGAGTATGGTTGAAATAGAGAATTAAATTACTTCAGAGTGTGCAGTCTCTTCAGATAGTGCTGCTGTGGTAACATGTCAACTGAAAAACATGTTCATACTTCGCAGTTGACGAATGCAGTGAGTCAGAAAATATATTAGCTCGCAGTTAAAGATTGTCACCTTGATAGTAACTGTTGAAGAAGTAGTCTTATGTCAACCCAATATAGATGAGGTTAGGTGTCTTTATTATGGTTTTAGTGTGTGAGCGAATGCATCCTGTTTCTCATTTTTGTGTGTTTTCGCACATTAGCGTGCACACAGAATAGATTGGGTCTGTATTAAAAAGTATTGAGATAGCTGCGAGAACAAAGTATTTAACCTTTTATAGGAATGAGAAAAAAAATTCAAAAAGTGCATACCTAACATGATGATGCCATTACCAATGAGTTGGTTAATAATTACATCTAGGTTAATTTGTCAATTAATTGAATAGGGTACTGAATATATGAATTAATCTGCATATAATTATCTAAAGGATATATTGGGGCATTATGTTCACATCATCCAAGCTTTTCCCCCATCAACCTGGGGCCACCTTGAAGATGTCAGTTGTAGAGCATGCCTCGAAGTCAACTAAACTCTATCAGAAAATGGACCTTGTTTCTATAACCCATTTGTCCACATGACATTGACCAGTTGGGAATTGGTGCCAAATTCATGGCTAAGGAAACATGAGTAAGAGGGGGTGTTTGTTTCCCTATAGGATTGGTGCCAAATTTTTGCTAAGGCATTATGAGTAAGAGAGATGATGAGAACACTTGTATTTTTATTTTTATGTTTTTTTTTCTATTTCAGCTTTATGTAGCGGAGATAGTGGGTAGTTATGAAACCATCATGTGTGGTAGTTGTTAATCTAGCCTATATGTAGGTAATTGTATTTTGTTTGAAAGATGATGAATGTTATATGAAAATGTCTCTTGGCTACACTCTAATCCCTTCTCTGTCTTTCCTTCCTTCTTCTTCACTCTAATGAATGAAAAGGAAAATCTGAGAACTTCTTGCCTGTTACTCTCCTTCTCCCTCTCTGTCTTTTACTCTAAGTCCAGCCTTCCCTTTTCTCTACTGTTCTGTGAAACAACTGAAGGATGGAATGAATGAATGAAAATTGGAATGAAATTCATTCTCCTGTCTCTTTCTCCTGTCTCCTCTTTTTCTCTTCTCTGGATGATGATAATGAATGAAAATTTGAAGAACTTCAATTGCTTGCTGCCTCTTTTTTTTTGTCTTTTTCCTCTCTGGCTTCTTCCCTCTTCCACTACTAAACCAATACAATTCTTCCCCTCTCACCCCCATCATCCTCTCAAACAAATCCATCCCAACATCCCCAACTTCTTAGTTCTCCACCATCAGTTGTAAGCCCCATCCTCCCACCCACTACAACAACAAATCAACAAGCCTGTCCTCCATCCACTGCAACAACAAATCAGTAAATCAACATCAGCAACAGCAGCACAAGCAGCAGCGCAACAGACGCAGCAGCAGTGCAGCACCATCGCACCTTCTTGCTGCGTTCCTCCAAGTCTTTCACTTGTGTCCGCATTAGTCCTATTGGAACAATACATGTTCGATGAAATGCTTCAACCACGAGTTCAGTAACAGTAACCAACATTCAACAACAGCAGTAACAACAGATCTACATTAGTGAGTCTTATTTCAGCAACTGAGTTATTAGTTGTTTACATCACTTGATTTATCTCTGAAATATTATCATTATTGTCTGCTGTCCACTATATGGTGAGATGTGTGATTCTGCAAATCCTGTGATTGCTTATCATTGATATTGAGATTAGAACTTACCATGCATGATATAGGTATTGTAATTAGATTTAATTGGGATTAGAAATGTTCAAGCCAAGCATGCAATACTTTGTTAAAACCCATCTGTTCGACAATATTAATTTTGAATTAATTTCCTGCTGAAGATCGTTCTATTTGGTGAAACGTAGCGAGTTTGATTATATCACTGGTTCTCTATATGGCACACGCGCACCGTTTCAAACCAGTTTGGTATCAGAGCACAAGTTTAGGCAGGAACACCTTGCATTAGGTTTAAAAAAAATAAAAAAATCTCTTCTTTAGGCATTTGACTAAATTTTTTTCTTTTTTTCTTTCTTTTGCATAAAAAACATAATAACAATAAAAAAAGAGGCTAGTGAATCCCAAACTTCTAATATGGACACCAAAATCCTCCAAAAGTTAGATGAAGTTTTGAGTCGCTTGACTAGTTTGGGATATAAGCATTTAAGTCCACCTCATATCAGTACCCACATCGAGTTAATACACAAACGCCAATATATAAGATGGACACCAAATATAAAAGCGTTACAAGTAACGCAAAAGGCCAAAACACTAAAAGGGACTTCTCCACACCTCGTCCTGCAATCTAGTGTAACAAATGCTAAGGTTATGGACATGCTGTTGCCATATGTCCAAGCCCAATTAAAGTCGTCAAAGTTAGGGAATCACCTGTAACGAATCCAGAGACCCTTCCTTCTTTACTGCCAACTCCTACTGTCATTTTCTGCTATGGTCGTCAACCCCTTCTTCCTCTACTGCGACACCGAGCCCACTAAAGTTGCCATTGATAAACTGCATGTAACAAACACGGAGTCTGACTCTGAAGAATTCATTTATCAGGTGGAAGAACCTGAAGACTATGTATCTGACGAAGAAATCCGATTCCAAGGTGATGACATTGAGGAGTCCAGGGCTCCAATTCCTCCTAAAGCCATCCCAGTGATTACAGAGCTTATTGAGGTCGCTTCTGTGACTACGGAGTTTACTGATGTCTCACCTAAAGACAGTACTCCGAGTTCCCCCAAGCTCACCCATGTGATTACGGGGATTGCAGAAGTCCATGAAGCCCTCCCGGACAAACTACCACCTACACATGATATCCAACACGCTATTGTTTTAGTCCCAGGAGCTAGTCTTCCCGACTTGTCACACCCTAAGTTGGATCCTACCGAGAAAAATGGATTCGAAAGGTAGGTTGATGAGTTGTCACTAGAGGTCAAACCACAATCCCTTGTCTCAATAAATATCCGTATCTATGAGGATAAGTTTTGGAACTATATAGTTACAAAGGATGTAGGTCAGATCAAGAATTTTACCATCTATGGTCAGTCTATATCCAAAGATTTGAAGGGTACCGTTATGGGAGAAACTAATGTTCTACAGATCATAAATTTTTCTACTATTACGTTTAAACCTATATGTGCTTTTCTTCATACTTGTTAAAATCCTACTTGACGTCATTGTTAAAATAACAGGTAAATTGTCACACACAGTCAGGATGATTCGCTTGATAATCCTTTTTGATCAAGGTCGTGTATATTGATGACCACTAAGCCAAGTGCCTAAAATTTTTTATGTCCAGTAAGGAGTCAGGTTCATGAGCTATCTTTTGAAAGACCCTTCTAACATATGTTAGGCACTAAGTTAAGTTCTCTACTGCACTTTATTCTGGGTCTGCATTGAGGCCTAAACATTTGAGTCTGCATCATATTTTGTCACACACATGCAAGTTCTACACATGAGAAATCAGTGATATATTTAAACAAGCAACGCTAATTATAAGTTATGGTCTGACATCAGGAAAGGAATTTAAAACTTTTAGTGTTGACAATTTTTGATGGTTCGGATTCGTCCGAAATGGTTTCCTCAGGAAACTGTTAAAGATTTGCATGCTTGTAGTATTGGACTTTTCAAAATCTTAAAAGAATTTAAATTACAATATTTATGTTATAGATTTGACATTAGTTCTATTTTCAATAATGATGAGTAAGTGGTTTACAAGGTCTTGATTTTCTATAAGCAACCCACTGGTTGATTCCTTACCCTGGGCCAATTTTTTAGAGTCCTTCACTTTCTCACTTCCAGATATTCATCCTATACATCAGAAAAAATTGATAATATTTTAGATGATTAATTTATAGTGCAATTTGACTAGTAATCTGAAATGCAAAAAACAAACTTACAGTAGTAAGAGAGCAGTTCTGCAATTGACTCGACGGGGTTGAGTTCTTTCCCATCTGAGGAGAATTGATGAGAACAGTTGTATTTTTATTTTTATATTTTTTATTCTATTTTAGTTTTATGTAGTGCTAAAAGTGGGTAGTTTTGAAACCATCATGTGTGGTAGTGGGTAGTTGTAAATTTACCTTATATGTAGGCAATTATATCTTGTTTGAAAGATGAATGTTTTAATTCTTTTGCCTACACTCTAATCCCTTCTCTGTCTCTCCTCCCTTCCTCCTCTCTATAATGAATGAAAGGAAAATCTGAGAACTTCTTGCCTGCTATTCTCCCTTTCCCTCTATGTCTTTTACTCTAAGTCCAACCTTCCTTTCTCTCCTGCTCTGTGAAACAACCGAAGGATGGAATGAATGAATGAAAATTGGAATGAACTTCCTTCTCTGTCTCCTTCTCCTTTCTCCTCTCTTTCTCTTCTCTGGATGATGATAATGAATGAAAATTTGAAGAACTTCAATTGCCTGCTGCCTTTTCTTTCTGTCTTTTCCCTCTCTCTGGCTTCTTTCCTCTTTCTACTACCAAACCAATACAATTCTTCTTCTCTCCACCCCATCACCCTCTCAAATGAATCCATCCCAACATCCACAACTCCATCCTTAGTTTTCCACCATCAGTTGTAAGTCCCATCCTCCCATCTACTACAACAGCAAATCAGCAAGCTCGTCCTCCACCACTGCAACAACAAATCAGTGAATCAACATCAGCAACAGCAGCACAAGCAGCAGTGCAACAGAAACAGCAGCAGTGCAGCACCATTACCCTTCTTGTTGCATTCCTCCAAGTCTCCCACTTGTGTCCACATTAGTCCTTCTATTTGAACAATACATGTTCGATGAAATACTTCAACTACGAGTTCAATAACAGTGTAACAACATTCAACAACAACAATAACAGATCTACATTAGTGAGTCTTATTTCAACAACTGAGTTATTAGTTGATTATATCACTTGATTTATCTCTAAAATATTATCGTAATTGTCTGCTGTCCACTATATGGTGAGATGTGTGATTCTGCAAATCCTGTGATTGCTTATCATTGATATTGAGATTAGAACTTACCATGCATGATATAGGTATTGTAATTAGATTTAATTGAGATTAGAAATGTTCAAGCCAAGTATGCAATACTTTGTTAAAACCCATTTGTTCGACAATGTTAATTTGGCATTGCTCTCCTGCCGAAGATCGTTTTATATGGTGAAACGTAGCGAGTTTTATTATATCACTGGTTCCCTACATGGCACGCACGCACTGTTTCACATCAAGAGAACTTTGTGTTTTCTTGGATAGTTGGGAAGGGAGTAGAGGTGGCAACTCTAGTTACACATGTCTCATGACTTTCAACTATACGTTGCTCAAGTTGCCATGGACATGTACCATACGCATGTAACTTCTAGATTCTCTAGTTTATTTGAATATTTCTGTCTTTATGTGTCTGAATTGGGTATGATAGCATGCATTATTTTCCATAATTCTTACATAAATAAATATGCCAACCTCGCAGATGTAATTCCTCAAAATTTTGTACTTTATTGATTTTTGTTGGTATGTTACAATCACGAGTCTGTATAAAATTTTGTTCCTTTTTGAAGCTGTAAATTTCATTACATAAATGTACTGAAATATAATGTTCCATATGCAGGTTCCGTTTCTTTTTGGTGTCACTGTCATTGAAAAAGTTGCTGCTTCTGTAATTCATTGGATATTTAGAAGGACTGGAAGGCATCTCTTTCTTACTGATAATGATGAAGGACGACCTCCGCTTTTGCAGCACATGGTGGATGATCATGGAGACCTATATTTCATGTGTGCATCAATTGACTTGACATCTGTTAGTTTAGTTGAATGCGTGAATATGTTAGGCATTTACTGTTTCTATTATGTATTATTTAGTTTTGATTACATATGTTAATGTGTGGGAATGGATGCAGGTCTGCTCTGCGAGCTTTCAAACGCCGAGTAGCATATGCAAATGTTGGTTATGACCGTATCTATTTCAACTATTTTTAGTTATCCACTTTTTAACTTCATAAATTCCATAGAGAATACTGTCACAACTACCTTGTGTTCCTTGATTTAAATGCAATCTAGATATCGTGGGATGGAGAACATCATCTATACGACGAAATTCTGAACTGCCAAAGGTAGTTTTATAATAATCACATGTTCATGGACTACTTTCTTGTCTTCTTTACATGTGCTACAATCTTGCTTTGAGACTAGCAGAACAGTTAATATGCTTTATAACCAGTAAATATTCAGTATATATACTTTTAAAAAAATTATATTTCTTCTTGTAATGTAGTGGGAGGATTCTTTAAGTGAGGAATATCCACATGTTGTATATGAAGAATGTTCAAAAGCAGTCACTATTGACCAATGTGATGAAGCTTCAGATGTGAGTGCTGACTCTGATGAATTAGAAGGTAATGATTTTATTGGTATTTCAAAGTGGATTATTTTGTGTGATATTCTTTGGTAATTTTAACTGGAAGGTAGTTCTATTAAACAGGATTTTGTCACATATCTCTTATGCTTCGTTTCATTTATGTTAGATGATATATCTTGTGGCTTTATCACTGTAGTCAGTTAACCTTTTCCTCTTTACAAAAAGGTAAGATATTATGAATATTTTATAAATAATGTTAAGGTGCGTAATCTAAAGTGTCATATAGAAGGATGTTGCATGGATCACAATTCAAAAGGGATTGACAATCAAATATCAGTTCTAGAATACTGCTGTCTTCCTTCTTCATTGGCTAATGAAGTCAGATGCTTCTTTGTTCCCACACAGTATATTTGCTTACTACTTCAGTGAGCCAATAAAATTGACCTAATCATAATGCATATGCTTCACATTGGAATGCCTTATTTCCTAACCAGTCTTTTAAGATATATTAGTCTGTTCTGACTATGAGTGGATAAAAAATTTACTCCAGTTACAATTGAAATCAACTCCCTCAAAGATCTATTTTGACGAGGATAATTGGTTGCCACCTACATGTAAGGTACACTATAACCCATCTGTGATACTCCCGAGTGAGGATCTTCAAATCTATGGCTATGAAGACTTGCAGAGCCATTAGCATATAGTTTAATCTAGCTACCATATAAGAAGCATCAAATCAATCTTTATTGATATTGAGAAGAGTTACAAAATAAAATTACATAAAATCATGAGCAATTCTCTCTTTATATAGACCCATACAGACCAAATCTATTCAAACTATGACTTAAAATGTTACCAAGACTCTAAAACTTTGAATGTTATTAGGATTCTAACACCCTAGGGTTGGTAATAGGCCGGCCCAGGCCTAGCCAAGCTCAGGCCTGACCCACGTAAAAACACCTAGGCTTAGACACGACCCAGAGTGTTGCATGGGCCTAGACCTATAAGCCCACATACCAATCCACTGGATATCGGGCCGACCACGTGCCGTAATGGGTCGGCCCATTCGTGCCTCCATTCGCGCTTAAATGGTGCCGGGTCAGTCATGCCGGAATTGAGCCTACTATTTTGTGTTTATTTTGTGCTTACTTCACACATTTTGTGCTTAATACTTTCTAAAATAGTCAATTTTATACCTTATTGTACAAATTCATATATGAAAACTAATAGGGTTAAAATCTAATTACTTGAAGATATTAGCAAGTAATTGCAAAAAAATCACAAATTAAACTAACTTCTCATGTCATTAATGCAACTCATTCTTAACCCTATCTAACAAAAAATTATAAAGCCAAGGTTACATGTTGGTAAAGAAAAAGAACTAGTGCATCCCTCCATCATTCTCAACTTTCAATACTCTATCATTCTCAACTTTCAATAGAGTAAGTATTTCTGAGAATTGGGGGGGGGGGGGGGGGAGGGTCATTGTTGATTGATAGATGAGATCTAGGGCTTTAACGGTGGAGCTGAGACACATCTTGTTTAATTATCAGAATTAATATTTATGGTTGATTATGAGATCGGATATCATTAACGGTTGGGATCATTTTGATATAACTTAAATTGATAAGAGGATTTAATTAAGAGCTGAAAGCATGACTGTTAATTGGTCCAGCCCATCGTGCTGCCCCAATGGAGCTCTATTCGTGCCTTGCTGGGCTATGTTGTCCTGGGCTATGGCAAGCCCATGCACGACACAAAACTATATGGGCCGTAAAATTTAAGGCCCAAAGCCACCATGGTGTAAAATTTTCATGTCGTCCCATTGTGCCTTGGTCTGACCCAGGCCCATTACCAGCCCTATAACTCCCCCTCTAAAACTCACGATGGTATGACATTGAGAGTTTGTTCAGTAAAAAACTAAAAAATATATTAAAACTGCTAAAAGTAAATACAGAATTTCTAATGCTAGTTTCAAACTGTTGAATCATCGATGCGGATACAATAGTTGCAAACCAAATCAAGTTAAATCTGAGTCAAACCGAACACTTGTGCAAAGACTACTCGAAAAGACAAAATATTCATTTTTTGAATAAGGTCAGGATTTTAGAGATTCCCAAACTCGCTAGTCAAACTCACTAAAAAAAGAAGGTTTTGAGAGATTCTCAAATTCAATAGAAAAACTCAGTAGAAGAGAATGTTTTGAGATATCCTTAAACTCAATCAAAGATAGAGTTTTGAGATATCCTTAAACTCAGTAGAAGAACTGTCATATCTAAGTAGAATCATATCAAACAAAATCCACCAATGTGTTCAGAATGCCAAAGAATATAGGAATCAACTCTTATATCATAAAAGAAATAGACTTTAATACATCAATAAGTAACCAAAAACCGTTCCGGTCTTCTAGATAGCAGCAAATCTTTGATTCAGAAAATTGTGTGATAAACAATACCTCGCGTGACCAATTATCTCTTTTTTAGATTTTTTTTTTCTAAAGAAAGGAAAAAAGAAAAAGGAAAGGAGGAAAATATAGTAGCAATACTGTTGCGAGTGCTGTAGCATTGTACTGTAGCGAGTAGGAAGAATGAAGGAGACACTGATGGTGATATGGGTGGAGAGAAGAAATATATGGTGGTGTAGTAGGTAATGGAGAAGAGAAGATTCATGATGCCTCATGTTAAACGATGAAGCATTACATCTTTATGGATATTGAGAAGAATTCAGAATTATATATCATCAATTCTCTTTTTAAATAGAGCCATACGAAGACTCTAGAACTCCGGATGCTATTAGGACTCTAACAATGACAAAAAGAAATAAGAAGAATATAGATCATAAAAATTTGTAGAAGATTTTTCACTAATTTATTTGATGACATACAACTAAATCTGCAAATAAATTCACAAAAAACTCTCGAGAGAATCTCCCAAAGCCACCACAAGAAACTCCCCTGAATTCTTTAAAAGCAACTCACAGTTGAAAGGAATACCCTATACTTATACTAGTCACCAAGACCCAAGTCTAAGGAATATGTTTTTTGTCCAACTCTTTTCTTTACGTGTACCTCAAAAGTTGAATTTACGGGATAGTCTATAGTGAGAGGCTGAGTGGAGCAAAGGAAGAGTTTCATGCACCTTAAAAGAAATTGTTGCATACAAATATTGAGCATGATGACCATACATGGGGATACAATACTCCTTGAGCCTACCAACTTAACAAGTATTACCCAACTGGCTCAATGCAAATGGTAAACATAAGCTAAATGCTCAACGGGCTATAATTGTACGGATCGAACAATGTTGTAATGTAGGGCTTATTAATCCTTCTGTAAATTTTGTTTCATCACCAAGCAATGGTCAATTGGTCAGACAATCAATCTGCAAGTGCATCTCAATTTTCATTTTTGTTAATATTGAGAATGAAATTGTGCACATAGGATGCTTTCCTAGATATTATTGATTGGAATAGAGGATCAATCTTCTGATTCAAATCTTGTAGCATAGGTTGTTAGGTTTAACGGAAGCTTTATCCTTCAATATTTCCAAAGCATATTCTTTGTAATTCGATATATGTGAATATTAGTGTTTAGGTTCTCTCAAATTATTTGTGTTGTCAACCCACTAGGTGGTCGAAAGAATCATTTGCTAGTATCAGTGCTCTAAATAACAGGTTGGCATGTCATATCGGAGATATCAGCCAACATGTTGGTTTTCAGCATTAGACACTATGAAATTAAGGGAAATATTGTTTGTAGAACTTTTTAGTCACTACCACCAAAATGTCATGTTTGGTCCTACATGTCTACAGATAGTGTCTGATATGTTGTCGACATGTCATTTTGCATAAGAATTAGATAATTGGTTTCTCTAATGGACCCTAAGACAATGGTTAAATAAGCATCATATGCACTTTTGACCAAATACACTCAAGATAAGCAACGAACAAGTGCATTTGATGCTCCCTTAACTAGTGTTTTTTGGGCACTTATACCCTTGGATAATAGTTTTGTTGTTGCTTATTTACTTGTTTATTTCTTAGCTTCTATCCATTGTAAGCAATGAAACCCAAGGATTTGAGATGTAGGATAAACGCTTTGTTGTGGTTGGTGTTATATCCCTAGAGTCTTTTGTATCGTTCTCTTTTGCATTATTCATTTCATTGCGTGACATGAATATATATTTTACCTTCATGTTTAGTGAATTCTATTTTTATTAGATAGGTGATCTTTTAGCAATTACGTTTAGATTTAATTTATCAATGATAGTGTGTGGAGACTTGGCTACTTTCAGAAGGATTTGAGCATAAATTATTCTTACTCAAATTCAATGTTATGGCATTCAAATACAAGATTCACTCCGTTTAAGTTGATCTACAATATATAAAGTAATTAAAATCAAAAATCAAATATATTATTGTTTTCTTGTCAATGCATCTAGTAGGCACAAAATGGACGGCTGAAAGTAGTATATTACTTAGATTTATGACTTTAGACATACAAATTCTCGATTCCATTCGATCAAATTAAACATTTAAAACCCTCACAAACCAACTTTTGTTAAATTTCAAATATTCTACACCGTTAAACTAACTCACTATTTTGATCATTTATTTTGCGCCTGCTTGATGAATAAGCAAAAAGTATTCAAAAATACTTGAATTTTTGTTTTTAAACATTCTTAACAATGTAGATCAACTCTAACAGAGTGGATCTTCAATTTGAATAGATTAACATTGAATTTGAATGTGAAATATTCATCTCCATATCCTTCCCAAAGGAGTGTGTGTAAAAGGAAAATAGGGTGGCAGCTCATTTAGAAAATTAGCTCATTTAGAAAAATGAGCTACCAAGATACAAGAGTGGGCCTCACCCATCGCATTTGCAAGGAATAAGAGGATGGTGAGGCCCACCATGTGTTTTGGTTGCTCATTTTGCTAAATTAACCGCCATCCCATCCCCATATATATATATATATATATATATATATATATATATATATATATATATATATATATATATATATATATATATATAGGGTCAAGTGCTTCTAGTAGGTCTCCTTAGATTACAATCTAAGGAGACGGCTTAAAACTCTAACATCCTGATTTTATTTTCACGATCCGACCACACATTATCATATTAATGTTATAAGATGCACACATATAAAAAATCATGTGATTTGAAGTTCATTTACTCGTTGATTTAATCGTTTCATTTTGTTCTACTGTTTAAAAACCGTTAATGTTTGAAATCAAAGAAAATAGAGTAAACAAACTTTAAATCACGTGATTTTTTATATGCAGACATCTTATAACATGAATATTATAATGTGTGGTCGGATCGTGAAAAAAAAATCGGGATGCTGGAGTTTTAAGCCATCTCCTTAGATTACAATCTAAGGAGACCTACTAGGAACACTTTTCCTATATATATATATATATATATATATATATATATATATATATATATATATATAATATATATATATAGAGAGAGAGAGAGAGAGATAGACTTGTGTAGTTCCGGAAGGATTCGAGCCCGAATCCTTCCCACTTAAATACCAATATCCGACATTCAACACAAGATCCACCATGTTGAAGTTGATCTATATTATTTAAAGTAACTAAAAATCAAAAATTAGGTGTTTTGAATACTTTTTGCCCATCCATCAAGCGACGCAAAAGGGACGGCCGAAAGTAGTGAGTTTGTTAGATCTATGTCTTTAGACATACAAATTCTCGATCCAGCCATTTAATCATGATTTAAACATTAAAAAACCCCTACAAACCAGTTTTTGTTAAATTTCAAATGTTCTGCACCATTAAACTAACCAACTCACTATTTAGACTTTTCGGTTTTTTTCTACTTGATGCATAAGTAAAAAGTATTTAAAATACTTGATTTTTGGTTTATAAATACTTGAAATAATATAAATGAACTTCAACACAATAGATTTTGTATTCGGATGATGTATGGTTGTATTTGAGTGAGAAGGATTCGGGTTCGAATCCTTCCGAAACTACACAAGTCTCTCTCTCTCTCTCTCTCTCTCTCTCTCTCTCTCTCTCTCTCTCCATTCTCTATGATGCCCGCTTTATTTGTTTCCGTGACATTGTTGACCCCTATTTGCTATCCAACATAGGGGCCCCTCATCTGCCATGAAATGGAAATCCCGCCATCCAAACTTTGCTGGCATAATGCATTTTTTTTTATTGTTGGATAACAGTGATATCATTACCCATTTGGCTTGCGAATCATACAAAGTACTGCTTTTTGACTTTGATTCCCTTGTTTTAATTTCTTGTAGAGGAGCTGGTGACAGGCCTCTCACGGGTGTCGTGGGAAAAAGTAGATGTTAGCTTCCACACTAGCAAACAGAGATTTGCTGCCCACAGTGTCATTCAGGTCATATAATGAGCGTCGCTGGCATCTAATTACTGTTGTGTTTTATCTACATTTGATGGATGCCATTGTCTAATACCCCATTGTGTTTTCTAACTTTCTATCTGCAGGTCAAATATCATTTTATGCATTCAGAAGGTGCAGATGTCATAAAGCACATGATCGACCATTTTCTTACTTAGAATTAGATCATTATGGTGCTGGTGCTCTGTTGTTAAATTATAGCTTTGTGGCCATAATTACAAATGTATATGAGTAATTCGATCAACACGGAGCCCAGATTCCAAATAATTTTCTGTTTTCTTTTCTACTCTACGCCCTGCATGGATGAATGTAATGTAACTGTTAGTGAATATACTTATAATACAAAAAGATGAAGATATCCCCTTTTTTAGTTAAAATCTGTTAATGGTTGCTTTTATTTCTGTACTTGGATGTTTGATCTCAAAGTTCATAAGTTTGGCGCTATATTTTCGTTGTCTATACCTGCAATGACTCAGGTTGAAGATTATATTGCTGCTGCTGCAGTACATGACTGAAAACTAGAGAAAATAAACTGTTTTGCTCTTGTTCACTGTCTGGTTGTTCAATTATGTGCCATGAAAAATAATGTAGTTACTCTAGATGGATTTTTCATTGTTCTACATGAATTTATTAATGTTGTTAAACTTGGCAGCAAAAGTTTTTATTTCCTCTAGATCTTACACTGCTCTGACCTCCTTACAGTATTTCCTTTGTTTTGCAAATCTTGCAATGCTCTGCCAGATGAACATTTTCAATGGAGAGAGATGTGGTCTTTAGAATATAAAATTTTTTTTAACGTATTTTAACTATTTTCATGGGAAAATTGTTCCATATTCATAATAATGAAAAGAACCAAGACCAGTTACATGGTTTGAGAAATGAAACTGCCCAGCAAAAACACCATAATTAAGTACATTGAGCACAAATTACTTCATTTCAGCAGCAATAGTTTGTTCAACAACATCAAATGGATAAAAACCACATTTGGACATGGTTACAAAAGGTTACAAGAATATTAACAATTTCATTAACTCCTCAATCTTAGTTTCCCTTCATCATTCATCAGCCAACCGAATCAATACATTCATCTCTAAGCCAGTTGCAAGAACATACATCCATCATTTTAGAATGGAAAAAAGAACAGAAATATTACTAACAATTGGTACCCAGCTACAGGAGAGGGCTCAGACTTGCATCAGTATCATAAAAAAAACAAGAAAGAAACTAATGATACATTTCTACCATTGTACAACTGCACACCTTGATGAAAAAGGCCATGAGTAACCAGCATAGGATCCAAATGTGGACATTAAAAACTGGATATGGTATTCCATAGATATTAAAGCAGCTAAAGCGTCAGAAGAGATTACTAGCGAGCCTCGCTGGCGAGAAGATCCTTGGCGAGCCTCACTGGTTTTTCTCTGATAGTAGATGGCTCACTATATGGCGCTGCTAGCAGGTGTTGACGTCCATCATCGTCGCTCTCATCCTTTGACGAAACAACAGACTCAGACCCATCTGCAATTTTGCAAAACAGAATTAACAGCTAACAGTTTCTAGTTCATATCGGCAACACTAAGTAGGCTGGCTTATTATAGAAATTCCTTGCATGCTTTTAAAAGAACATTTTACAGCTTACCTTTTTATCCTTGAAAAAATAGAAAACAATGAAATATGTCAAACCAATTGAAACACATATCTATCAATAATGCAAGAGCAACTGTGGCCAGAAACTGAGTGTCTGCAATGTGCAGATCACGTGCCATCTACGACGTCCAAAGTCCTCCAAACTGCCTCACAATCCCTGAAACATTCAAATGAAACGAGGGTCCGCCACCATTCCATCCCTCTCAGGTTCACATTCACTGACCCACGGCAACCATCAAGAAATTTGGATCATTTTCTTACATCACCTCTATTTTATATTATGCGTACGGTTCCTTCAATGAAATTTTATATATGCACCCCAAAGTTTGTTTTCTACATGCAATCACATTCCGTACCTTTATTACAATTACTATTATAATGCTAATTCTTTGAGGTTTGAAATTGGTTGTGCGCACCGGGGGTGTGTGCGCCCGCCCGTGTGGGGCGTACGCGCGCTTGCATACGTATGTGCACATGCGTGTCTGTGAACAAAGGTCTTGTAACCTGGTCTTGGAACATGAGACCTCCCAAAACTCAACGCCACCACTTCCTCATTGAGCCAGGGTTTAATTGCGCTGAAATTGGGATTGGGTTTTGTCTCTGTCTCACAGCCTTACGGCCTACAAATGTTCTCAAAACTCACCCTATCCATCCATAGATATCCAATGGTGTAGGATGCTTTGCAAATGAGATGCATAATCTTCCATTTAAATATTCTCAATATCTTAGATTCTTTCAAGACCCTTCGACTTTAATTTTCATTACTTCAGAACATGCTAATCCATACATGGCATCTGACTTAACTACTATATTTACTTTCCATTTTCCCACATCTGTTATGCATATGCAACAAACTACTTAACTGTAAATATGCTTATTGCATATAGACACCTTACACAAAAAAAACCATCCATTATCAAAATATGTAATGTCCTATAAGTTGAGCAATCCAAAGATTTGTCATGCTACCTATATTGTTGCACACATGCATTGCACATGCCAAAAACCTAGTCTTCATATATAAACATGGGTGTGGGACAAGCTGATAACCAACCTCCTCACCAACTGGACGAATCATTTGAAAGAAAGAGAGTTTGGCTATAGTTTAAACATGGGTCCTTAAACTTAAGAAAAGAAATGCATAAAATGCAACTCTCTTTACAGACACAGACAAGCGCGCGCCCCCCTCTTTTTCTCAAAAAAAAAGCATATAAAAGGACAAATTTTTTTATTGAGTTCCTCCATTTTATCTGTGTCTACATATATAATCTCTAATTTCAGATAATAATATTGTAATATAACGTTTATCTATACTATACTTTTATACCAAATCATAAAGATTGAACTTCAAACATTAGAATAATATTTAGTGTGCCAAAAGCCTTCTTCTGTATGTTATGCAATCTAATATATGTAGGTTCTAACTAGTTTCACATGAAACAATGGAGGATAGATCAAACTACAAAATTTATCTACCGAACACACAAGATACTAGAGATTTTCCACTTTTGCAGTTAAACATGTGTCATTTAAGAAAAGCAATGCTCACTTCACACTTTCAGCTTGTTAGGAATATGAGTTGTATGAGAAATATGAGTTGTATAAGGAGTAATATAAGAATAGGAGTAGGATTAGACTTTTATGTAATTATATAATACAATGAAGATAAGGGAGATCTCTCTAACCTTTTCTCCTAAATCTCTCGTCATGGTATGAGAGCTCTAAAGCTCAAATCCAAAACCCAAGGCCATAATTCTTCTATTTCTTCTCTTTCTTCTTCTCTCTTTTCTTCTTCTTCTTCACTTAAATCCAACGACAGCCGACAGCCTTCTTGTTGGGCAAAAGAGATGCCAAATCCCACGTGTCATTTTGCTCTAGAGCAACTATTTCTTCTTTCATAGCAAACTTCTAATCTGAGTTTGATACGACTTCTGATACGGACTTGGGAATAGAGTGAGAATAGACAAAAGAATGAAAAGGTGATGAAAGATGAGCATAAGACATAAAATTATATAAAAGATGTGCAATACAACTCCTTTTGCCTTTTCGAAGGGCAATAGGTTGATCAAGATCAGAATGAATGTCATCAAGAGAAATATGCTTAGAATAAACAGCAAGATTCTTACCCGATTGTGTATTAAGAACTGAAACATGAGACATTGGCACGATAATGGGATCTGAAGTAGGCTATGGAGTGTGTCGTTTATACATCTGGAGAGATTTATCCTTGACATATGGCATTTGTTCCAATTCAATATTCTCTAAAGATGACACATTAGTCGATAACTAGAGGTTCAAAGGAAGGAAAAAAAACAGAAACTCGTCATCACCGAATTCTAACACAAAAGACTCAGACTGAAAATAATATTTAGACTCAAAGAAAGTAATATCAGTAGAAGTCATAAATTTGTTCAGATTAGGACAATAAAATTTGTATCCCTTCTAAGTCCTCAAGTACCTATGAAAACACATTTCAAAGTTATCGGGTCTAACTTAGTTTAATCAGTCTGATTATTGTGAGCAAAACAAATACACCCAAAAAAATTTAAGGGCAAAGCAAAGAGTTCCTTGTGTGAATGAAGATTATGGGATTTGAGCCCCGACTATAGAAGGTGGCATACGATTGATAAAATAGCAAGCAGTAAAAACTGCATCACTCTAAAAATATTTAGGAACCTTTCTGTGAATTAAAAGTGTGCATGTAACTTCTAACAGATGTATATTTTTAAGTGACTGTTACATCAACTTGATATGGTATTCTTGATGAAGAGGTTTATATGCAGCAACCACCTGATTTTATTGCTTATGGGGAGTATGAACTAGTTTGTCATCTCAGAAAGTCTTTATATGGGTTGAAGTAATCTCCTAGAGCATAATTTGAGAGATTTGCCTTAGTTGTTCAGAAATTTGGTCTTCATTCGCAGAAGGATCATTCTGTTTCCTTTCGGCTTTATCAGGGAAAACAAAATTTGTTGCTTATTTATATGGATGATATAGTGATTACTGGTGATGATGCTCAAGAGATTAGTGATTTGAAATTGTATTTACAGAAAAAAGTTTTAAACAAAAGATTTAGGACATTTGTGATATTTTTTGGGCATTGAAGTAGCAAGATGGAAGAAATGGATCACTCTCCCAATGAAAGTATGTGTTTGACATGCTTTTCGAAGATGGTATGTTAGGGTGCAAACCAGTGGATTCGCCAATGGACGCTAACTCCAAGTTGTTGTCAAATCAGGGGGCTTTTATATAATCCAGGATAATAGATGAGACTTGTGGGTATGTTGAACTATCTTACAATAGGTATGTTGAACTATCTTACATAGTGTGATAAGTCAGTTCTTATTTACTCCACGAACAAGTCACTGAAATGTTGTGATTTGAATACTTCAGTATTTGAAGTGTGTTCCTGACAAATAACTTTGGTATTCAAATTGTGGTCACGGACGTATAACTGGTTTTTCATATGCAGATTAGGTAGGATCACTAATTGATGGATACTCAACTGCTGATTATTGTGTGTTTGTTGGAGAAAATCTCGTACTGTAGTAGAGCAAGAAGCAAGTTTTCAGATCTAATGTTGAGTCTAACTATCGAGCAATGATCAATACTACATGTGAATTGGTCTAGATATGAAATCTCCTCAGTGAGTTACATCTTCTGAATTCAACTTAACTGAGATTATATTGTGATAATACATCGACTATTCACATTGCAGAAAATCTGATTTTTTCATAAGCACACCAAACACATGAGGTGGTTGTCATCTAGACCGTCAGAAGATTACAGAGGCCAAGATCATCGAACATCAACATGTTTTTTCCATTAACCAATTAGCAGATATGTTGACAAAACCTCTTGGAGATCCTCGGGTTCAGAGTATTTGTGACAAGCTAACCATGCATGATGATATGTTCCAACTTGAGGGGGGATTTAAGTATGAGTTATATAAGTAGCATAGGAATAGGAGTAAGATTAGACTTTTATGTAATTACATAATAAAACTGAGATGTGAGAGATCTCTCTAACGTTTTCTCCTAAATCTCTCTTCATAATTTCTATTACTACTAAATTTGCACCTCCAATTCACATGTGGCGTCGATCAAGGCTCGATATTCAGACTCAACATTAGATTTGAAAAATCTAAATATGCACCTCTAATGTTTAATTTCTACTACTACACTTCTATACTACTCTAAAATGCGAGAGCTGCATGTTGGTTCTGCACTAGGCTAATTTTCCTAGTACACCCTTAAACTTATATGGTATTCCCAAACCCCCTAGGCTTGGAAAATCCCAAATAATTATCTTGAAGTATCTTTAAATTTCCTAGTAAACCACCTTATGTAAAACTACAGAAAATCCGAAATAACTACCCCAGACTTCTTTTTAGTAGAAGGTGGTATATTGGGAATTTTAAGAATACTTCAAGATAGATATTAGGGATTTTCTAAGTTGAAGGGGTTTTCTTAAAAAACATGAAAATTTAAGGAGATATTAATAAAATTAGTTTGGGCTATATAATATCAATTAGGTTCTATTTAGTGTAACGTGATTTAGCAGAAGACTTAAAAATCAGATCACAGAAATTAAGCTTCAAGTTTGTTTTAGAATGTATAGAACACTAGATTTTTTTCACATGCATTTGCACATGCCTGTGAATCTAAAGTTCATAAACACATAAAATTCTCTCCCTAAGTCCAACATAAACAAAGAAGAAACATGAGTCTGTAAGCATACAAGCAAAATCCTGTTTCTTAGATTCATAAACATTAGAGAATGAAACATGATACTTGCGATAAATTAAACATTTAGAGTAAAATTTACCAGACAGCTCCAGATGCTCTGGACAATGCCCGACTGCTGCAACCTGAATATTTTCCGGTAGAAGGCAGTTGCAAAACGAACCTGATTCTTGCAGAATTCAACATTAGTCAATGTGTCAAGTTCTAAAGAAGACCAGAAATAAATTCGAGAAAGGATTATCACCTAATTTAGCAAGACGATTCACCCATCCAGGAATGGGCTTCCCAGTCAAGTGCATGCAAACATCATTGGTGAAATGGTTGCAATTTTTGGCAATCAAATGGTAGGTATCTCCATGATATTTTCCAGAAAGGTGTTCAATGAACTGCCGGAACTCCAAGCGAGACATATCAGTAGTACCAAGCCACACAGAACGTCTAAAGAGAAAACCAGGACAGCTTTTTGGTTCAACCTCAAACACTCCACTACTTGGGTACTCATGCGCTCCAAAGCCATATTCCATACCATGGACTGTTTAACAGTTAAATGTCATAATAATGAAGCATATTGTTAAAAGGAGAAAGAACATCGGACAAATTTAGAAGGAATAACTACAATCTACTACGAAATGATATAAGTTATATCAGAAACAGGATAGAATGAGGTGTTTCCAATAAGTGAACAATGTTAGCTGATTCTTATACTTACTCACATACACATCTATGATTTTTAAACAAACAGCACTGACTTTATTAGAAGTATCTATAATTCTATCTCAAGAGAATTATAGGATTGATGGGTTCTACTAGTCATCAAATTTTTTCTGGTATTTGGGATTCTCTGTTTCCACCTGAAAATAGGATAGATCTTTCTTCTCTTGATCTTCTTTTTAATGAGGGGGGAGTTAGATTAGCAGTTTTTGATTTAGCTGGGGATAAAGCCCCTGGACCCGATGTTATCCCTGTCTTCTTTTACCAAATGTTTTGGCAAGAAGTGAAGAGTGATTTTCTTTGGCTCATGCAAGAATTTGCTAATGGTACAACCAGCAGTGGACGCAAGATATTTTTCCAGTGTGAAGAATAAATGTAATAAGAAAAAAGAGAAAACAAAAGGAAAAAAGAAAAACTACACCAAGACTTGAACTTGTGACCTCTAATAACATATTTTTATAAGTTACCACTTGAGCTAGAGCTCTAAAGTATCTTTGTTCTAGTAAAAATAATCTAAAAAGAAGAGATTATATACATAAAAATTACAAATTATATATATATATATATATTACTCCATAAATTTTATAAAATTCAGTGTGGTTGTCCGCCCACACAATGGTGTGCATGTGGGTCCACCCCTGGGTACAACTAATATTGGTAGAATTAATTATGCACATATTGTTCTAATTCCAAAGTTATTGGGAGCTAATAAAGTTCATCAATTTATGCCCTTAGTCTCTTAAATGCTTCCTTTAAGATTCTTACTAAAATCCTTGCTAATTGGCTTAGCGCGGTTTTAGGTTCTTTAGCAGATAAAGGTCTGACTGCTTTCGCTAAAATAGATTTATTTTAGATAACATTGCTCTGGCTCAAGGAAATATTGCATCTTGTCATTACAGTCACAAATCTGATATTTTGTTGAAGCTAGACTTTGAAGGTTTCTGATAAAGTTGATTGGCATTTTTTTGTTTGATATCCTTAAAGCTAGAGGCTTCAGTGATTAATGGATTAGTTGGATTAGGCTTATTTTAGTTTCTGGTAAATATTCTACTCTTGTTAATTGATTGGAAGGGAAGAAGTTTGTTTGTAAGAGAGGATCTCTTTCTCCATTATTATTTGTTTTAGTAGTTGATGTTTTAGTAGAATGCTTAATAGAGGCAAGGAAGCTGGTCTCATTGAAGGTTTGGGCTTTAGTGAATTTAACTTTGTGAATCTTCAATTTGTTGATGATATCTTTTATTTTGTGTCACTGGTTTGTCTAAACTTAGGAACTTGAAACTTCTCATTTATTTGTGACTATTAATTTCCATAAATTTATGGCCATTTGGTTAGAGGGAAGTGATTCTCAATAAAATGAAGCAGCTATGTTTAATTGAAAAGTAGGTTTTTTTTTTTCCTATTATCTATCTATGTTTACCTTTAAGGCCTGGCCCTCTTCTGAAAAGAGATTGGTTATCTATTATTGATAGAACAGAGAAGAAGTTATCTATTTGGAGAGGTTCTGATTTATCTAGGGCAGGAAGATTAACTCTTATAACCCTGTTCTTACTGCTATTCCATTTTATATGATGTCTTTTTATTATTTGCCAAGCTGGGATATTAATAAAATTGATAAGCATAGAAGAGCATTCTTCTGGATTGGTTCTTCATCAGTTAGTTGTGTTAAGTGTTTGAGGAACTGGACCAATGTATGTAAAGCCAAGTCTCAAGGTGGGTTGGCTATAAAAAATATCAGAAGATCATAATATTAATCTTTTAGGAAAATGGATTTGGAAGGCTTTTAATGATTCTGATTTAGATTGGGTCAAGCTTATGAAAGCTAGGCTTTTTAGAAGGAGAAAATAAGAAAGACTTAATGATAGGCCAATTTTGGGTTCTACTACCTTTCGGAAAGGTATTTGGAAGTGCATTGAAAGTTTTAAGTGAGGAATTATTTATAATTGTGGTTATGGTAGAAATGTTAGATTTTGGTTAGATGTATGGATTGGTCACATTTCTTTAGCTATTGCTTACTCCTCTTTATTTGCATTAGTTGTTGATAAAGAAACTATGGGTTTTTTTCAGTATTATATTATTGAAAGAGTTAGAAATTGGAACATTCTATTTGTTACAGCTCTTGATACCTCTCTTATTTTCAGTTGTGTTGATTTAATTTGTTTTTTCAATACTTATCATTGGTCTGTAAAGGATACTATTTCATGGAGATCGGCTTCTACTGGTAGTTTTTCTGTTATCTCTTATTATCACTTTCTTAATAATGGAGGAATTAAGGTTTCATGGAGCAAAGTCACTTGGCAAAATATTGCACCTACGAAAGTTAGAATTTTGATGTGCTTAGTAGTTCAAAAGAAATTGCAAAATGTTGATAATCTAAGTAAGAGAAATATTCGAGCTAGAAATTTATGTGTTTTTTTGTAATAGGCATAAAGAATCTGTTTTTCATTTTTTTTTCCATTGCCCTCCCATTAAGATCATTTGCATTTTGGCAAGAGTTGTTTCTCTGTCAAAGGTCCCAGCTCACTTAATCATGATGGACAGTTTGGAGAAATAAGATAATTAGAAAGCTATATTGTATGATATGGGATATGTATATGATGGCTTTAACTTGAGTTTCTGTTGCCAGAGAGGAATAAGAGGATTTTTAATCACAAATCTTCTTCATTTATTCAGTTGCTTGATTCTATTCTTTATTTTGTTTCTTTTTGGGATGGTGGACAGTTTGGAGAAAGAAGAGAGTTAAAAGGCGGTATCGTATGATATGGGACATGTATATGATGGCTTCAACTTGGGTCCCGTCGCTAGAGAGGAATAAGAGGATTTTTAATCACAAATCTTCATTTATTCAGTTGCTTGATTCTATTCTTTAGTTTGTATCTTTTCGCCATGGAATCTTGATTTGCCCAAGAAGAGGAAGGTCGATACTACTATCCTTACCTATGCTCGTAAGCTACGATGTACTGGTTTTGGTGGGGCTTCAGCTTGCAATTCTGCATCAAGTATTTCTCCTCTTTCGATTGGCTGCTTAATCAGCTGGTGATGACAGCTTGGCCTTAGTTGTCTATCAAGCTCAAATTCTGGAGGATGCAGCTACTGGTTGATACAAATTGAGTTGCTTGTTGTTGGATTAGCCGTGTGTTTTGTGTTTTGGTAGATGCTGTTGTTTTTGTTATAGCTGGAGGTTGTTATTCTGGTAGCTATCCCTGGGCAATAAGGAGTTTGAACTTGGTAGATTTTAGATGATGTAGTAGTACTTATGACTTTTATTTCTTTTAATAAACACACACACACACACACTATTCTGGCTCGAGAAATAGCTCCATCCTATGTTCTCAAAAAGAATTTAAAAAAACTCTCAAGAGAGCCAAAAACTTAATTTATGTTCTTTTCATCTTTTACTGGTAAACTGGTGGTTTTTTTAATTTTGTTTCTGCCTTAGAATTAATTGTAATTCTCTTTAGCAAATTTATCATATTTTCTCTTCGTCTAAACTTTGTCAGTCTAGGACAGATTTGTGAAGGATTTTCCCCTTGGTTACACTAGCTAAACTGCATGAAAATGAGATAGGTTTCCTACCCGCCAACTGGCTGTCTAGAATCAGACCTTCTCTTATCTAGGGTTTTCTTCACAAGGAAACTGGTACCAATTCAAAGGGCCAGATGACAGGCAGATGGTTAACCAGTAAAATTATATCAAATTTTTTGTATGATCTTGTCATCCATATCAACCACAATCGCTGACAAAATGCTTAGATAATGGCAATAATAGACTTCTTATCCATCAAACAAAAATATTTGAAAACACTAATCATTCATTTAAAATGGTAGGAACACACAAGTTAGCTGAGCTTAAAGTAGATCAGTTACAGCATGTAATAATCAGGTTATGTCTGTGTTTTGAATTTTTGAGTACTAATGGTGACAAATATGGACTGCAGAGAGTAAACCCTACCTTTATTGTCTGGGAAGAAATTCTAGTGATAATTAGACTCCTAAATAAAAAATAACTATGATGCGCTGCAGTAACATTTGATAATGAGCTTGGGTCAGATTGAATTAAAGGAAACAATCAAGACCTAGAAAACCTTGCGTGGGTAAACTAAGCCGATGATTCAATGTCATATTATGTTCCAAATACTAAAATCAATCTCTAATGAGAAGTGCAAGTGATTTCTCTTGTTGCGTCCATCCTGGCAAACGTGTCCAGGACCCAGGTGCATACAAGCTAAATAAAGTTAGCCAAGCCACCAGACCGGGAACCATCTCATAAATGAATATCATGAAAACAAAGAGGTTTTTCCCTCTGCCTTTCACAACCCATGATGCAGTCCAACAACCATCTTAGCATACCTTCAAGAAAGTTCATGTCCCACGGTAATATTTACCTGGAAAACACATCAACCAATTTCATTGCTTACTTTAAAGTTAAACCAGTATATCTCCATATATCCCAGGCCAAGGTAAAACGTGCCTCCACTTGAGATGCTATTACACCACACCCTTTTATGTGCCACTACGCATTCAAAAAATGCAGCCTGAAGTGCATATCACGTGTCTTTTTTGCCGCTCGTGGAATGAAAAGATGTCTGCCATCATAATACCTAATGATTTAAACTAAATGTCTTTCGCAGCTTCTCTGTGACTTCTGTTTTTTTACTGTTTTTTAAAAGGCCCTTCAACCTTAAAACGGTTCCCTCCTTAATGGGGTCATGTCCTGCATACGCTTATAGCCATCCTGAATGTCTTTCTTCCAGCTGATTTTCTAAGACACCACTAACCTTTAACCATATGTACCAATTTATAACAGTGTGCTTTAACACTTTTGACTTTACTTAATACAGCCATCTCCTTTATGACCTTAGCACGGTAAACAAAAACCATAACAACATCAGAAGTACATAAAGGTTACTTCCCTTTTGTTCACCTCACAGTTCTAGCTCGTCAACTATCTCTAGACTTTGCAGGACTAAGGAAACCATCCATTTGGGAAATCATGTTCCTTTACTTACGCAGCCCAACTAAATGCATAGTCAACTTTACAAACCAAATAACAAGTCCGCTTCTATGACTCCTTCCAGAACCTTAATTATCCCCGGACGCCAAATAACAGGAGGTTTTTCTCATAAATTACTACAATGTACCAAGACCACCTCCAGATCATATTCCTTCAGGCCCTCAAGGGCCAGCTAGCTCTTAACAATGTAATCATCCTCAACTGCATCTCCACCTCTTATTTTTCTGTTTGTTCCTTGATCATGCACGAACCGAAGGCTTCCAATGAATTTCAACACGTAAAGATTTTCTTATAGGAAAATTTTGCTACAGCCACCTACTTCGCTTCATAATTAGAAAAAAAAACTCAGCTTCATAATTTTGTTCACTACAGTCTCATCCACGTCAGCATAAAATGGTTCCTCCCAACCACCACTTCTTTATATATTTTTATTTCCTCTTTACCCTTCTCCATCGCCGCCAATGTTGTTCTTCTCTCAACTTTGACCCCGACGCATAATTTTGTTCGCTCGCGATGAGTTTTGTTTGTATTTAGTTCTGAAAAGTATTAGAGATCATTCAATGTCAGTGGATAAGGGTCTGCTGATATTGGTGATGCTGATATGAGGATTGCGACTCATGATTGCAGTCTTCTTTGAAGATTGAATTAGAAATAGGGCATTTTGTGAGGACCGTAACATCATGATCGCAGTCCTCATATAGACTCAAATATAGGGCATTTTTGTAAATACTGCGATCATGGTCGCAATCCTAATAAAAAAGACTGTGATCATGATCGCAATCCTATAAAGACTCAGAAACAAGATATTTTTTTGAGGACTACGATCATGGTCGAAGTCCTCATAAATAGTGCATTTTGTGAGGACTGCGATCATAACGCAGCCCACATAAATAAGACATTTTTATGAGGACTGCGACCATAATTGCAGTCCTCTATACCGTGGTCATTTTGTGAGAACTGCAATCATAGTCACAGCCCTCATAAATAAAGCATTTTGAAGCGGTCTATTTTTTTGAAGCAATTATTTAGGAGTATTTTCGTTTTTCGCCGCTGATGAGTGCTTCAGCACTTGACACGTTGGTGCATATCCTTACTTCAAAAAGGAAAGTAGCTGAAGCGAACAAAATTATGTGAGTGAGTTTTTTCCTAATTACGGTTTGACAGGGAGGGTATGGCGAAATGGCCCTTTCTTATATAAGCAATAAATAAATTTCTATTTGGTTAAGAATTAGCATAATCAAGGGATCAAATGTATTTTACAATATTCTTCTCTCAAATCTTACGTATGATGTTAAGCCTACTACCACTTACAAATTTGGAAGGTGCAATCATACTATTTCCATGAAATGTAACTCCATTAAATGCACAGCAATCAACCACCAAAATTCAATTTTTCACAAATTAGTCTCTTCTAATCAACATATAAACACACAATACATAAATATCAAAGTAAAAGATCAAATTTTACCTTCGATCCCAGAGTGGAAGATCCCAAATCCAAACCAATACAGATAATTATTAACCGGCGTCAGATCATAAATATTCAAATATATGTGCGTCCTGCTCTTGCCCTTTCTCTCCCCATTGATCGATTCCTTAGACGAAGAAGATCCCGAGAAAGCCGAAGGCATTTTCTCCCCACAAAATTTCCCAAATTCACTTCCAATCCCACGACCCAGAACAAATTCGACGCCTCGGACGAACGAACTATTGCTGGATTCGGAGATTAGAGCGGGGGATTGGACGCATTTCGAAGGGGGAGATCCTGAATTTCGAGGGATTTCGAAACCCTAGACAGAGGAAAAGATGACATTTTTATCTGAGCTTCATTAAATGCTGCCAATTTTAACAGAAACAACGGCCGTTAATATCGCGTCTGAAGCCCATTACTTCATTACTTATCTAAAAAAATAGTTACTTTAATTATTACTTATTTTGGTACTAATAATGAACTTAACTTTGGAGATTAAGCAAAGTTAATCCACTTGGAAAATTCTGCTTTTTGTTGTCTATTTTGGGAGCCGTTCCAGATTTGACTGCTTTGGATCTTTGTGGAAAGCACATTTGTCTCTATTTGCACTCAAATTTTGAATTTTGTTTTTGTTTTTTTTTATTACCGTTTTTGACATATACTTTACGACAAATTTTGATGTTTCTCTACATCGATCTACAATTTTTTAATGTTTTATATAAAAGATTGAAATCATAAATTTTCGAATTGATGTCCAAATAATTTAAATTGGACTAAATTTTTTCCTTCCAAGTATCATGTAACTATATCGTATACAAAACTTGTTCAACACACGTGTCAGATACTCTTGCTGTGTGTACTTTTAAAAATTTATCGCGTATCTATGTATCATGTTCTTATTTAGTGATTGTATCCGCACAATATTGACCGTACAATCATAAGTAAAAGCTAAAAAAAAAGCTGATTTTTTAGCTGTAGTTACTAAATGTTTTGATATGTGAATTTGAAAGTATTCTTGTAAGATTCCGTCATCATTCTTTTATTAATATGAAAAATTGAGCATTTGGTTTTTATTTCTTAAACAAATTAAGGTTGTAGTCCCCAAACCTTTTTTCTTATGCCTAATTTTCTGTTGCATAAATTAATTTACAATAAAATTTCAAACTACTAGTGAGATTAGTTTCTTCAAACAAAATTAACTATATATCATTCGAGGATAATCAGAAAAGGCTTAATTTCAAAAAACTATCGCAAACTTTCATCCGATCTCAAAAATATATCAAATTTTTTAAAAAAATACAATAAATTATCATGAACTTCTACAAGAGCTTCAATTTTTTTAAAACCACAACAAAAAGATACTGTAGTTTATTATGTTTTGACAGTTCTTAATAGTTTCCTGAAATAGTTTTTTTCCCTGAAAATAAGCCATACAAAAGATTTAAAATGTGCGAAAGTACTTTCTCAAAAAATCCTGACAAATGAAATCTGACCCAGTCTTTTGAGGCCCAAACAAAACCAGATGGAACCCATCAATGACTCTGGCCTTCTGATCTGATCAAAACCTGGCTGGCCAACAAACAAACAACTTTCTCAGTCTCAGATTACTTGCTATGAATCTCTGATACTGATATCAAATATGATCAAAGACCAAATCATCATGAACTCAACAAGAGATGCCAGCCATGATAAAAAAAAACAAACATTTTTACATACAATATATCAAGTTCTTGTGACATTTGAAGGGCTGCCATTGTCTTGTTCATGGATTGCAGGAGGAAATCCTGTATATAGAGCTGATGAAGATGGAAGAAGTTCTTAGTTGCAGACATTGATGAAGGCGACATGGAAATTCTCAAAATTATTGATTTTATTTCCGAAGAAAATGTCAGAGACCTTATCTGTTGATACTGATTGCACACTGTGAATTCCTGAAAAGAGAAATACAGAATTACATATTGCAAGTTTTTCAGGTATATGAAGCTTTTAACAGACATTATAAGCCATCTATATGAATCTGTATGATGTATGTAAATCAAATGACAAACTTTCATTGAGCAAGTTACACATAAGTTAGCAGAAACCTTTTATTGAACATTATTTTCTGGGTTTCTCACTAAACTATTTAACATGTAAGCCATGATACACACCAGTTACTTGTGAGTAATTCGATTCATTTGGGGCCAGCAACAAAATCTTTTATTGCCAATCCAACATCTTTTTATAAAATGAAGTGTGCTACAAAAATCATCCTGGAATTGATAATATCATATTTTCTGTCACCAATTATGCATAGTTACTGTTTGTACTGGGTGCCTCAAATTTATTAGAGAAGAAATCATGTTAAAGTGGAGGATTTACAAACTTCTGAGATTGTGAATAGACAAGCGCGAGAAGATGTGCACTGTCTATGCGCAAGATAAGTCAACTAGTACAATACTCTAGTCGACTTATACTATACTAATAGCATGCAGGTTAGTCGACTGGGACGCAAAAGAGAGTAAGGGAGCTCAGTTAGTCGACTGACATACACGACTAGTCGACTGATGAGTAGATTAGTCGACTAATTTGTCAAGATAGTTGACTAATAAGGCGGTTCAACCAGTTTTCTTTTCGGAATCTGATTTCAGTTCGAGTTGAATTAGAGTTTCTTTTTACTCTGAGGCGATGCTGTTTGTATTGCTGGAGTTTGTGTTAACTAAGATGATCACAGGAGTTTATAAAAACTTGAAAGCAAGTCAAGAGCAAATCAAGTTTTCCATCATTGAGAGTTGTGAGAGAGATTCTTATAACTCTTGTAATTTTCTTCTCTGTTTTTTTAATAAAGTTTCTACACTCCTCCCCGTGGACATAGGCACAACTGGCCGAATCACATTAAATATGGTGTTCTTGTGTTTTGTGATGATCAGCTATATTGTTTGCTAGTGGTAGACCGCTTTCACGGTTCTATTGTCGAGCCTCTCAATGTTCTCTCTTGCTGTGCATGCATGCTTACTCAAGAAAACAAATAAAGGTTTTCCGTGCGTTACATCACTAATGAGTTAGAGTGAGCTCTACTTCTTTATCTTTTAAAGGTTAGTTTAGTTTCTACTAAAGATAAAAATTAAAAACGAATGTATCAGATATAACTAACTCTATATTGAGTTGTGGACTCTTAACTTTGTTTTTGGGCTCTTTTTCTCACCTTAAAAAGAAAAGAAAAGAAAAGAAAGGAAAAAAAACCCAAAACAGAAGGGGTAAAAGTCTATCTGGAAAGAGCCCAACCTAGTTGGGCTTCGGTCTGCTATGGCCCAGATACAAATCGGCCTACTATAACGAAGCCCATGGATCCATTACTTCGTTTTTCACAATTCGTCACGAGGCTGCTCATGCTGGGTATTCGCCCACTTCCCGCTTTGCTGATCTAGGGTTTTGTCCTGGGTTTTAATCAGCACTCACAAGAAATTCTAAATCCCCAAATTGTTTCTTCCTCCGCTAAAATCGGAGCAACCCAATGGAGGGTTTGCAGGTTTCGGATGCGGATCTCAATGTTTACATCCACCCGTCGAAGGCAAACAAGGTCCGCCACGCCATTCTCCGCCAGCTCAGCTCTCTCCTCTTCACGTTAAGTCTATTTTTCTCCCTTTTAATTTTGTTTTTTTTTTTCAAAGAAGTGATTTTTATTGATGGATTTGGTGCATTATACAGAGCTTTGAGTTTGGCGATTTTAGAAGGAATAGGTGAAGGCGAATTTGTGGACTGTTATAAGAGAAAAGAGAGAATTTTTTTTCGGAATAGTATATAGCAACGTAACTGCTTATTGGTTGGGTTTAGTTCTCGAATTGGATGTTTGAATAACGAAATCGTTTAGAATAATTCCATACATAAAGGATGCAAAATACAAATTTTAGATAGCTAGTACTACGAAGTTATTCAAAATGCATATAAAGTGGGGATATTTCTATATTAATTCTTGAAAGGATTTCTTTTCCGCCAACAATTGGCTCGGTTTTTCTCTACGCAACTTATTTTACTCAATTTTGACTCACATTTTCATCATTTTTAGTTGTAAAATAAATATGGCTGGATGCTGTAAGGAAATGGACAATATTTGATTCCATTCCTCAATTTAGTAACATATTTGAGTCCATACTTCTAACCAAAACCATATAAAAGTTTGTGTTTCGTCCGACTACTAGTATATGAGAGAGAGACGCACACAAAACACATGTATTTGGAGCTTGATTATCTTGTACATGTATTTTTTTAGTAGACACCTAAGAAATTGCTAACTGGTTAGTTTCCTTTTAACGAGTTCTTACATGCTTTTGTTACCATACGTACAAATGTTGTATGGTCTTAAGGCTTATTATGATGTCTCTTTAAATCATGAAGACATATAAATATCTAACATGTATCTAGTCCTTTTCAGATATGTTGATGTCTTTGATGGTATACTACTGTCATTTGAAGTGCATATGCGAAGCAGAAAAGCAAAGATTCTTCCTGGTTTAGTCCCATATTTTGGAGTGCAACTAAGATCTAATTTGTTACTGTTCTCTCCAAAGCCTAACATGGTATTAGGTATATTTTCTTGTTCTATTCAGGTCATAAATTATTAAGTTTGTAACAATTGTTTCTTATGATTTTTTCCCTCTTCTATGCCCATCAAACATCAGATAGAGTATAAGATTAGTGGTGTTTTATTTATATAAACAAATTTGATGCAATAGTATTTTCATATTTTGACATTGAAACTTGACCAAAGGTTTATGGAATTAGCAATCTAGGGGCATGCAACTTCGTAAGGTTTTTTTATCGAACTGAAAAGTTTTTTTTTTTGGTCTGTCGATAGTTCCTTCCCATTTCCTCCCATGACATCTATGATATTAACATGTCAAATGAGAGTATTTATAAGCAACATGACGATTGTTAATTATATCTCACAGTTGTTTATTATATCTGCTAATCAATGGTAACTCTTGAAAGCAAAAAGTTCCTGCCTCATCTTCACTCAGTGTTTCTTGGGTGCTGATGGCAGCACACGAGTCTGACATTTGTACAACAAGATAAAAAATCTAATGTTGTATCCTTGTGAAATTACATGCATGTCTGTGTACACACATTGCAGGTATAACTAAAAATAGTTGTGCTTTGCTGCTGAAGTGCATGCACTCACTGAATGTATAAACAGTTTGTTGTGACTAAAAAACGTTTTTAAACATCTCGAGTTTAAAGTCATATCGTTGAATCACTCTTCAGTGTCATCCAAGGTTCATGTTAGTACATGTGTGTCCTTCTGTCACTATTGTTACCAGTAATCCCTGTTTGCAAGTTTTGTGCATTTGTACCTGTAACCCTGTCATCAATACTTCACATTAGTGTCCGTGGTCACAAAATCCAAAATGTTTGGTAAACGTTGTATATTTGCATGCAAACCTAATTAAGTTGTTTCATTAGTTTTTTTGTTGGCC
Organism: Agave tequilana; assembly: GCA_038442645.1. NCBI lineage: Eukaryota > Viridiplantae > Streptophyta > Magnoliopsida > Asparagales > Asparagaceae > Agave > Agave tequilana. The sequence continues at coordinate 54,041 of JAVJIF010006474.1, forward strand.
ACGGGCCAAGTAAGTGGTGCAATCAATTTGAGTCCTGGAGCAATAATCTTTATCTACCTGCGTCATATTTGATACATGGTCATCTTTTCATATGTAAACCTGGTATCTTAGGTTAGAGCAGAGAAGGTTCTGGGATTGTTGCAGGGAGGAAATAAGGGTTTGAAGAGACTGAATGCTGCTGTCAAGATTTATTTTAGAGGTTTCAGGAAGATTTGTATTCTTCCTTTGTTTGCCCTTGATCTGCATTGTAAGATTTTCAAAATGACTGCTTCTGTAATATATAGTTGTAAGAAGTGTAGGTTTTAGTGGATCTCTGATCATGGAAAAGTTTTCGGCTGGTAAACCAAAAGGATCCATGCTTTATGCTGGAAAGGTCTTCAAATTAGGCCTCTTGTGCATCCACTATGCATATCATTTCAAGTCAAGAAGGTCCTTCCCTTCCTACATTTGGCTTTGTCCTTGAATAAGGGTCTAATGCATTGCTCTGAATGAAACGTTGCTCATAGACATGGTCCCCCTTCCATGTGCCTGCTATTAAACAATCTCCTTGAGAATTCTGCAAAATGAATCCCATTGTCTGTGCAATGTGCATATGTTTCTAATTGGAAAATTCCTAGTGCCCAGTGGGTCGATCTCATTGGAAAAGTTGGGTATATTTGAAGTAGAAGTGGGCCGGCACAATAATGGGCTGAATCCAATGCAAGGTGTTACCACAGATCAATCAAGTATATAGGTAAAGCATGATATCTGAAAGGATGAGTCAGATCCTTTCCAGTCATAGATAGAACTTCTGGAATAAGGAGATCATATTGATATCTTTCATGAAATTGGGCACTGCCAACTACATATATGGCGTTTTGAGGAGTGGAGAGAACAAACATCGCAAAATCAAGCCCTAAATTTCTTACCCGTTCCTTCATTTTTCATAGTCTCAGCAGTAATTTGGTCACATCCTCATTTTTCTTCAACACAAGTAGGTATCATGTTCAAGCATTGTATTTTTTTCTTCTCGACAGTTTTGATTGAAGTCTTTTAATTTCCTTTAGTGCTTCTGTGCATTATTTCCTGCTTCCCTCTTGTGCAGATCTTTATTGTATTACTTCCTTTACTTGCCTAGAAGTAGTTTTGCAATGCCTATTGAATTTTTTGTGTGAAGCTTGATGGCCATATTAGATTTGGTAGTGTTAGAATTTAAGAGAAGCTTATATGATTCTTGGATGAAAGTATTAGAACACCTAGAGGCATTTCATTGAGTTTGTCTCAAATCATTGAGAAGATGTAAGATAGGGAGGATATTCTTATTTCTAATTTCATTGTTAGAAATTAACCACAAAATAAAAAATAGTAAACAAAGATTAGAGTTTAAAACTCTGGCCAATGGTCTCTTATCGCGACATAATGCTTTCATAGAGAAGTAGACGGAGCTCTGTGCATGCCAAGTTATCTACCTTTTAGCAGTGAGAAGAAGACTCTAAAAAGTTGAATTCGATGGTGCATGAACAACCGACTTCAATGCTCGAGTGGATGTATTGCAACAGAAAGAGATGAAAATAGATGAGCATTGAAAGTAAAGTTTCTCTGGAGGAGGGGAGGGCCTTTTTTCCTCTAGCAACTATCTCCTTACAAGGAAGGTACTGATAAAGCCATTGTAATCAACTCCAAAAATGCTCAAGATTGAGAGAATTTCTCGACCAATGAGAAAATCTCTCAGCCATGGTGAAAATCCTTCAATCATGGAGATAATCTCTAAAAAATAAAACAAACTCAATTATCTTTGTCCTTTTCTTTATCTTAATTTTAAAATATTGAAAAATCCAAATTCCCCCCTTGAATTCAGTTTGAAGAAAACCAAAATATGATGTAGACATTATAATAACATGCAACAAAACATGATATGCAGCCTGGGTACGTGATATTATAATTCGACATAAATAGCTTTTACTTGATGAATCTAGGATTGCATTCCTAGAAACACTCTTTGTCAAATGGGCTGCAAAATTTTGACTTTACAAAGTCTTGAGTTACATATTTGCCAATAGGGCTCTACACAAATTTAATTTTGATCTGCATGTATCTATTCAGCTTTTTATTTGCAGTATCTCGCGTCAATAACTCAATGTTGAATTTAGATTCTGTATGTATTGAAATAGTAGGAACTGGTTCAAACAAGATTAGAAGCTCAAAGACGTGTTCCTTTAACCATTCAGCTTTAGAGAGAGGCTTCAGATATCTAAGGCACAATTGAGTACAATTTAATTTATATTGGATACCGAAATGTAATTGAAGATTCTACTGATGCTACTTGGGCCACTGATTTAGACAGTGTATAGTAGATTTTTTTTGTGTGTGTATGATTAATTTCCAACATGTAGTATTTATTTGTTCTAGCCCTCTAGAGTCTGGGCATATGTTTGATCTGAAGAAACTTTAGACTGACCCAAGAAAGTATGAATTACTTTGTACAAGAGGAACTAGAAAAGGAGTCATACAATATGGTCACCATTTGTTTTAAAACTTGCACTTTATCTCATGCATAGATGTCACCTAACCAAAATACCTGAAGCATTTATTTTCTTTCTTTTTTTAGTCATTCAATGTAACCATGGTGTATAGCTAAAAGAATGATCAATGTATTTAACCAACATCTTTTTAGTGCCTAGCGCTTGGCTTAGGAATTTAGGTTAGATTTCGTCTTTAAGTCAATTTCCTCCTTGTAGGGAGAGAGGAGATAAAAACTTGATGGTAGAGTTTTTTAACTCATCGGAAGAGATAGCGCAGAGATCGGAGCTCAGAAGGGGCGAGTAGTAGTCCTTATGCGTGCCAGAACAGAGGCCGGACGACCGCCCGATCGACCGGCATGCACAACGTGCACATGTAAGGAACGGTCGACCGGTGCGGTCGACCGACTAGCATGCATCATGTTTCTGTTGGCGACGGTTGACCGACCGGTCGACTGACTCTCTACCGAAGGAAGGAGTTGGTTGACCTGCTCGGTCGACTGACAAGCGATCTGCTTCTCCTGTTGGGATTCGAACTTCGTTTCTGAAAAGGAGTCGAATCCAATTGTGGTTTCCTAAAACTCCAGGACTCTTTGGTTATAAATAAAGGGGTAGAGCCCCATGAATTGTATCCCTGAAAAAACCTGTAATTGATTGTTGAATCAATAAAATCTCTCCCTTGCCTTGAGGACGTAGGCAAATTACCGAACCTCGTTAAATATTGTGTTTGGTTTTCTCTCTTGTTTATTGTTCTTATCTTTTGGATACTTCTCTGGTGCATCTCTCTATTGATTGTTGTTTCTCATTGGTTGTTGCACCGCACGCGTAACAAGTGGTATCAGAGCATCCCAGGTTCTTTGTGAGATTGTGTGTCGATTCCAAAGAGCATTGGTGGCTGTTTGTCAGAGATCATGTGTCGATCTCGGAGCAGTGTGTGGACTATTTGTGGGATCGTGTGTCGATCTCAGATCAACGTTTGGATTGCTCAAGGAATTAAATTTGGTGGAGTAGATCATTTCAGAAACTCTCCTAGGGTTTCACTTTGAGGTAAAGACTCTATTTTTATCTAGTTTTTGATCTAACACCATTTGTTTTCCGCATTGTTTTGAGAAACTTATTGAGAAGATGGCTGGAGGTAGTAAATCTACGGTGAAAACTATGAATCCATATCCATTGAAGATTGATGTGATGAAGTTTGATGGCAAGAACAACTTTGAATGTGGAGATGTGAGGTGATGGATGCATTGACAACGTCAAACATCGAAAACACTCTACGGTTGGAGAAAAAGCCCGAGACTATTTCTGAAGAGGATTTGAATAAGATGAATCGAACGACGTGTGGTTTGATAAGGTCTTGTTAGACACAAGACATCAAGTATCATGTGTTATATGAAACATCTGCAAGGTAGCTGTGGGAGGTCCTAGAGAAGAAATATCTGACGAAAAACATAGAGTCGTGTTTGCAATTGAAGAGTATGCTTAATGGCTTCCAGTTGAAGATAGGAATCTCTATTGATGAACACATGAATAACTACACCAAGCTTCTTACAGATTTAGTTAACGTGGATGTGAAGATCGATGGAGATGATAAGGCGTTGGTTTTACTGAATTCTCTTTTTGAAGAAGAGTATGAGACTTTCATCCTAACTTTGATCATTGGTAAACAAATACTTAACTACAATGATGTGTTGGCTGCTATTGTAAATTATGAAGTGAGGAGGAAGGACAAACAGTCTTCTTTCAATGGTACACCAGCAGAGGCGTTGATGGTAAGAGGCATAGGTTCCAATCGGAAGAGCAAAGGCGAGCGTGAGAGTTCAGAGTCCAGACCAGGGTTTAGAGATCTGAAGAAGAACCAGTGTGCCTTCTGCAAAGAGATAGAGCATTGGAAGGTTGATTGTCCACGATTCAAGGATAATAGTAAGAAGAAAGAGTCGAAGACCGAGGCAAATCTTGCATAGGTGGTCAATACTCAAGCCAGTACTTCACAGGCAGATGGATCAGACTCAGACTCACCGATATTCTCTTTCTCCGTTGCTACTCCTATTGTTGGCTACTCAGGAGACTCTGAGTTGATGTTAGATACTGGAGCTACCTATCATGTATGCCCAAACAGGGATTGATATTCTACTTTTGAGAAGTTAGACGGATGTTCTGTTATCATAGGTGATGAGCGCTCATGTAACATGGAAGGAACAGGTACAGTTCAGATCAAGATGTTTGATGGGATGGTATGGGAACTGAAGGAACTGAGGTATGTACCTCAAGTGAAAAAGAATCTTATCTCTGTTGGTGCCTTGAAAGCATTGGGTCATGCAGTATATGTTAGAGATGGTGTTCTCAAGATAACTAGAGGCTCAATGGTGATGATGAAGGGTGTTCGGCGTAATAACCTATACTACTTGATGAGTAGTATTGTTACAGGCGATTGGCGACTTCTATTTCTTCAGATGGTGATTGCACACATTTTGGCATATGAGGCTCGGACATACAGGTGAAAAGTCTTTGCAAGCTCCGGCAAAGAAAGAATCATTGGAAGGTGCATCTACCTGCAATATGGAATTGGGTGGACACGACATTCTGGACAAGAAGACGAAGGTGAAATTCGGCACCACTACTCACCGCTCAGAAAGTCTTCTTGATTGTGTTCACGTAAGTATTTGGAGACCTGCCAAGACTGCATCGCTTGGAGGTCATCGCTACTTTGTCTCTTTTATTGATAATTTATCTAGGTATTGTTAGATATATCCCATGAGACAAAGATTTGAAGCCCTAGGTATGTTGGTGAAGTGGAAGGATATGATGGAGAAATAAACTGGTAGGAAGATTAAGGAGCTCCAAATTGGTAATGTTGAAAGATACAAGAACAAATTCCTACAATTTAGTAAGAACACTAGTATTGGTACTCACTTTACAAATGGAATATATGAGTTGGCTAAGGAAATCAACCGTTCCTTGCTGAAGAAGGCTCGGTGTTTATTGTCTAATGCACGATTAGACAAATCGTTTTAGGCTGAGGCGATTGTATATGCTAGCCATCTCATAAATGGACTGTCATCGACTGCGATAGGAGGTAAAACTTCAGTGGAAGTTTGGTCAGGGAAAGCTGCTCAAGATTATGATTTGCTGCGGGTATTTGAAAGTCTGGCTTACTTTGGTGCTAAAGATGACAAGGTAAATCTGCGAGCAAAGAAGTTTGTGTTTTAGGTGTCAAAAAGAATATAAAAGTCTACAAGTTATGGGACCTCGAAAACAAGAAGATTGTGTTGAGTAAGCATGTCATACTTGATGAGACGTCATTGTTGAAGTCTACCGTCTCTCAGCAGGTGGAGAGATTGAAGACCAATGATGTATCACAGCGGGTGAAGGTTGATGCTACTCCACCACCTCCAGTTGGTTCGGTATCAGTAAGGACTTCACCAGATGTGACACCGGATGGAGATCATGTAACCAGTTTTGATGCTAAACATGTTGAAGACATTGATGAGAATGTCGAATTGTTTGCAGCTATTGGAACCAAAATGAAACCACGAAAGTGGGTGAAGAAGCATGAATCTCAAGTTGGTGAGCGAGACAAGCTCAAATTGAAGGCCGTTGTTCTCCATGACGGTATTAGTAAGAAGGTTCATATGACTCAGCCAGTTTGGTTCGCTGCTGAAGATTTAGTCACAGTTGCTTGAGCTGGATGGAGCTCATTTGAAAGAATTATGGATAGTTTGATCTCTTGGGCAAGGTACGTAGGCAGCCACATAGGTCCAACCATTTGGTGATGCAGCCTGTATGAAGCTATTTGGTGTATCTGGGTTCTCGAGAATTGGCAGCGAAGCTGATTTGAACTTCACGTAGAAGTGAAGTGTTGTGATCTCGATGAACATTTGATCTTCCGGTGAGAAGATAGTTGAGCTTCCATACAGAGAGCGTGCATCCAATTTGTTGAGCTGATATTGGTATTTGGTGTACTCTACTCAGATTTGGTTGGATAGTCTTGAAGACATTTGGACTGGAGTGCCAGTCAGTTGGAGTCAGTGTTGTTCATGTCGGGTTCTTCTTGAGGTCATTTGAAATGGTGTTCCATTCAGTTGCTGAGTTGTAAACACGTTCGTTGGTCGGCTCATATGGTGTTGATTCTCTTCGATGAAGTATTGGGAAGGCATATATGGAAATCAATTGTAAGTGTGTTGGCAATTCGTTTGGATCCGATTGGTCCGTTCGGCCAAGTCGAGATTGTGTGTCGATTTGGCTGAGGTCGTGTGTCGAGTTCGCCAGGTATTAATTGGAGTTCGGCTCAGATTTGAAAAATCTTCACCGAGGTGGAGAATTGTAGGGAAAGAAGATAAAAACTTGATAATAGTGTTTTTAACTCATCGGAAGAGATAGCGTAGAGATCAGAGTCTAGAAGGAGCGAGAAGCAGTCCATATACGTTCCACAAAGGCCGGCTGACCGCCCGGTTGACCGGCATGCACAACATGCACATGTAAGGAACGACCGGCCGACTGGCATGCATCATGTTTCTGTTGGCGACGGTCGACCGTCCGGTCGACCGAAGGAAGGAGTCGGTCGGCTCGGTCAACCGACAGGCGAATCTGCTTCTCCTGCTAGGATTCGAACTTCGTTTCTGAAAAGGAGTCGAATCCAATTGTGGTTTCCTAAAACTCCAGGACTCTCTGGCTATAAATAAAGGAGTAGAGCCCCATGAATTGTATCACTGGAAAAACCTGTAATTGATTGTTGAATCAATAAAATCTCTCTCCCTTGCCCCGAGGACGTAGGCAAATTGTCGAATCTCGTTAAATATTGTGTTTGGTTCTCTCCCTTGTTTATTGTTCTTGTCTTTTGGGTACTTCTCTGGTGCATCTCTCTTTGTTGATTGGGGTTTCTCATTGGTTGTTGTTCCGTGCGTGCAACACCTCTTCCCAATTTTAATTGTCATGGTTTGTTCTCTCAGTCTAATAAATTTTTCGCCACTAGAATTTTGGTGCTTGGCTCTTGATTGGTATGTCTCCTGTGTCACAAACACATTGCTTTTGTTGAAGGAATTTTTCTAACTGAACCTGAAACATTATGTTACATGGAGAAGTTCCAATCATAACCGCTTAGTGGTCCATGGTTTGTTGCTCGCCCTACAGGTTTTTCTAGGTTCACATTATATACAATTTCAATGTACTCTTTCATAAGTGGTTCCTTCTTTCAGATTGTGAAGCTTTCTGACACAGATTCCAACAATAAACTGCATGAGAGAAACATTTTCATCTATCTTTTTCCCCTTTCATTTGGTGTCCAAGGATTAGTGTCTGTGGATGCTTGATGATCTTTGCCACAAACTTTTTAAAACACCATTGCCACCATTATTACTATTATTACCTTATTTTTTGGGCGCGGGGTGGTATGTTGGTTTGACAGTTGATTTTATTTCTAAATTTGAAGACAAAACAAAATCGAACTCATGTTGAAATACTTCTATGCTTCTTTGGTTCTTTATGATTAAACGCTGTATTCTTATCGCAGAAGGAAAAGTTGTTAAGCTGGGAAAGGAATCCATTCATGTAGTTGTCCTTGGCTTCTGTTCAGCTGCCATTATGTCAGAAGACATCCGAGATGAATTCAAGTATAAAATTGTAAGAACTATTACTTATTTTCAAGTTACAATACATCATATATTACCAATAATCTTTTCCTTGCAATATATTTGTTTTCCATAGAAAGATGGTACAGAAGTGTTTACTAGCAAATTCCACAAACGGCATACCATCAAGGATGGAAGCATAATACGCTTCTTAGTTAAAAGGTGAGATTCAAACAATTGAGAACTATGCTTTGACTGATTTGTTGTGGTAAAATCATACATTTCTCCATTCTAGCTGTGACTATTTCATGCTAAAAACAACATATTATTGTAAATCAATTTAGTATTTCTGAGGCACTAAATATCTGTGTTTTAAACACTTTTGGGTGATATTTTTCACTTTTTCAGCTTTAATTTCTCAATATGACTTTTTTTTTTAAACTTTTCTTATCATTAAATATTGTCTACCCGTCAATTCAGTACTAATGTTATCTGTAAAAGAAACGAGTGATTATTGAGTGAATGACATCCTTTATTTTAATGAGGTACGTTAGATGCTATCAAAACCAAGGACTTTTAAGTAATTACATCTATCTTGCCAAATCCTATAATTATACATTTATGTTCACAAGATACATGCCGGGCAGATGAATTTGCAAAGCGTTTTATGACGCACATATTTATTTTGCTTTTTTCCATACGTACTCAGCACTAATTTTAGATTAATAGGGTCTTCCATATCTTCTATGCTTTATTCCTCAGTGTTCTTTTATGATTTTGGTCATAGAACAAAATAAAAAACCTTAATACTTGCCACAGTTACATATATTTTATGTTAGGTTTGAACCTCAGTGTAAGTGATGCTAAACTTTTCTTGCAGTTTGGATGAAGAAGTACTCCATATAACTGGCTCTCTAATTCCCACCCATACTGGATGTGTTCGTTGGTTATCCAAGCATGGTGTAGAAGGTGCTCAACAGATTAACAGGTTTGTTTCTTCTCAACATTATTTGCATCTCCCCTTATTGCACTGTCAGTTTTGCTAACACCTTTGTCCAGTGAAGAGTTTTCACATAACAGCCAGTTCAAACTGGCAATATTAACCTTCTCACATTGTCTCACAGTCTGTGTGTGGGGGTGCGTGCATGCGTGCGTGTGTTAAAGTTTTGTTTTGATTAACAGATCATTAGACCATTTTGCTTCCTAGAATTTCGCGTTTGATACTATAGTTACCATGGAGATGTTTTCCAAACAGATGATTTGTATGAATGCAATCGATTAATTTCTCTCCCTTTTTAGTCTTAAAATTTGTTTGGGAATCGGAGTCCTATATGTGTATATAGGCTATGTAACAGAACTTTGACCTTAGTAATCAGAAGTATCATTTTGTATATCCAGAGGTCAACAACAGTAGCAACAACTAAATCTTTATCCCAAATTTTGGGGTGAGCTACGTGCATTCCTTTTGTCAACTGAGCTAATTACGGGGGACCTCCCCTGTCAAATTACTCATCACCAAGTCCAGTTATTGCCTCAATCCATGGATGTTTTGGTCTTCCCTTCTACTCCTATCTGCTCTTTCTCCTGTTAGTCCCAACTAGCATGCTTGCTAGTCTCCCTTGTGAAAGTCTCAAGCTATCATCCCTTATCATATGTTTTATTGGATTACTTCTACATTCTGAGGAATATACTATATTTCTTAACTGGTTTCTTATCATATCCCTCTCATCCATCTCATATGCTCATCTTGGTCTTGGGCTGTGCTCAACATTTGGTTTCCGTAAAGCATTTGTGGTCTTATAGCAATTTTAAATAAAAGTTTGCCTTTTATCTTCACGGATCTCCATAAGCATATCTCAGCTTCAACCATTGAGCTTTGATTTTCTTTGATATTATGAATAAATCCTCCTAAGTCTCAAGATTATGATGATGTATTAGTCTTGGGCAAAGAAGATCACAACTCTTGGCCACCTTTTTTATTTGATTTGATTCCGAAAATTCTGCAGAAACCTGAAGAGGCATAGGGAGAGGGATATTAAGAAGGAAGTAGAAGATCAACATCCAGGCTTATCAAAAGAGCATGATCAGTCATTGAATCACAACCGTCCACACAAGTCCAGGAAGAGTAGTATTGAAGACTGATTGAAGTTCGAGCTTCTCTCCTCTCACTAGGGTAATTTGTGATATATCTAGATATTCTTTATTGTTAAAAAGTTATGTATCTTAACAGTTCTGCCTTAATGCATGCGCCAAATTGACTAGATTGAAATATTAATTGCGCTTGAATAATTTAAGAGATAACACCTGTCCACATAACTCCAGAAAGAGGAGTCTGAAGATTGATTGAATTTCCAAGCTTCTCTCACATGGTTTTTTTTCCCACCTGTCTGAATGTTCTTTATTTTTAAAAGTTTTCTATAACTGAATATTTCTTCACAAAAGCTCACACCAAATAAACTCGATTGATACGTTTATTGTGCTTGAAAAATTTAGAAAACCTCTATCAGATGTTTACTTTTCTTTGCTAAACTAGAGCTTCCCCATATTATCGAGAAAGGTAATTCGACAATATAATGCAAAATGTAGATGATTTATGTTGTTCCACATTTCAACTCTTGTTCATATTGCATCCCTATATGATAATTTGACCAAGTTGTTATGGCACTTAGTCTGGATGACGATGTAGGTTCCAATTATAGGTGCATCCCAACGGATCCAGTAAACTGTACAAGCAAATCATGAGAGTACCTTGTTCAGTTTTCATGGCTGGTGATGAGATAACAGTTTCTTCCATTTGTGAGATACTGTATTTTTTTATTTTATTTTTTTTGGAAGAAAAGCATAAAAAACTTTTGGCCGTCATGGCAAACTCTTGAGTCCATGGACACACAGATTACAAGGTCAGCACTTTGTACTGACTAACAGCTAATATTCCGCTTGCACCAGGCTACGACCTATTATAGGGAAAAAAGAGAGAAAACCCTAATATAAGCTGCTGCTGTTCTAATCCTGATGTTGAATTAAATTTTCTCAGTTGACTCTTTTTCCACATTTATCAAGGCACTATCTGATCATTGCACATCAATATCCACAATAACAGCAACATCAGGCCAACCAACATTTCTCTGAGCATTATACGGTTCTACCCACCCATTTTTCAAGGGGAGCGAACAAAGTATCTTGGACGAGCATACGCGAGAAGAGCTGCATCAACTTCCCTTCTTTTAGGAGCTGTAGAGCTAATTTGCCTGCCATAAGAATCAATAGAATATATAACTGAGTCAAGAATCAGTATTAGATTTAGCTTTATTCTGAAAGAACATATTCTCGCTCTTGATCAAAATAATCCAAAACACAGCCATCATGAAAATAATCTAATTTTCTTTTTCCTCCGAATTGTACACCAAGATAACTGCCAAGGACCTATGTTGCACTGACACGGAAACGTTGAAATAGACAGGACACGGGACACATTTTTAAAATTACACACGAGTGTCGGACACGTTTCGGACACGAAACGACTCCATGATAGAAGTGTCCGTGCTACATAGCTAAGGACTGGAATTGTTACTTACCTATAGATAGTCTCCACAAATATCCGACAGAAAACTAATACAGGGCATTTAACAAACAGATGCAAAAGCGGCTACCTTTATGAACCACTTAACAAACTGATTTGCAAACCATTCAAGGCTAACAACAAGTTATTATTCTTTTTTTCTGAAGTTATCAACTGTCAACAAGCCAAGAAGTACCCTAGCGTCGAAATCTTTTATCAAATTCATTTGTGCAAAGAATTGAACACCCCCCCCCCCCCCCCCCCCACCCCAAAAAAAAAAAAAAAACCCACACTCACACGCACACAAAAAAGAGGAAAGAATTAACAGTACATTTTGAAGAAGTCCACCTCCATGTATAAACATGAGAAACAGATCGTTGATAAGGGTGCAAAAAAGAGAGGATTTACAAAGTCAGATACCAAAGACAATGAAGTCTACAAAGTCTGATATTCTTGCCATAGTAGAGTCCTCAACCTTCACAACAACTTTGGAGTTTTGATGCCATATTTGGAATATTAAGATGGTTCATTAGATGAGTCACCCAAATTTGGCTGCATATTCAATACGCAGATTAAAAAAAATGTACCACTGCACAGAAGCGTATGTTTTAACCCTGAAAAGGGCCTAATCTGCAGGGGAGTGTTAAGGATAAATATTATTGCCTCAAGAAAGCGTTGGTGCAGTGGTAGGGATGGAGGTTTGAGAGTATTTACTTATTTTAACAATTTGAATCATTTGTTCCTTCAATATACTAAGAATGTATTGTGAATACACTGAAGCATATTTATTTTTGGAGAGCTTATTTATATAGAGCAATCTCAAATAAAGAGTAATAGAAAACATCTATGTAACCAAATATTTAACTAAAACCTGGTCTCAAATAAAGAGTTATGAAAAAAAACCTCTATTTAACCAAATATTAACTGAAACCTTACATTTCTTCCTCACCATGAGAAAATTTGATGCCATGCGTAAATCTTTCCTTGCACTTCCAAACAACTTTTCCCCAAAAGAAAAGGAAAAATGAAAAAGATAGGCATCAATCATATAAAGGCCTATTATCTACCCTCACTTGCTTTTTCTCCTCAAAGGCCTCCATCTTGAGGCTTCAATTGAGCCAAGTGTGTTGCTAAACCATGTTCTGCTCGCTTCTCAAGCCCCTTTGAATTTTTAACTTTTACACAAATTAGACCACCACCTTCTAGCACTACTAACACAAGAGGTATGGCCAGAAGGAGAAGAGTTTACTTCTTTTTCAGAAGTTTGAGGGAACTTATGTCCAGCCATGCATTTAATTGTTGTTCAGACCATTGTTAATTTCTCTGAGCTGCCTGACTTATTTTTTTCCCCTTTTCCCACTCTTTTTGCAGGTTTAAGTCAAGTTAGTTCCATTATTGACTGGACCAAGACTTCAATTCTTGTACTGAAATCAACCTCCAAAGGCTTTTTCCCTACTGGGGTTCCTGTGTTGTGCTCAAGCACAGGATGTGAGAGTTTCCCAGCAGAGTGTATAACCAGTGATTGTGCTATTCTTCCAGACGTGCACCCGTCTAATTTTTGGCTCGGGTGGGGATGTCAAACGCATGCCTACAATCTCCCGTTATCGCAAAAGAGAGATATAACATGTAATGTTAAATCATTTATGGATGTTTGCGAGAAATATATTGTAATTTTTCAGCTTCAGTCTCTATGAGATGTTGCCTAGATACACAGGTGCCGCTTTTCAATTAAATGGAAGGAAACTCAGAGAAGATACTGTTTTGTGTTAGTAACTTGTTGATGTGATCTTTTATTTCTTGTGTATCCTACAAAGTTTTTCCTCTGATTCGTAGGTATTCAATAAATTTTATTATTATTAATAAATGCTTCAGTTATCTTTACCAAAGTTCTAGCATTGGCTGCAGCTAAACTGGTATTACATTTTGGAGATCAATTCTTCTGATTGGTTTATGCTGTGTATTTTGTTATGACACAATATTCTCGGCTCCAAAATTAATAATCTCTGATTAGAAAAACAAAACCTAGTTTTCAATTGATCATGCCATTGCAACAAACGATGATTGTTGCAAACAAAACTTGCTGGAATTAGTATTTAAAATCAATAGCTTAAAGCTTAACTTTCCGCAATTTATTTCCCTTATAAAACAGAAGCTTTCTTTTAATAATAGTGTGGTTATGTGCATCATTAAACTAATAGTAACTACAATGAAATTAAGCTTGAACATGGAGTAGTTTCACTTATTGTGAGATTTAGATCTTAACTACTCTAATTAATCAAATCTAAACTGATAATTTTGAAAAACATATCTAATTTGTATTAAAAGTAATTTTCTTGTTTCAATTTCACAGGTGTGCCCGCACTGACAAGTGACGACTGCTGAATTCAATAAAATAACTAAATTGACAAATGAATTTTGAATCTCAAAACAATGACAAAAACACATCGTCACTTGGACAAGGAGTAGTTCGAGGGTCCTGTTCCCACATGAATTATCTAAAACTTTATTTATTTATTTATTTCCTTTTTTTTTTTTTTTTTTTGAGAGAGGATTCCTGAGTGGCAGATTCCTATTAATTATCTAAAAACCGTCAATATATTTACTGCCAGCTTTTCATCTATTTTTTTATTTATATATTTTTAAAGCATGTCCAGCCATCAAACAGCCAGGTGACATGATGATGATGATAATAATAATAATATGTTTTAATAATAATAATAATAATAATAATAATAATAATAATAATAATAATAATAATAATAATAATAATAATAATAATAGTAAATCCAACCAATCTGCAGGCAGCCAGGTGACATGAGCTTTTTTTATAATTGTTTTATTCTATGCCTCCACTTGCCTAAATTGTTGGGGAATCAATTCAATTAAAACACCTCGTGCTAAAAATGTAATAAATAAATTTTACAAACATTTTTTTATTTCCATATAATAATGGGGTGCATCACTATCTAACATTTTCAAAGTGGCCTGATATTTTTAATCAGATTTTTCAGATTCTTTTTGTCTCACTTTGTCATTTTAGAATTTTGCAAATAATATATTTATGAGATGCAAGCTATTAATACATAAAAAAATGGTAGATAGTTTCATCAATCATGTGAGAAATAATTATGTCATCTAATTCCTTTTTGCGTTTGTCATATGTATAATTTAGAGATGGATTATATGCATAGATCGATGATGAGTGGTAGATATTTTGATTAATGACGAGACCTAGCCGTTAGAATTTATGATTAACATCTAATCTAAATAATTAATCTCACACAAAACAATCCTCGCAAGGTCTCATCTTTGGCTTTTAAGCTGACTTTGTTGTGACTAGACCCTTAACCTAGGCGATTGAATTTAATCAGGTTTCCATATTGCGTTTAAATATATTTTGTTCCTAAAAATCCAAAATAAATGCCCATTAGCAATGGCTGCAGCTAAATTTAAGCCAATTTTCGCGTCTAAATCACTATACTTTCCTTAATTAATCAACATTGTCTCAAAGATTAGTAAGCTTATCTTTGTTGTTACCCATGATTAAGTATGAGGGACCATAGTGATGTTAAATTTATTAAAGCATATTTTTTTTTTAAAGTTTCTTTTTTGTTCTTTAAAGTGGTATGCATCCTTCCTGGCTCTGGATCTCAAGACAAAAACTTCAACTCTAAAATTTTGCATGAACCATTTTTCTTATATAAACCCTAAAAAAAAGAAAGAAAGAAGAGTAAATGCTCGTTCTTGCTCTTCCCTCAAGGTTCCTTTCTCATTGAAACCCTAGCTAGAGATGCATGGCAATCAAGAAAGCTCAAGCGCGGCCGAGCTGGCGGTGCTGGAGTCGATCCGGCCTTACCTCCTCGACGAGCCCTCGCCCTCCATTGTTTCTGCCAACTGCGACGATGACATGATGCTTGTTCATGCTTTTCTTGACAGTAACTACTGCTCTTCTTCTACATTATCAGCAGCGATCCAGCCTGAGCCTGCAGGCACCACCACTGAATCTGAATCTGCCAACATTGCCGCGACACCGCCGGCACCGGCAGCTGTCATCCAAGACAGGCATTACAGAGGGGTGAGGCGGCGGCCGTGGGGGAAGTTTGCGGCCGAGATCAGGTATCCCGCCGGGAACGGAATGAGGGTCTGGCTGGGGACCTTTGAGACGGCGGAGGACGCTGCCATGGCTTATGATCGTGCCGCATTCCGCATGCGTGGCGCACGTGCCATCCTCAACTTCCCCTTCGGGTAAAAGAGCACGCTTCTCTGCATGAGCCACGTCCATTATCTTCATCGAAGAGAGCATCGGGAGCGTCGTCCTCATCGCCTGCCAAGAGGCGAAAGAGGAAGGAAGAGGCGGCGGCGGCGGTGGAGAAAGTAGAAGAGGTTGGGGGTGAGTGGTGGCAGGATGATGGGTGGTTTGGGATGCAAGATCAATTGGCGTTTCCCATGAATCTTCATGTAATGTCGGTGATCAGTTAGATTGAAGAAGATGTTTACTTAATAATTATTTTCATTTGTATGATCATAGTAGAGGGAAACAATTAATTTTCTTTTAAATTCTTTTGTGAAATGCTGGGAAATTAATATATATTCTTGGAAACTAATATATGCTGGTGAATGCGGTGGGCGCGTTACTACAAGGGTAGGTTTTTTTTTTTTTTTTTTTTAAATTCTTTCTCTAACTTATTTTCAATCTTTTTACTTTTATTTCTTTTTGAATTGGTGAGAATTTCCTCACGTTTTATTATCAAGATCTCTTTATTATTGCAATTTATAACGACAACCATTTTGATTGTTTGATAGTGACATTTATTTCACATTCAAATAAGATCTATTCATTTACAAATTGTTATCAGATCTTGAAATCTAAGCCATACATTCATCGATATCCCCATTTCAGCATTACATACACAAAAATTTTCTCATTCATTCTTCTCTTTCCTCTCTCAATCCTCTCTATATAAAAAATGAACTAAAATATAAAAACGTTACAATACCCAAAAGTCTAAACATAACATTTATATCCCTTTCTTAAAAAAAGATTAAAATAATAAATAAAAGAACATCATTTATATCTTTATTTCCAAAAAAGAATTTTAAAATAAAAGAAACATGTTGTAAATAATAATAAGTATGGATGTTCTACATATCTCCCACAATGTAACTTTCACCATTAATAATGTAACCCTCACCTTTTGGTTTGTCCATGATTAAGAGTTTGTAATGTTAGATATATAGCAGTATTTTTAAATTTTTAAATCATGCATCGATTTAAATCATAAAATTTTTAATCTAATTAATAACTTGTCTTAAGCATGCAACTAACATAAAACAATTAAAAGAAAATTAAATTTGCTGGCCTGGTGCGACAGTCGTGCAGAAACACTGCCAAAAAAGATAGATGGTCGGTCCCTCGTCCGGACCTTAAAATGACCTCCTCTCCTAGCGGTAAAAGCCCCCGGTAGTTTACCAGCACCCAGCCCCGGACGAAGAGTTAGGCCTCTGCTAAGATGAAAATGCGTTGCCCGTATGTAAAAGAAAATCCTCGGAGAAATCACCAAATCGAATCAGAATTTTGTAAGAAAGAAATATGGAGGAGGGAGACAGAGAATGTTGTAGTATTTTTTACAGGTAACAGACTGAACTGCGAGAAGCTATCTATATATTCTCGGAGTTCATCTGTTGTAATAGTCCCCCTCCAAATCTGCACACGATCGTGTAGTTCGCGAGCAGATCCGGAGAGTGGGTCAAAGCCGAACAGAAAATCCCGAAAAATCAAAACAGAATTTTAAATAAAAATTAAAATAGAAAAACTGAAAAAAAAGTTTCAAGTTCAAGAGCCCCCTGAATCGAACTGCATTTGTGTACGCAGGTCGTGGGCGCGCGCCACCCGAACCCGACCCAACCCGGTTCGGTTCGGCGTGTGTGCACGCGTGTGGGGATGTGGCCCATGATCCAACACTCATAGCAATAGGCATGGGAGAAGTTGGTATATATATACTACCCAACCTCTCATCTCCTATCCAATGTGGGGTTATAACCAAAGCCAAATAAAAGAAAAATTCAAGTTTTCTCTCCAACTCAAAACACATCCAACGGTCTCCCCCAAACTTGAGTTTCAGGGAAGATAAAATAAATCAACAATAAATAACAATCAAATCATCAGATCATAAAACACGAGTGAAATCATGCAACATTATACTGTGAATTCAGGACAGGTGTACTATGCCTGTAACCTTAGTGAATTCATCACCATCTGAGAGACATAGTGGACTACGCCTAGAACTAGCCTCTTTTATCAGATATTGATTGAATACACACACAGTAAGTCTCCATCTATTGAGCGAGCGGGTTGAGCGCTAAAGGCCATGCTCACAATAACCGACTCATGAGAGTTTCTAGGGTCAGCCCTGCCCTCCAACCGCGGCCATCACGGTTCCTCTCATGTAAGTGATTGAATTGGAACCTGCACAAAAAAATACAGAATTTCAGAACTTTATAATAGTAGTGCAAGATACTCAATGTTACCGCTATAGCAAGTGGATATGCGGTCGTGATCCACAAGGAGGGACTAGCGATGGAAGTTTTTAAGTAAGTTCTCTTTTAAGTTACAAAAAATGATTAAAGTTCTTCTTTAGTTCTTGAAAAGAAAAAGAAAATAAGTTATATTATATTGTGAAAGTGGTAGATAGAAGGAGATGGTGATTTTGTACAAAGGAAGTGAAAATAGTAGAGATTTGGTGATGGATGTGATCTAAACTAAAGATTAAAAGAAAAGAAAGAAAAAAACTAAAAGAGCTTACCATCTCTTCCGGTTAATGACTTACCTGGAATCGTTGTATATTTACCTTGATCTGGAGGCGATCAGCGCATAATTCATAAGATTAACTCAGTCCATATTTACATTACATCATCAAGGCTTCTTCGAGCAAGTATGAAATGATACAAACATAGGGAAGAATCCATCGTCATGAATACGAAAAATTTTGGAACTTTAAGTAGTATTTGAAATAAAAAGTTCGGAGGGTACATATCAAATTACAGAGATATTTTGGTTTGCACAAGAAAACTCTGCCTGTAAATAGTCTCACCCCTAGGATGTCAAATGAGCTTGCGGCTCGCGTACAGTTTGTATTCGACTTGGTATTTTGCTCTATTTTAGCTCGCTCGAACTGCTCCAATTCGTAAACGGAGCAAACTCAAAATAAGATAGCTCGCTCGTGTTCAATTCGAATAAACTCGATATTTGATAGTTAAATACATTTAGCTAATAATTATAAATTCTAGTTGCCCCTATTACACACATATTATTATACAAGTCATTTACTTCTATAATGAAATATAAGAAAGTTGTGCAAAAGAGATTTGAATTATAAACATCTTTTCTTCCTTAAAAAGGCGGTTAGAAGCTCTTTTATCAATGTTAAAAGCATAATTTCAAAAATTATTGAATAAACAAATTGTTCGCGAACAGCTTGTATTCAACTCGTTATTGAATTGGTTTGCTTGTGGCTCCCTCGATTAATAAACGAGGTCGAACTCAAATAAGGTCAGCTCGTTGGAGTTCGGCTCGTAGACACCTCCTACCCACCCCAAACTCTACACCTCCTACCCACCCCAAACTCTACTTGAAAGGAGGGAGTTATTAAATTCTTCATTCGTATACTAACAAATTGACTTGTGCAATTTGCAAATGAAGCAAGGAACAAATGAAAAAAGAGAAAATCAGGCCCAAGAAAGAAAAAAAGAAATACATCATTGTAGAAGAACAGTAGAATGATCCCATTTATGAGAAAAATAAGATCAGGTGCCTTTTTTATATGATAGTACTCTTAACAAGGAACCTATTAAGAGTTTCAAGATTATCAAATTTTGATAACAAATTAATAGCAAAATTATTAGCATTTGCTAAAATGTAAATACCTATAGAGGGCTTGCTAAAATTTACCAACAAGTTTCGAACTGTTAGATGGCAAAAGGGGCCATTTTCTATTGTTGAACTCGACTCATCTTTAATCATTTCTGAACACCAATCCTCTGTCCCTTGTTTTCTTATATTTCTATGTTTTTTTTTTGCGTAAAATGAGAAACAACATATGAATCTAACTCAGTATGAAAGGTTTGAAATTTACGAATTAAAATTGTCATCCTTCAATATAATTCTTTTGCAAGTTCAGAATATAAACATCCTAAAACTGACGCTACGTGGAAAAACAAATATTTCCATACAAACAACATCCAACTCAAATTAAGAACAAAAACGATACAAAATCATCGTATTTACAATGTGTTACACGCAACAAAGAAACAAATGTAGAAACGAAACTTACTACTTGATCAAGCAATCAAGGCGCAAAACGCTTCTCATAACTATCTCATAAACTGATAACACAAGCTTTTTTCTTCAAACAGACAATTAGAAACACACACACACACACACATTAATACTACTACATCAAGGTTGTGTTTCGTACAACAGAATCATTTGCTCCAAAGGCATACAAGTGGTCCTATCTACTTCCAAGCCAAATCAACTGGACACGAAAGGCCTTCCTCCTGCACAAGGCCGTAATCCTTCACATAATGGCAGATTGTGCCACCAGGAAGCTGGATCTTCCGTAATCAAAATTGGCAAAGGACTGGTTGCCACCAGAAGGCTGGATCTTCTTTGATGAAAATTGGCAATGGAGGATCCGAGACCTTACAGGTGACGTCCGCTTTCCCGAAGTGGATCATCTCAGATAAGCGACTACTAGTCTCGCCTCGAAGTGGATCATCTCGGATAAGCGACTGCCAACCTCTTCTGGGAACACACATCGGCTGCCCCAGTTGTTCCTCCTGCTTAGGATTTAAAGTTTCAACTGGAAAAGTAAGTGACAACTTTCTGGTCTCTTTCATCGAGTCGAGAGATTGGCGAACATAGCTCACTGCAATGCAAGCTGAAAACAAGTTAGCAGTTAAGCGAAGGAAAAGCTGCAAAAACGCAAAGTCAAATTCTTTGGGGCGAAGCAATTTATATCCGATTCAGTTATGCTTTAAAGATTGATTGCAGTTAAAGTAGAGGATAGCCTCGCTTGCACAGTGATGATGGGCTAGCTCAGCATAAGCCAAGTCCTAGCCTCGCCTATATGGTTAAGCCAGACTGATCCTGAGGGACGCAGTCTTAACCCCACCTATATGACAAGACTAGCTCGACCTTGAAGAGACTAAGTCCCAATTTTTGCCTAAATGGCGAACTTAGCGAGCAAGTATGCAATGATCTTTCTTTGTTCAAAAGATAGCTTCACCGGGAAGCTGGGAAACAGGGCTGAAACCCTTCTCTGCAGATCAATCAGATGCAAAATGAAGAACAAGGGAAATCAATCCCTGAGGTAGCTGTTAAAGCTAAAATAAGGGAGATAAACTCCCTAAAGTCATTTGTCCATTGGTAAAGTTTTCCCCTTTGCAAATCAATGGAAAACAAGATGGCGACTCCGCTGGGGAAAACTTATAAAAAAAGAAAAGGGTCGAGGAGCTAAATTACAAGTAACACAAAAGATTACAAGTAGATCTCCTCGGAGATTCTGGAGAAGTGTGCCGGTAGGAGTCTGGTCAGCGCGCGGCCACTTTGTCCCTTTGACGATGCGAGCGATGAGATTCCCTTCTCGCCTGGTTCGGGGAATCGGAGAACAGAAGGTTGGTAGAACCCTCTTGTTGCTTCTCAAAACCGCCTTCGCTTAGGAATTCCTTCTCGCCTGGTTCCGGAGATTCCTTGGGAAGAAGGTAGGTATTAGGGTATCAGCACCCTGATTAGAGAAGCAGTTCTCTAAAGTCTCTGAATTCTTGAAAGCAAGAGAATAGATCTCTGTTTGTGCACACGGTGCGTCCTCTCGAGAAGTCTGCCGTTTCTCTGGAGCGTATCGCATGTGTTCTCTCCTTGTGCCCCTGGTGGGCTATTTATAGGGAGAGCAGGGGTATAATTGTCCCTTAAAAATCTGGAAACAGATCAAATCAAATCTGTTTAAATCTGAAAAGTAGCCTTGTTGCGAGGCTAGAATTTAGCTTCTGCGAAGCTAGAAATAGCAGGTCGGTTGATCCTCGATCTGTTTTGATTCTTTCCATATAGTTGAAAGATCTCCCCTGATCCTCTTACTCGTTTTAGAAGAGTCAAGAGATTATGGCAATCAACTGCCAAATTTGATCTCAGATTTGATCTTGATTAGATTTGATCTTGATTTTGAATTGATTTGATCTCATCTGGAGATTTAATTGGTCAAAGGTTGACCATGACGGACCCGCAGCGGAGCTGTCGCGTTGAGCTCACAGCGGAGCTGGAAGGCGCATGTGGCGAAGTCAGAAGACAGCTCTTCAGCGGAGCTAGATGGCGTCCGTGGCGAAGCTACCGAACATTCTTCTGCGCGGTCGCGTGTGGCTTCGAGCGAAGCTAACTCTCTCTGCGGAGTTAACTGAGCACTTCAGGCGAAGCTGTAAGTTAGCTTCCTGGCGGAGCTGTGAATGGCTTCAAGGCGAAGTTGAATGATCTTAGCCTCTCAAGCGAGGCTGTCCCTTTGGGCTCATGTGATGCTAAGTACTAGCATCTTAGACATGCTGAGGTCTGTTTAGAAACAATCCGGGCTCACTGCTTCACTGGATCAGTAGAGTCCAAACTGCTTCCTTGTCCCTCGGAGATGGGTGAAAACTGGTCGTCAGCTTATCTGTCACTTGTCTTTTGTAAATGTCAATAAGTACAGAACTGGTCGTCAGCTTGTCTATCGCTTGTCTTTTGTAAATGTCAACAAGTTTAGACATTGTTCAAGCCAGTCAGAATCTTGTCTTTTTTAAAGTGTCAACAGTTACTTGTGCTTAATAGACATTTGCTTGGGTTGTTTGATTTCTTGGATTGTTATTATTATTTATTTTCTATATGCTCGATATTGTATTTGTGCTCACACTAGTATTGAACCAAGAGAGGTATAGTAGACCTCAACTCTTAATTTAGAGGAATCTTGAGGAGAAGTCCAGAGCCCTTCACCGGGAATTCGGCTTCACTCTTTGGTCATACATTGTGTGATAGTTTTAGTTTGCATCATGAGTTTTTAATTCCCCAATGTTATGTATTAGATTAGCACATCACCTATTCACCTCCCTCTAAGTGACCTACAATGATTACCTCCCAGTCTCAGATGCTGAAAATTGAGGAAGCACTGAATCAATGAAGGTAAGATTCGAGGGAGAGTTCTGGACAGATTGTTCTTAGAAATGGATAGTGCAGTGAGCAAAGACATATTGAAAATGGTTGATGGTATAGAACCTGACAGCTGATTCTCTGAGAGACAGAGTTGTGTGAGGTGAGGCATCTGCGCAATAGAGTCAGGAATGGGGACAACAAAACTGTTGTTTGTAAGATTGAGGTATGATAGAAAGTAAAGGTTTGCAACCTGTGGAGCAATTGTTCCGTAGAGCGTTAACAATGTTAAGAGCGACGACTCTTTACCGTCGACGGCTGAATGAGATCCCTCTCCAGCTGCAGAAGGAGGTGTTGGCAGTCCAGTTGGTGGATAGAATGTTGTATGGATCACTGATGCGGGCTAAGAATGCCAGCAGTGCTGAGAGGTCAGTTAAGTTGTTATGCACTGCCAATGAGGATAAGGGAAACAACAGGAGCACAAACTGCACGGCTGCAAAGAGAAAGTGAAAACACTCCAAAGAATGTAAGATTTACAAATGATGGACTCTTCTTAATTTCATAACAATATTTTATGACAAACTTTAGCAAACATATAGAGTTTACCAGACGCATGTCAACTGAGAGAGTGACAGTCAAATTCCACAAGCCTTTGTGTCACAATAAAGTTAGCAGACACAAGAGAATAGAGCAGCAGACTAGTCGTTCCATTCTGATCAAACCAGTGAAACCTTTTGCATATGTTGTCCAGTCTTTCTTCCCGCGGAGAATCCTCGGAGTAATCTTCTAGTCCTGTGAATTAGTCAGAGGATTCCAATCCCCTTCCACACGTTGGGCATTATAATACTTAACCCTATGCTACCTACTTGTCCTTCATTAGGTAGGTCCATTATAATCCTTCCACAAGTTAGGCATTCCAATCCCCTTCCACACGTTGGCTATCATCATCATCCCTAATCCGTGTGCAAGTCACCTAACCACTCTGCCAGTGGAGGATCCATAAAATTTCAAATGTTTACCTGGACTTAGTGGACTATGAACAACCCCATTGTGATTCCCTTCCTCACGTTAGCATTCTAACGTATATGGATAGTTCAACCTTCAGCGAGAATACAACACTTAATAGACTTGTCAGCTGAGAGCGATTGAGATAACAAATTCCACAAGACTTTGTCTGAATGAAGTAAATGGAGACCAGAAAAAGCCAAGCGGACCACTCATTCATCTTTGGACAAGGCTGTGAATGTTAACTCAGTAATAAAAAGACTACAAAATTTCTACCAGCATTGTTTTGGATTCTTCCAGACATAAACCCGGGTACAGCGATAAACTCTTAATATTGCAAACCACTGTCTTCAGTAACACTTTAAAATTCATCTTCAATTACATTTTAAAATTATTAATTCATAAAACCAGCACAAAGAACATAAAACCGACAAAACTTAATAACTTGAAGATGTGATCTCAATAACAAAACCCAGGCTATAACTTTTGGCAGCAGAGCTACGATGAATAAGAAATATTCAACATACTCACCTCCTTTTCCAATTCCAGCCATTTTTGCGTTCTCCAATAATCTCTCCACCGCAGCCTAAATTATTACCAACACACCATTCAATATTCCAATTATAGAACAAGTTTTAATATACGACATTCTTTTTACAAGAAACAACAGAAGCTAGGACTCAAAAAATCAAAAATAACAAAAATGATGTCATGAATTATGAGGAAACAATAAAATGTCAAGAATTCACTCTCTCGAACTCCAATTCCCACATACACTGTAATGTTTTTTTTTTTTTTTTGGGTACACATACAAAAAGAGAGGGACTTTAGTGTATATTTCATCAACATGAACTGAACCCAGTATTACGCTTTATTGGATGCTAGAATTTGAAAATTAGCGACATGCTTTGATGAAAAAATAATTGGAGATTAATTGGTAAATTACCTTAAAAAAAGGGTTTAGGATTGAAATCGACCTGGTTTATGGAATGGCGGATGGACTCGAGGGGAAGCCATTGCTCTGTGGCTGAGATTCTCCATTGCTACTGATTTTAATTTGGGAAATTTTGGAACTTTGCTGGAAGAGGAAACGACTGAGGTTTAAATCTTTTAAAGGAAATATAAGAACAACTGAGGCTTTATTTTTTAACAATCAAAAGTTTTCTTAGAACAAAAAAAAAATTTAAACCTAAAATGACAGAAACGCTCTTGAAATAAAATGAAGAGGATGCAGGAAGCGAGGGTATTTTAGTCATTTTAAGTAGTATTTGAAATAGAGAGATATTTCAGATTGGTGCTATAAATTGTATGCATAGAGATAATTGAATTGGTGCAATATCTGAACACCAAAAAAGTCTCTCCATTATCTTCAAATTGACTTGCACTATCTTGTCTATTATTCTTCTCGATTCAAATATGTAAATGAAAGAACAAGTAAGCAATATAGCATCCAAGATAACAAAAGAATTCGATCTGTGAAAGAGAAAGATAATAGTTCAAATGAAAGTATAGCAGGTTAAATCCTTTTCTTATTCATGTAGATCACAAGGTGGGATTTATCAGAGAAAAAAGGAAAAGAAAATATGAACTCAAGGAAATAAAGGAAAGTATCTATGGAGAATGATGCAATGAAGGATGACAAACAAGATGAATCCAGCTCTTACAAATTAGACATTCATAAAGAACATCTCTGCATTCTACCCAAGATTGTAGAATGTTGATAAAGGAAAATGTAACGCCCCGATCCGCAGGTACGGGGACGTTATGGCGACTTACATACGCGAGGTGAAAACACACTCACGCGTACGCTAAGCCTCAGTACAAGAATCACCTCCATATTGACAAGAGTTCCAGCAGGAAATAAATACAAGAATACCTGCAGAAAGGGGTTAGTGATCATAACAGATAGAAATACAGGAATAAAGGAGATAACAGGAACAAAGCACATAGATACCTATGAAGGAATCCCGATGGTAAAGTCTTCTATGTGAATCTAATCAATCTCTTCCAGTGTCCCATACCACTGACAGTTCATACTGGAGCCCGCACTCCAGTCGAACCCATCCGGACATGGCCTACGGGTACCATTATCCAAACGAGAGAGTGACCAAATAACAAGTGTTCCCGACGTCACTATTGTGTACACTGTTTTATTATGTTACTTGGAAACCCATGGTCGAGGAGTTCTTATCGGGTAGGTGTATCCTGTGCATACCCGGGATCACGGCCTTAAACAAAACCCTGGCTGCTGAGACCAGGGCCCTCCGCTAAGAGGGGAGCATGAATCAAGTAACGGGAGCTCATGGAGCAATTGGTAGGTATCACTACCGTCCCCTGCAGTAGGACTAACAATATGGATCCAGTACATCACCCGATAAGATCTAATCAACCGTCGAGTCTCCCCCATACCCAAGTTAGCTTTACGATCTGATATGTCAAGTATACACTGTAACAAGAACAAATGCAGTACATGATACGGGTAACATGATAACCGGACCTGAGTGTAGGCTGTCTAAAAATGACTAACAGACCAGCCATTAAGGAAGCAGAGTCTCAAGCTCTAGACGCGAGAAATCGATGCTCGCGTCTCAGCATTAAGACGCGTTGGCTCTACACCCGCGTCACAACGTTCAGACGCGTCGGCCCGAAGCCCGCGTCTCAGCATCAAGACGCGTCGGCCCGAAGCCCGCGTCTCAGCATCAAGGCGCATCGGCCCGACGCCCGCGCCTCAGCATCCAGGCGCATCGGCCCAACGCCCTCGCCTCAGCATCCAGACGTGAAGGCCCGAAACCCGCGTCTCAAGGCGCGTTTGGCTCGACGCCCGCGTCTCAAACTTCAAGGCGCGTTTGGCCCAACGCCCGCGTCTCAGTTGCAACTGCCCTGATTGCGGGGCCAGTCACCGCGCATGTAGCGGGTAGTGGCCCCTCATTCGGGAGCGTTTTCAGGAGGCACCTTCACCCCCTGAGATCCCTATAAATAGCCTTGTTTGCTATGAAGGGGACGGACACACACAGGCATAGAGGCTTGAGAGGATCGAAGCTTGGCAGAAGATCGGAGTTTTGAAGGGAGAGAGCTTTGAGATAAGGCATCATCAAAACCGATCGAATCCAGGCAGGAGGATCATCAAGAGAGAAGCACGACTCTTCAGCGAGCTTACTGAGTACTAGCCGCTCTTCGCCTACCTCCTCTTTGAGAGTTTTGGTAGACGGAGCTGAGTTACTCTTTCTACCGATCGAAGAGAAGACCCCCGACGGTCCAGGACGGTCATCTGGTCAACGGAGAACAAGATTCACTCTCCATCGCCACACGAAGAACCCAGCCTTAAACAAAGGGAAGATTCAGACATCCTCCCTCCTTGTAACTGGAAAAGAGGGAAGAGTAGTTCTTTTGGTTGTAATCGTTTCGCTTGAATCAAGAAAATCTTTTACAGCTAAAACCACTTTCTCCGACCACCAAACTTTCCGGCACCCTACAAGAGATGGCGACTCCGCTGGGATTACCTTCGTTACTGACGAGCGCACCGTGGTGCAAGATGACGTTCTCCGTAAGGGGAAAATGGTCGAATCCCTCGTCGTCGAGTTCGACCAGGCGAAGTATGAAGAGTTCCTCTCTTCTGGCTCCAAGAGCCCAAAGACCCGCGTCTGCCGCAGGGTCTCAAGTGGACAGCCCCCTGAAGCCCAATCTGAGGCTCTGTCGGGTGCTCCTGCTGCCCACTGTGCCAAGTTTGGTTCACGCGCCGACGCCTCCCAGAAGGCCCGCGTAACCTCAGACTCCTCTGCTGCGATCAACCGCGTCGCGCAGAACACACGCGCCAACGCCTCTCTGAAGGCCCGCGTGGTCCCCGGCACATCTACTGGTGCGATCGACCGTGTCGCACAGAACGCCCGCGTCAGCGTCTCTCAGGAGACCCGCGTGGCAAACATCCCTGGTTCTACAAACCAGGAAGTTGTTGGCTTCTCTCTTCCTCCACGGCGCAATCGGAATGCCGAGCGTCGACAGAGAAGACGCGCGCGTCAACACTCGGTCGGAACCGTTGGTTTTCTGACTGGGGTTGAACGCAGCGTACGATCCGATGCCTTGCCCGCACCTCGTCCAGTGCGAGAGGTCCGTGTTTGGCGACCCAAACGCGAGACTCCCCAAGTTGAGCCCTCTGAAGACCAACTTGCCAAACGCCGAAGCAAAGCTTCTGCGTCTTGTCAAACGCAGGAAGCACGCGCCCATAGGCGTGGGGCCCAGCAGCCCACTCTCTCCCAAGTCTCTCTGCTCCAACGCAGCAGACAGCAACGCGAAAGTCGCGTCTCATATCAACAGAGACGCCAGACGCGCGTGACGCAGCCGCGACGCGACAGCCGCGTTTCTGAAACTTGTGTCCAGGCTGAACAGCACATGACTGTCTCCCGTCGTCGACGTTGCGAGACCAGTCTCTTTAATCCCCCTCCCACAGATTTGAGGGATTATTTGACAAGGAAGAGGAGTGCCAATCAGACCACTTCTCCATGCTGCTGTCAACAGCTCATCCAGATGCTCTCTGGATGCCATTGCGAGTCAGGCGTGCACCAGCCGTCTTTAATTAGACAGCTGACCCTGATTCCCCCATCAGCCAAGAGAAGACGCTCCCACAGGAGGAGAACCTTCTCAGATGTTGAATACCCGGAGCTTACTGCAAACATGACTAGCAGAAGCAAGGGAAAACAACTAATGGTCAACTCAGAGGAATCTGACTCTGAACCGGAGGGGTGTATCAACACACTCGCACCCGGACAGGGGCCATTCCCCCAATTGACTATAATGCCTTAGCCCGCGGCATTAGAATGGGTGGTTCTCACTCCGCTATAGTGGAGTCGCAGGCTTCAAACTCTTCCGTCGAGAAGGAGGCTTCCGCCTACATGGCCGACACTCCTGAGGAGACGACCAGGCGTTTAGAACAGACGCAGAAGCACCAGATGGATATAATCGCCTCTCAACAGAGATCCATTGACTCCCTCAAGCATATGCTTGAGAAATTGCTTGAAGAAAGAGCGAGATCTCCTCCTAGACGACCGAAGGGGAAAGGGAGAAAGGGAGGAAGCCCACCCTCCGAATCTTCTGACGAGACACGACGATCTACCTCGGATGTGTCCAAGCCCTCGTCGCAGGCAAGAAGCGACCGGACCCCGGGAAAGGCTCATGCTAAAAGAATGAGTCAACTGGAGCAGCGCCTCGAGGCCCTTACCAACCGTAAAGGCCTCCAAGAAGCTGGGGTAGTCCGGCCCTATCCGGCCGAGTGGGACTTAGTCCCGTACCCTCCTAAGTTCAAGGCTCCAACTCTCCAAGCATTCGACGGGAAGGGGTCACCCAACCAGCACATCTACTACTTCAAATCCCAGACCGGGAATGTGGTAGATAACGATGCCATCCTGGCGCGACTGTTCATCGGCACCCTGAAAGGGTTGGCCTTTGAATGGTTCATGAAGCTCCCCGAAGGTTCCATCAAGAACTGGGGCGACTTGGAGAAGCTGTTTCTAACACGCTTCTTCGAAGATGATTCGGAGGTCACAATGCCTACCCTTTTAGCTACAAAACAGCGAAAGGGAGAGTCCGTCAAGTCTTTCGTAGAAAGATTTCGGAACATGCCACTCCGATGTCCAAGCGGCATGACCCAGGCCACCCTGGTGGAAACGTGTCGCCATAATCTCCAAACCTCACTCCTTGCTCAAATAGGAGTTGCTGAAAGCCGCACCTGGAAACAATTAGTCCAGCAAGGTGAACAGGCTGAGGAGATTGTCGCCCGCGTCAGAGCGGAAGAAGGCAAGCCCAGGCCAGAGAGGTCGACAAGGCGTACACCAGACACATCCCTCCAAACCAAGCGGAAGGATAATTTGGCGACGGAGACCAAATCTCCTACCAAACCTCAAACAGGCAGGGCAAGTGGCTCTTCAAGCCAGCCACGCCCCAACAAGCAGTATTCCTTCAAGGAGGAACACGTCGATTCGCTCTTCAAGCTACTCAACAAGAGCAATCGACTGAAGCTCCCTGAAATTAGGCGCCCGGAGGAGGTCGGCAAGACCGACAATCCCACCTACTGCTTATACCACAGGATGCTCGGACATCCTACCAAAAGCTGCTATGTCTTTAAGGACATCCTTCAAGCTCTGATTGACGCGGAGGTATTAAAACTCCGACCGGAGCAGAAGAAGATGACGGCCAACATGACGTCGATTCTCCAGTTTGGGACACGACCCCCGACACCCGTGGGGGTGATCTCTGTCCGAAAGGAGAACTGAGGGTGGTCAACACAGACCCTCATCAGCAGCAGGAGAAAGGCTTGGTACCCGTCCCTACACCTCGAGGGGAAATCATGTGGGTCCACCCTGACCTCGTCGACGAGCAACAATGGACGACTGTGACCAACAGGAAGTCCAAAGGCAAAGGGAAGGCTTCATCTTGCCATGTGATATGCGCCTCTTCTCGAGAAGCGGACACTGATGTTCCCTCGCTGACTGACTCAGAAGAGGAAACAATAGTCCTGGCCGCAGAGCCCAGCCAACCTACGGCAGGGACCCGTTCAGGACAGGCATACTTGAAGCAGTACGGCGAGACAGCAGCGGCTTCTCCGCAACCAGCCGTGGAACCAGCCAAGCCCTCCTCTAAACAGCCTGGGGAGAAGCAGAAAGAAACTCGGTTTTCTCGAGTTCTTGCAAAAGGTGTAACGGAAGGATCCTCGACACCTTACCGCTTCGACGTCTTGGCTCAACTAGCCAACATCCCGGCACGCATTACCTTGTATGAGCTCCTGAGGCTATCAAAGTCAACCAGAGAGGCTCTACAAGAAGCTCTGGCAAATGCTGAGGTCTTTATGACCCGCGTGCCAAGGGAGGAAGATGAAGAGGATTGCCTCCACACCTCCCCAAATGCTCCCTGCATCACCTTCACAACAGATGACATGCAGGTTAAAGGGAAGCATGACCGACCCCTATACTTCACAGGGTATATTGGGTCATCCGAGGTGAACCGCATCCAGGTAGACCCAGGGTCCGCGCTGAGCATCATACCTCGCCGGGTTATGCAGTTTCTAGGCATTCCAACCCATCGTCTGAGCCCTACCCAGACGACTATTTACGGGTTCAATGCCAACAGCTCCCGCCCAATGGGAAGATCAAGCTCAAATGCCAGATCGGGAGCCTCAAGTCAGAAGTGACGTGTTACGTCATTGACGCGGACACTTCCTACAACCTGTTGCTGGGACGACCATGGATTCACCGCAATTCCATCGTTCCCTCTACTCTCCACCAAGTCATGAAATACATTGACGAGAGTGGACAGGTCCGAACGTTGATTGCCGAAAGGCATCCGTTTAAAGGGGTTGAAAATTATTTCACGGACTCCCTCTTATATCAGGATCCGGAGGAGACTAATGAAACCCCACAACCAGAGGAGCCAGACTCTGGTAATGAAGCTGACGTTGAGCCTGAGAAAGAAGAGTGCCTGTGGGAGTTGGAGCCCATTGTAAAGAGCACTAATAAGCTCGATGTTGATACCACCGACGATGCGGGTGGTTGGTACATTAATGAAGATTTAGACTTTGCGTATTTTCCTGTGTATGTTTCCGATTCAATACCGTCGGATACCACTACCGACGTGGACGATGACCTCTGGTCGGCAATAGATGCCTTGACATCTTTGCATGTACCGGTGAAATCATCCTTCGGGACATACCAAGATAATGGTGACGCGCAAGAGTCTGTATTCATGGTTCCAGCCGGACGAAAAGGCCAAAGACCAATACTTTTTGGGCGAATCGCATCTGAACCAATGCCCCACGAAGAATCGGAAGGTGAGGATGAATCCCCTCAGTTCGATCATTATGAACCAAGAACGCTCAAGATGATGAAGCGCGTGGGGTATGATCTGACCAACAGGCCTGGGTTGAACTTCGGAAAAGGAAGAAGAACACTGCTTCGATCCTTTGTACCGAAAGGGAAAACCCCTGATTACTATCATCGGACGCGCCGGGGGTTGGGCTATATATCAACTCCAGTGCCATCAGCCTCTGATTCGGAGAGACTGTCAAGTCATGACTGCTCATCAGACACGTCGTCGTGGGAATCAGATGTCAGTGTCGGCAACATCTTCAAAGGGCTTTCAGTAAACATGGTTTCGACAAGCCATCTGGAGGATGAAGATGAAGAAATGATCCAATCTGATACAGACCCTTGGATCAGACATTTGAATGCTCTTTGGGACATCCGCTTTGAACAGCGTGAGCCACCCACAGAAGACAAGGTTGTTCAAGTCAACCTAGGAGATGAAGACAATCCTAAACCCTGTTGGCCCAAGGTTACAATCAACCCATGTTAGTGTATTTTGATGATTACAAAACATATTAGTTATTTGTACTAATATTATTTGTTGTTTAAGTGTGTTTCAGGTTTAGTATCATACTAGAAGTACTCTCACTCATATACAAAGTTTTTGGACTCAAATACAAGCTATTGGACTCAAGACAAGTCAAATTGGGCTCAAATTGAATATTGAAGATCAAGAGAAGATAGCTCAAGTTGAAGTCTTGAAGACCTGTGTAGCTTGTAAGTTTAGTTTTGTAAAGATAGAATATGTGAAATTTGGCTCTAGGATTTGCACACACATTTGTTTTGTATGTTTCTATGTTTTCAAAATATTTATTCTAGGTTTATGCCTTAGTTTATACATACATGTACCCAAAGCTTTACATCTTCAAAAACTTGTTTAAATACATGTATATAAACTATTTTCAGCATAAAACTTAGCTTCAGATTTTTAAAGATTTTATACAAAATTTTTCCATCTTAAAATCTGCCCAGAAAAACTTGTTTTCCAGGCAGACCGGTCGACCGGCCCAGTCGACCGGCTGCTGTGCCCGGACATGCACAGGTTGTGCATGTCTGTTCGGTCGACCGGACCTATATACCGGTCGACCCGAAAATAGACGTTTGCTCTCTGTATCTTTCCGGTCGACTGGGTCGGTCGACCGGTAGAAGGAAACTGTGGTTCCTCTTTGTGATCGGTCGACCGGCAGTCGACCGGAGCCACACGGCTCTTTTGCCAGCAGAGTCCGGTCGACCGGCAGTCGACGGTAGGCTGCAACACCTCCAACAGCTCTTTCCTCTTTGGGTGTTTCTGAAAATCTGTTTTATTTTCTGTTTTAACAGACTTTTTAGAGGGTTGTTGGGGTGCTTTTGCAGGTGATATTAGCTGGAAAAATCAGAGTTTTTAACCTATTCTCTCTATAAAATAGTGGGAAATAGGCCTTAGTTATTTACCAAGAAAATACAAGTTTTCATAGTTTTTCAAGAGAAGAGAAAAAATAGTTTAAGCTTTCATTTCCATTCTTTTAAGTTTGATTTTCAGTTGTTGTTTGATTCTTAATATCACTCTACAACTGAAGCTTTTCTCACAAACACTTCTTTGAGCCAAAAATTTCATATTCTTTCTATAGGAGAAGTTGTAAAAGTGTGAGAGTGTTGTAAAAGAGAAAGAGTGTTGTGGTCTAGTTGAGATCACCAATTTGTAATCCTTTGTTCTTGTGGAGACAAGTTCCTAAGGGGAACTTCTTTGTAAGGTGAAGCTACGGGCTTGAGGTCTTTGGAGGCCTAACTTGTACGGGATCCTAAGGGGATAGTGGAAACCCTTCACGGAGGTGAAGGCGGGGACTAGAGCTACGGGCTCGAACCTCGAAACAAATCACTTTGTTTGCGATTGGCTTGGCGTTCTTCTTGCTTAATTTCTTGCTTTAAATTACTTCCATCTATTGCTTGTGAACTAACTTTATTTGTGATATCCTTACTTGTTTATTTTACTTGCTTTCAATATTTCTTGCTATATTACTTGTGTGCATTTCATCATCGCATTTCATACTGGAATTGTTCGATCACACCTCAATACACACGGTTGCATTGCGCACCTCTAAACCATTTAAGGGGAATTGGGAGGAAGGAGTTCAGAACCTCGCAAGGGTATTCGGCTCTTAGTCGTGTTTTGAGAGATCGTTGCATCACTCACTTAAGTAAAATTTAAAAAGAGCATTAGATTAGCAACACCTATTCACCCCCCCTCTAGGTGTATTTCAATTGGATCAGAGCTTGGACTCTAGGATTTGGCTTAACAACCTTAGAGAGATCCTCATTTTGCTAATCACTTCATTCATTTTCACATAGTAAACATGGCCGATGGTATTAAGACACCCCCTAAGTTTGATGGACTTAACTTTCCCATATGGAAGGTTAAGATGACCGTTTTCTTGCAATCTCTAGGTAGTCGAGTTGCAAAGGCCGTGACTAAACAATTTAGTGTACCCCCCCGGTGATGAATCTACTTGGTCCGAAATTGAGACCAAGGAGTTTGATGCCAATGCTAGGGCACATTATGCACTCCTACAAGCCCTCAATGATGATGACATAGCTAGAGTCATCCATTGCAAATCCGCCTATGAGATTTGGACCCATTTGCTAGTAACACATGAGGGGACATCACAAGTGAAGAGGGCCAAGATAGAATTCTCATTCGGTCCCAATATGAAAATTTTTGCATGCAAGAGAATGAAAACCATAGATGATATGGTTACCAAGTTTACAAAGATTACTAATGGTCTTGCTTCTCTAGGTGAAGAAATCAACAATGATCAAAGGGTGAGAAAGATCATCCGGGCTCTTCCTCCATCATGGGAAGTGAAAGCTACAACATTGAAGGAACTCAATGACAAAGATGAGATTGAGCTCATTGGATCATTGGGAACTTGAAGACCCATGAGATGGAGAGAAAGGCAAGGGAGGACATGGCACCTACCAAAAAGAAGACCATTGCCTTCAAAAGTCATGCTACCTACTCGACGAAGATGACGAAGAAGAAGATGACGAGGAGCTCTCACTTCTAGTCAAAATGTCCGGAGGATGTACAACAAGGCAAAGTACCAAGGAAGGAGGAGATGGCAAGGAGGCAAGGAAGAAAGGAAGATCATTTGCTTTAATTGCCAAAAGCCGGGACACATAGTAGCGGAGTGTCCGGAACAAGTGAAGCCATCTTCATCCAAGAAGCCATACAAGAAGAAGGCTATGAAAGCAACATGGGATGACGAAAGTGAATCCGAGGAGGAGATCGACACCGCCAATATGTGCTTCATGGCAAATGAAAGCACAAGTAAGGTAACCCCCTCAACTCCTTTGATGAAGATTTATCCATGGATGAGCTAGGAGAAGCTTTTATGGAACTTTCTAGTAATTATGATTTCTTAAAGAAGAAATATTTAAAAATGAAAAAGGATAATGAATCTCTTAATATTCAAATTGTAAATCTTTCTAAAGAAAATAATGATTTACATTCTTCTTTAGTTTCCACTAAAAATGATTTTGAAAAATATAAGATTGCTTGTAAAGGAAAGACCCCATTTGTAGACCCTAATGAGATTGCCATGCTTAAGGAAAGATTAGACTCATTAGATGTTGTTTTGAAAAAGGGTAGTAAATTTGATAAGAAGAAGTTGGAGAATATGTTTCCTAAGAAACAAGCTCCTAAGAAAAATATTATCATGCTCGCTCATGCTCATGTACATGCTACACAACCTATGCATCATGGTAAACCCCCAAAGCATGCTCACACTTCACATACACACCATGCATTCATGTATAGAAAAGTGTACTCATGTTCACATTGTGGACGGAAAGGACACTTAGCTAATTTTTGTTATGATAGACTAAGTGCATCACATCATAATGTTGGGTTCGTAACACTAACTTTCAAGGACCCAAGAAAGTTTGGGTACTAAAGTCAACTATTGTTTTAAATGATGTAGGTACTTTCCAAAGCTCAAAGACGTAGAGGTTTATGGTATCTTGATAGCGGTTGCTCAAGGCACATGACTTGGGACATCAACAACTTTGCAACCCTATCAAGATATCATGAAGGTGGCACGTCACCTTCGGAGATGACGCCAAGGTAAAATCATCGGTATTGGTAATGTAAAACTTGGCACTCTCTCCTTTAATTGAAATGTGGTTTTAGTTGATGGCCTCAAGCATAATCTCTGAGTGTTAGTCAACTTTGTGATAAAGGTTTGATGTTGTTTTGATAATGTTTCTTGTAAAGTAATTGATAGAACTTCCAATGTTTGTGTATTTTTCCGGTTTTCGTGAAAGCAATGTTTTATATGATTGATATGTTAAATATGTCTTGTAATATAACATGTTTAAAAGCCCTCGATGACGACTCTTGGTTGTGGCATAGGAGATTAGGCCACGTTTCATTTGACCATATTTCTAGGCTTAACTCTAAGGAAATGGTGAAGGGTATTCCTTCATTGAACTTTGAAAAGGACCGAGTTTGGTGACGCATGTAATTTGGGAAACAAACTAAGCCTCATTCAAATCAATTAAGGATATCATGTCATCACGTCCATTAGAGCTAATCCACATGGATTTATTTGGCCCAACTCAAACCAAAAGTTTAAGTGGGAGTAGATTTGCTTATGTTTTAGTAGATGATTTTTCGCGTTTTACTTTGGTTTATTTCTTGAACATAAAAGTCAAACTTTTCACATTTTCAAGCCTTTAAGAAAAGAGTTGAAAAGGAAAATGGCTCCTCAATAATTAAAATAAGAAGTGATAGAGGAGGTGAGTTCATAACCTTCCTTTACCACCTTTTGTGAGGAACATGGAATAAAACATGAACTTTCTTGTCCTAGAACTCCACAACAAATGGAGTAGTTGAGCGGAAAAAAATCGTACTTTACAAGAGATGGCTAGGACAATGTTAAATGAATATGGTCTACCACATTATTTGTGGGCCGAGGCCGTTCATACTTCATGTTACATTGCAAATCGTGTTTTCCTATGTAAAAATACTACTAAGACTTCTTATGAGATGTATTTTTCTAGAAAACCTAATGTTTCTTATTTCAAAGTGTTTGGTTGCAAATGTTTTGTTTTAAATACAAATATTAATTTGGGAAAATTTGATGCTAGATCATATGAGGCTATTTTTGTAGGTTACTCAAATACTAGTAAGGCTTATAGAGTCTTCAATAGGTCAACTTGACTATTGAGGAATCTATTCATGTTAAATTGAGGAATTCTAACAAGTTGAAGAATTGTGTAGAAATTGATGCTTTAGATGAAGGTTTGGAGAAAGTGACCTTGGAGGATGCTTCTAACATGGGAGACAAGCCAAAGGATGGTGATGGAAGTGAAGCCAAAGTGGAAGAGGCTCAAGGAAATAAACATCAAGCAAATGAAGAGGAGCCCTCTCATCCACTACCAAGGATTGGAGATTCAATCCTCATCATCCCAAGGACCTCGTCATAGGTGAAGTATCAAAAGGGGTAAACCACTCGCTCTAAGATTCAAGATTTTTGTGGTAATTTGCTTTTATTTCACACATGAGACCTAAAAATGGTCTCGAGGCCGAGGCGATTCATATTGGTTGCTTGCCATGCAAGAGGAGCTCAATCAATTTGAGCGCATCAAGTTTGGCACCTTGTTCCTAGGCCCCAAGATAGACCAACTATTGGCACTAAATGGATCTTTAAGAACAAGTTGGATGAATCGGGTAATGTAGTTAGAAACAAGGCTAGGGTAGTTGCCCAAGGTTACACTCAAATCGAAGGGATCGATTTTGAAGAAAACTTTGACCCGTAGCACGGCTCGAAGCCATACGGATGACCTTAGCATATGCCTCATTTAAAGATTTTAAGTTATTTCAAATGGATGTAAAGAGTGCCTTTCTTAATGGTTATATTGATGAGGAGGTGTATGTTGAAAAAACCCCCCGGTTGTTGATCCTACACACCCTAATTATGTTTATAAATAGATAAGCACTTATGGTTTAAAACAAGCCCCTAGGGCTTGGTATGAAAGATTGTCTTCATTTTTGATTTCAAATGATTTTAAGAAAGGAAAAGTTGATAAAACATTATTTACCAAACATATAGATCAAGATATCCTCATAGTTCAAATTTATGTTGATGACATTATTTTTGGATCTTCTAATGTTTCACTTTGCAAGAATTTTGAATCATGCATGAAAAGGGATTTGAGATGTCTATGATGGGGGAGCTCAACTTCTCCTTGGACTTCAAATCAAGCAACGTTGTGATGGGACATTCATCAACCAAGCCAAGTACACCAAAGAACATCAAGAGGTTCGGGCTTGAAGGATCCAAAGTAGCAGAAGACTCCCATGGCAACCACTACGAAACTTGACAAGGACGAACAGGTAAAGGAAGTAGACATCAAATTATTTCGTAGCATGATTGGTAGTTTACTCTATCTTACGGCTAGTAGGCGGATATAATGTTTTCCGTATGTTTATGTGCACGTTTCAATCATGTCCTAAGGAATCACACTTAATAGCGTAAAACGCATAATTAGGTATCTTAAGGGCACAATTGATTTAGGTTTGTGGTATCCGAAAACTAACCAATTTACCATGACTAGTTACTCGGATGCCCGACTATGCCGGTTGTAGGGTAGATAGAAGAGCACAAGTGGCACTTGCAATTCTGGGCAATTGTCTTGTGTCTTGGTCTTCCAAAAAGCAAAATAGTGTAGCCCTTTCAACCGCCGAGGCGGAGTATGTAGCAGCCGGGCTTGTTGTGCACAAGTACTTTGGATGAAACATACTCTTCTCGATTTGATTTACATTTTGATCATGTTAAGATTTATTGTGATAATACTAGTGCTATTCACATGACCAAAAATGCTAATCAACATAGTAAAACCAAAACATATAGACATTAGATATCACTTTCTTAGAGATCACTTTGAAAAAGGTGACATAGATATTGATTTTGTTTCTACCGATTTTCACTTGCGGATATTTTCACAAAACCTTTGGATATGCAAGATTTTCATTTATTTGTGGTGAATGAAAGTATGTAAAATTGATACTTAAAATATCTTGTTTTGTTGTTGTTTTGGTTTCTAATATGTTAAAATTGATTTTTTTTAACCCTTTTTGATGTATGACAAAAAGGGGAGAAATATAAGTTTGGGAAAATATGTGGAGGAAATATGTGTTTGTTTTTATTCCTTTATTCCTTATGATAGTTTATTTTTTTTTTGGTGATGATATTTTTCAATGCCTTATGTATGTTTACATAGTGTTCATATTCATTTAAATACATAGCATTGTTTAAGGGGGAGCTTTCCAAGCTCTTTCCTCTTTTTATTTGTTTAATAACTCATATGTTTTGTCATCATCAAAAAGGGGGAGATTGTTGGCCCAGGTTACAATAAACCCATGTTTAGTGTATTTTGATGATTACAAAACATATTAGTTATTTTACTAATATTATTTGTGTTTAAGTGTGTTTCAGGTTAGTATCATACTAGAAGTACTCTCACTCATATACAAAGTTTTTGGACTCAAATACAAGCTATTGGACTCAAGACAAGTCAAATTGGGCTCAAATTGAAATATTGAAGATCAAGAGAAGATAGCTCAAGTTGAAGTCTTGAAGACCTGTGTAGCTTGTAAGTTTAGTTTTGTAAAGATAGAATATGTGAAATTTGGCTCTAGATTTGCACACACATTTGTTTTGATGTTTCTATGTTTTCAAAATATTTATTTCTAGGTTTATGCCTTAGTTTATACATACATGTACCCAAAGCTTTACATCTTCAAAAACTTGTTTAAATACATGTATATAAACTATTTTCAGCATAAAACTTAGCTTCAGATTTTTAAAGATTTTATACAAATTTTTCCATTTTAAAATCTGCCCAGAAAAACTGTTT
>JAVJIF010006475.1:0-225612 GCA_038442645.1 Agave tequilana
CCTATCAGAGTCCTGCTTAGATAATAAATAGTATTTTCGTGACCATTGTCATCTTTTTGAGCAAGCAGGGCACCAAGAGAATGGTCCATAGCTTTCACATAAAGAAAGAAGGTTTCCCTGATGCGGGAGCTACTAAGACTGGAGGTTTTGTGAGATATCTCTTAATATCCTCGTAAGCTTCCTGACAAGCTTGATCCCATACAAAGGAAACACCTTTTTCATGAGCGGGTGAACGGTTGACAGCAGCTTGAGAGATTTGCGATGAACTTCTAATATAAGCCAGTCTGGAGAAGTTTAGAAAGATTCTGACTTCCGTTTGTTTGTCAAGAATTCCCGCAAGTCATACCCAGTCGGGCCTAAACGATCTAGTGCAGAGGCTATGTTAGAT
This sequence comes from Agave tequilana, assembly GCA_038442645.1. Taxonomy (NCBI): domain Eukaryota; kingdom Viridiplantae; phylum Streptophyta; class Magnoliopsida; order Asparagales; family Asparagaceae; genus Agave; species Agave tequilana. Next base: position 389 of record JAVJIF010006475.1, read on the forward strand.
TGCACATAGAATGATGCCCTGTTCTTTTCATCACTGCAGAGGTAATTAGCACTAAATAGTGCTTTAGCTCTAACTTCATAGCTAAGAACCTTGTTGGGAATGTCCTTGGGTGCTGAAGCTACATAAGCAACCGTTGTCAACACTTAGGGACGTCCCTTAGCTCCGCTACGAAGGGCGAGCTTAGCGCTTGATGAAACTGGGGAACGAAGAACACTGTGGTGCTTTGGTTTTCTTAGCTTCGCGACTGCGAACATCATGCATACCCTGAGATACTATGCTTGGCACACCATCAGTTAGCATCGCTCATAAGAACGAGGCTGGTGCGAAGAGTTACTGCTCCTGAATTAGGCGAAGGCATGGTCGCCGTCGTAACTTCGCGGCTAGCAGTCTCGCGACGAAGCAGGCAGGCATTCTTGCCTTTTTCTTCGTGAGAGAGACGAACTATAGTGTAGCTACACCTAAAGCTTCATACAAAGCCTTCTGCTTTGGCCTCCACATCTGCTTTGAAAAAGGAGACTTAGGTTCGCAGGGAACCTGACTAGCCACCACGCGAGGCTGGGAGGTGTTGGAAGGATTCTGCTTCCAGTTTCTGCTCTGAAACCTTGGCCATTGAGACCTTTATGTTCTTTCGTGCACGGAGTGTTGAACCACCCACAGAGAGGAGCTCTTCGAATTTTCCTTAGTTGAAGTGAACGACTAAGTTTTCGAAAGGTAACAGGCTAAAGATTCTGACCCTTGCATTGCGGGCCTGCTTCCTTGTTGTACCAGAAGACCATGGTAGGCTCACAGAGAGCCTCATTTGTCTCCGCAGAGACTTGCTTCGAAGATTTATCCAGAGGGACTCTGCCACACTGACTTTCTTGAATTCAGAAGTAGAACCCGAAGGTCTGTTCGTCGCATTGCGACACTTAATTCTCAACAGTGGAGAATTCGTTCCCCAGCGGAATCGCCATCTTGTTTTCCATTGATTTTGCAAAAGGGGGGAAAACTTACAAAAAGGGTCGAGGACCTAAATTAAAGTAATTCTTGTTTGCAATAAAAAGATTACAAGTAGATCTCCTCTGAGATTCTGTAGAAGTGTGCCGATAGGGAGTCTGGTCAGCGCGCGACCTCTTTGTCCCTTTGACGATGCGATCGAGGGGATTCCCTTCTCGCCTGGTTCGGAGAATCGGAGAACAGAAGGTTGGTAGAACCCTCTTGTTACTTCTCAAACTGCATTCATTTGGGAATTCCTTCTCGCCTGGTTCCAGAAAATTCCTTGAGAGGGAGGAAGATTTAGGGTATTAGCACCCTGATTAGAGAAGCAGTTCTCTGAATTCTTGAAACAAGAGAATAGGGTCTCTGTTTAACCATCTCTCTCTATTTTTCAGCCTCTCTCTCTCTGTGCGTGCGTTCTCTTCGTATGCCTCTGGTGGGCTATTTTATATAGAGAGCAGGGGTATAATTGTCCCTTAAAAATCTAAAAACAGATTGAGTCAACTGTTTAAATCTGGAAAGTACCTAACTGTGAGGCTAGAATCAGCTTCTGCGAAGTTAGGAATAGCGGGTAGCGTCGATCTCCTGATCTATTTTGATTCTTTCCAAATAACTAAAAGATCCCCCTGATCTTCTTACTTGTTTTAGGAGAGTCAAGAGATTATGGTAATCAACTGCCAAATTTGATCTCAGATTGATCTCGATTAGATTTTGATCTTGAATAGATTTGATCTCATCTGGAGATTTAATTGGTCAAAGGTGACCATAAAAGACCCGCAGCGGAGCTGCCGCGTCGAGCTCGCAGCGGAGATGGAAGGAGCACCTGGGGAAATCAGAAGAAAGCTCTTCAGCAGAGCTGGATAAACATCTGTAGCGAAGCTATTACCATCCTTCTGTGCGGTTGTGTGTGGCTTCGAGCGAAGCTAACTCTCCGCGGAGTTAACTGAGCACTTCAGGCGAAGCTGTAAGTTAGCTCCCAGATAGAGCTTTGAACGGCTTTCAAGGTGGAGTTGGACAACTTAGCCTCTCAGGTGAGGCTATCCCCTCGGGCTCATGTAATGCTAAGTGTTGAGCTAACCTAGCATCTTAGACCTGCTTAGGTCTCTTCAAAGACAATCTGGGCTCACTGTCTGCTTCACGGATCAGTAGAGTCCAAGTCGCTGATTTGTCCCTTAGAGATGGGTAAAACTGGTCATCAGCTATCTGCCACTTGTCTTCTGTAAATGCCAACAAGTTTAGCCATTTGTTCAGGCCAGTTAGGAATCTTGTTTTTTTAGAGTGTCAACAAATAAAGGCTAGATTAGAGGCCATGTGTACCTAAGCAACACACAAGGAAACATGTTCATTTTTCTCATGTTACACATGCCGCACTCAAAATGCAACTCATGCCCATACTCATCAAGCATAACATGCCCACACACATCATGCTAAACATGCCACGCACAATAAGCATGCTCATGTTTCACATACACATTAATTTTGGCAATTTATGTTGGTAGAGTTTATACTTGCACCTATTGTGGCCAGAAAAGTCACTTTGCTAAGTTTTGTTTTGATTGCATTAATACTTCAAATGATCATGTTTGGATTCAAAAAACTAACACTATAGGAACCCAAGAAAATATGGTGTACAAAAATTAACAACTTCTTTCCTTGATATAGGTACACTCTCCAAGGCTCCACAATTTAGGGAGCAGTGGTACCTTGATAGCGGTTGATCGGGAGGAAACTAGCACTTGAAATGTGTGTTTTATGAAATCAGTGTAATTATGTGCGTGCTAATGTGTTTCCTCAATACTTCTGTTATAGCATTGGCTCAACGGGTTGAATCCACAGGGACAGGAGCTAATAGAAACATTAACAGTTTTTATTCACGTATTATGTTAACAAGTTCTTCTTTGTTAAAGAATGAGATAAGAAAAAGAAAATAATTTAGAAATGATAGGTGAGAAGGTGATAAAAATGCGAGTGAAAACTAATGAGAAGTGGTTGTGAATCGGTAAAACAAAACAAGAAAATAGAAATGAAGTGAAAAGTGAAGTGATATAGGAAGTGATTTGAAAACAAAAAATAGAAAAGAACTTGTGATGAAGAAGGTGAAAACAATGATGAGAAGAAGGTGGTGAGACATCGATAGAAAAATGATAAAAAGGTTTTGAAAATGATTTTTAAAATAGAGTAAAAAAAATCAAGAAAACTATGAAAGAAAACTCATGCAACTAACTACTAATTGCTCCACTAAACATGCTAACATTTTAGTGATAATTGCCTCACATGGATCTCTGGCCATCACTAGTCCTTCGCTTTAAGAGACGATACAAAGCATGGCTCATAAGATTGTTCTTCCACATTCAAATACATCTATTACACAAAATAAGTTGCAAGCTACTATTAGATCACTAAAACCGGTTAAAAGTGAGCATGAAATAAGTTAGCATTGTGAGTTAGTGGTTTAGATGTTAGAACGTTAGAACGTTAGAATCCATCATCATGAGCCATCAATGGCTCTTACAAGAGCAAGGCCTTGTAGATGCTATTAGATTCATATGGATTATCAAGTAAGAGGTTTGTATAATTAGTAGTTAGTAGTTGATTACCATGAGAAGAAAAAAACTAGCTAAGCATCATATAGAAGATGTAGAAGATTACAATGGAGAAGAAAGGAGACACATTTACATAGACTGTCAACATATATTACATCATTATCTCTCTATCTCTCTCTGAATTAACTCCACCCTACTACATAATCTAAAAATAAATGAAAATACCAAAGAAAGAAGAAGAAAATTCTATTCTACAACTAGAAAAGAGAAAACCTAACCTACTCGCTGATCTGCTTGCGTCTCAGGTCTCTGCGGGATTTTTATATAAAAAGGAGGTTCTATAAACACGAGACGAGGTCACGCGTCAAAAATTGAAGCATGGCTCGCCAAGATGGCCTCAGAAATGTAGCCATAGCCGCGTTTTTGTGGCCATACCAGGGACTTAGGTCCCTGGTTTTGGCGAGCGGTATCGTCTCATTATGGGGACCTTTCAGTTATTCTTAGATTTGAGTATTTGAGTCCGGATTTCGTCAAACACGCGCAAACATCTAGATTCAATGTATCTTTTAAAAACTCTCAACTTGGCCTCCAAGAAATCTGGATTTAATTACCCAAAAAATAGGTTTAATTAAGCTCTTATTACCCTTTTGCTCTTCTAGTCTTGGTATCTGCAAAAGAGACCAAAACACAATTTAGAAACGATATTTTATTCATAAATCGGTAGAAAAATGCGATATAAAAGTGCAATATCGTAGATTAATCACACCCTCACACTTATCTTTTTGCTCGTCCCGAACAAAATAAGAAAAAGAATAACTATACTATAAATGTTATTGCACCACTTTCGCAGGTGACGCGATTGTACTAAGCGTGTGCAACAAGCTGTTAAATCTCTAGGTTTTCCCTAGAGGAGGAGAGTTATCTCCTGAGAGTTTTCAGCAGATTGCACTCATAAAATCCATTAAGAAAGAAAAACAATATTAATGTTTTGAAAAGTATTTTGAAAGAGAGACAAGGTTTAAAATATTTTTGTAAAAATATAAGCGATCTAAGATCATAAGTCCACCAAAAATTATTCTTCTTTTAACTTAGTCTATATGTAAGATCTTGTCATCATTAATTAAGGTAAAAATTTAAAATTGGATTGAATATTTTATCATTCATAAAACTAGATAATATGCGCATTGTAATAGTGAAGATTTTGGGATTTCAACTCTAACCATCAAGCTATTTATTTATATATATATATTTTCTTTTTTCTTCTCTTAGTTTTCTTAGGCTTTCTAGTTTACCCATGTAGTGAGCCTTTAATCGATGACTCTTAGACTAGACGTTCTTAGGGCACCAGATGAGAAGACATCTCTCAGGTTTAAGGGCTCAAGTAAACAAGGCCATAAAACTAAGGGAGATTATTTGTTTCTTATGACCACTGTTAGGCGTAAATAATTATGCTTCTTGAGGCATAGTTATCTAGCTTAATAAATAATTTTTTCCCTTCATATATACCGTATGTTTTTTCTTTTTGTTTATTTTATGATATTTGAGGCCTTTGTTTCTATCCCAAAAATTGTGTAAGTGTGTAGAGTATACTCTTTAAGGAAAAAAATTCAAGATAAAATTCTCTCTCTAATCTCTCTTTACTTAACCTATAATTTTAAATAAGATTCATTATTTCGACTAGGTTTACGATGTCATAATTAAGCTTCCTTAATTTCTAAGATCATCTTAATTTTCTTAAAAATATATCAAAATTTTGTCTCTTATTCAAAAGTTTTTTAAAGAAAGGGGGAAAAAATCCTATACGAAAAGGAAAATTTTCTAAGAATATCCTAAAAGAAGTAAGAAAAAAAATCTAAAAACTCTATGTTAGTAAACCCGCCCCATACTAATCTCATGTATTATCCTCAATGCATTGAATGTATGTATGCATGAAACAAATAGAAAGGGAAGGAAAAATCACCTCAAGGTAGTGGTTCTGGTGGTGGTTTTTGACGGGCAGCCAGTTCGCATCAATGTCTCCCACGAGACCCGCGAGGTAGTGTTTTTTGCAGCAGGCAGCCAGTTCACGCTCGTCCTCTTCCTTAGCTCCAGGTTACCAGGGGTTCCCAGTAACCCGTGCGGCGTAATCGGAACACCGAATGTCGACAGAGGCGATGCGCATGTCAACTACATATGCAAGAAGCTGAAACAGCCATCTGTCCAGTAGATGCAAAATGCGAGGCTCAAGTCCGCGTCTCTTCCGAGTTACGTCAGACACGTAAAGTCTGCATATGGATGCCAAAACGTGAAGCCCAAAGGGCTTGCGTTTCTGAGAGAATCAACCTCTCAAATGTGGCGTATAACAATGCAAGGTCTGTGCCTCTTCACAGAGACACGAGAACCGCGTCTCTACAACCGAACGCGGGATTCAAGAACCCCGCGTTTCCTAAGTGTCGCTAGACAAACGCGACTATCAGCAATGCGAGCTCCGCGTCTCTTCTCAGCAGAGGCACGAGACCTGCATTTTAGATCCAAAATGCTAGAGCTGCATTTGTTCTACAGATTGTAGGCTTTGTTTCTTAGAACCCTGCGTTTCACAAATTAGCGACGCAAGAATGGCTCTCAGAAGCTGAAGAGCTCATAAAAATCTAAGGCTAATCTCTTTGATCCCTTCCCGACCGATCTAAGAGATTACTTGATAAAGAAGAGGAGTGCTAATCAAATCACTCCATCCTGTTGCTGTGAACAGCTCATCACAACAATGCTCTCTGAATGCCCCTGCAACTCTGATATAAGCGAGCAGTCAGTATTCAGACCATTAACTTTGACCTCCCGATCAGTCAAAAGACGTCGTTCCCATAGAAGGAGAACTTTCTCTGACGCGAAGTACCCTAAAGTCAATGCAAACATGGTAGGTCCAAGCATTACGCTAAGTAGAAGTTAAGAAAAATAACTGGCAGTCAGCTCTGATGAGTTTGATACAGAACCAAAAGGAGTATACTGGCATATTCGCACTCGGACTGGTACAGCAGTCCCAGTTGACTATAGTGCCTAACCCGGGGCATTGAAGTAAGTAATCATACTCTGCCATAGTGGAATCGCAGGTTTTAAACTCTTCTGTAGAGAAGGAAGGCTTTGTGCATTTGGCAAACACTCCTGAGGAGATGGCCAGGCGCTTGGAATAACAAGCCCAGGTCCAGAAAGAACAATTCGATATGATTCGCGCCCAATAAGAATCTATCGATACTCTCAAGCAGATGCTTGCACAATTGCTTGAGGATAAGAAGAAGTCAAAGGTTAAAGCTTCTTCTAAGAGTTCTAAAGGCAAGCAAAAGAAGGGGAGAGTTCATCTTCTGTGCATATAGAGGAGGAGGAACTGTCCAACTCTTAGTCCTCTAAGTCTTCATCTAAAGAGGAAGGCAATCCAGAGAATGGGGGTACTCATTCTAAAAGAATGAATAAACTATAGCAGCGTCTGAAAGCCCATACCTATTAGAAAGGCCTCCAAGAAGCAGAAGTAGTTCAGCTATACCCGACAGAATGGGATCTTGTCTTATATCCTCCCAAGTTCAAAGCTCCGATCCTACAGGACTTTGACGACAAGGGGTCCCCGAACCAACATATCTACTATTTCAAGTCTCAGACATGGAACATAGTAGCAAATGATGCCATCTTGGCACGTTTGTTCATTGGCACTCTGAAGGGACTCGCCTTTGAATGGTTCATGAAACTTCCCGAAGGCTCTATAAAGAACTGGGGTGATTTGGAGAAGCTTTTCCTTACACGCTTCTTCGAAGACGACTCGAAGGTTACCATGCCCACTCTCCTGGCAACAAAGCAATGAAAAGGAGAGTCGGTCAAAGCATTGTACGAAGATTTTAGAGTATGGCGCTTCGATATCCTAGCGGTATGACCCAGGCCACCCTGATGGAAACATGTCGTCACAATTTGTAAACCTCACTCCTAGCCTAGATAGGAGTTGCTGAAAGCCGCACTTGGAAGCAGTTGGTCTAGCAAGGTGAACAAGCTGAAGAGATTGTTGACAGGGTTAGGACAGAAGAAAACAAGCTCATACCCGAAGAGTTAACAAGGCGCGCGCCAGAAGTATCTTTCCAGTCAAAAAGGAAAGGCACATTGGTGACAGAGACAAAATCTCCCATTAAACCTCAGCCAACCAGAGGAGGTGGTTCTTCAAGTCAGCCACGCGCCAACAGGCAGTACTCTTCAAGGACGGCACGTTGTTCAAATTACTCAACAAGGGCAATAGATTGAAGCTTTCTGAAGCTAGAAGGCCTGAGGAAGTCGGCAAGACCGACAACCCCAGCTACTGCCTATATTATAGGATGCTGGGGCACCCATCAAGAGCTGTTATATCTTTAAAGATATTCTTCAAGTTCTGATGATGCGGAAGTGCTCAAGCTCCGTCCAGAGCAGAAGAAAGTAATGTCTAACATGACGTCATTTCTTCTGTTCAGAAACTAGCCTCCAACCCCAGCCGGAGTAGTTTCCCATCCAAAGAGGAACAAAGGATGACCAATACAGACCCGCATCACCAGTAAGAGAAATGTCTCTTGCCTGTTCCTACGCCTCAGAGAGAAATCATGTGGGTTCATCCAGACCTTGTGAAAGGCTAACAGTGGACTACTGTTACCAACAGGAAGTCAAAAGGTAAGGCAAAAGCTTCATCTTGCAATGTGGTGTGCGCCTCTTCCTGGGAAACGAGACTAATGTCTCATACTAACCGATTCAAAGGAAGAGACGATCATTCTCGCCGCAGAGCTGAACGCACTGCTCGTGACCGAAACTCATTTAGGTCAGTCATATTTGAAGAAATACGATGAGTTAACGGCAAATTCGCCTAAACCTACCTTAGAGCCAACCAAGCCATCCGCAAAGCAATATATGGAGAAGCAGAAGAAGCTTCGGTACGCCAGGGCCCTCCCAAAGGACAAAGCAGAAAGAACTTCAACACCTTACCGCTTTGATGTCTTAGCTCAACTGGCCAACATCCCGGCCAGGATCACTCTTTACGAGCTTCTAAGACTATTGAAGTCAAAAGAGAAGCTCTGAGAGAAGCTCTAGCCGATGCTGAGATTTTCATGGCCCAGATCCTGGCTGGATCACAGGAGGAAAATAAGGAAGACTATCCCCGCACCTCTCAAAATACCCCCTGCATTACCTTCACGCCAGACGACATGCAGGTCAAGGGGAAACATGATAGGCCCTTGTACTTCACAGGGTGTATTGGATCGTTTGAAGTGAGCCGCATTCAGGTAGATCCAGGATTCACGTTGAGCATTATGCCTCGCCGTGTCATGCAGCAATAGGGATCCCTACCACCGATTGAGCGCCCCCTAAACTATCATTTATGGTTTCAACGCCAATGGTCCGTGCCCAATGAGGAAGATCAAACTTAAATGTCAGATTGGGGACTGAAGTTCTAAAGTGACATGCTATGTGATTGACGCTGACACTTCGTACAATTTATTGCTGGGACGACTATGGATTCATCGTAATTCCATCGTCCCCTCCACTCTTCATCAAGTTATGAAATATATCGACGGATGTGGGAATGTCTGAACATTGATCACCGAAAGGCATCCGTTCAAGGGGGTAGAGAACTATTTCACAGACTCCCTCTTATACTAAGATTCTTTGGAGACAAGCGAGAATTCTTACCCAAAGGAACCAGACTTGGTACTGAAGCTGACACTGAACCAGAGGTGGAAGAAGAGTGCCTTTGGAATTGAACCACTTGTAACGTGCATTAATGAGCTTCATGTCAATAACCTCGCCAACGATGCAGGCGAGTGGTATATTAATGAAGAGATTGATTTGGCTTACTTTTCTGTGTTTGCTTCTGATTTCGTGCCGTCGAACGCTAGTACGATGTCGATGATGACCCCTGGTCGATAATAGATGCTCTGACATCATTGCATGTACCGGTGAAGTCATCCATCACGGTGTACCAAGATGTTGGTGATGCACAAGGATCGCAATTTATGGTCCCAGTCAGACGCAAAAGCCAAAACCAATCCTTTTTGAAAGAGTCGAGTCCAAATCAATGACTCGTGAAAGCTCTGAAAGCGATGATAAATCCTCTCAATTCTCTCATTATTAGCCAATGTACTTAAAATGATGGAGAATATGGGGTATGACCTAACAAATGGTCCTGGTTTGAACTTTGGCAAAGGAAGGAGAACGCTGCTTCGATCCTTCATTCCAAAAGAGAAGGCCCCTGATTATTATCATCAAACTCACAGGGGTTGGGCTATGTGTCAACTCCAATATCGTCAGCCTCTGAAACTTAAGAGTCATATATCACTACTGCTCGTCAGGCATATATCGTGGGAGTCAGATGTCAGTGTTGGTAACATCTTCAAAGAACTTTCAATAAACATGTTTCAACGAGCCAGCCGGAAGATAGAGATGAAGAAATGATCTAGTCAGATACAGATTCTTAGACACTTAAATGCTCTCTGGGATATTTCGCTTCGAGCAACGTGAACCACCCACAGAGGATAAGGTCACCCAGATCAATCTGGGAAATGAGGCTAATCCCAAGCCCATCTTCATAAGCAAAAGCTTATCACCTCTGCGAAGGAAGAGCTAATATCTCTTGTGCGGGAGTATGCAGATGTTTTCGCTTGAAATTATAAGGATATACCTGGGCTCAATCCTCAAGTGGCTATGTATCACCTCAACATTTATTCGAATGCGAATCAGTCAAACAATAGTAACGATGGTTCCGTCCAGAAATATTGGAAGCAATCCAGTTGGAAGTCAAAAAGCTAATAGACTCTGGCTTCATCAGGGAGGAACAACACCTAATTGGGTAGCCAATATCGTTCCTGTTACCAAGAAAAATGGGAAGATCCGGGTTTGCATTGATTTTCGCGATCTAAACGAGGCATGTCCTAAAGATGAATTCCCCCTTCTAATCATGGATGCCATGATCGACAACACGTATGGTTGGAATAAATGTTCTTTTGAAATCACCTAGAGGGGGGGTGAATAGGTGATAATGCTAATCAATGCACATTTTAAAATTATGATGCAACAATCTCATAAAGCAAGTGAATATAGCAATGAATGAGAGAGCAAGTAATAAGAGAAATGAAATAGAGCAAGAAATAAGAGCAAGTAAACCAAACGCACACCGAGAATTGTTATCGAGGTTCGAGCACCAGCTCTACTTCCCCGCCTTCCCCGGAAGGATTCCAACCACTTCCACTATCACAAAGATGTTACAAATCCACCGGAGTACCCAACTCCACAATCTCAAGTACAGGCAATCTCTTAGTAGTCAAAGACCACAAACTCTCTCTTGCAAAATTCTCTTCCCTTACAAAGGTCCTTAGAGAATAATGAGTAGGAATGAAGCTCTTGTGTGTAAGGAGAAAAGAAAAAGAAATCAGAGAATTCTTGAAAACACTTTAGAAAATGAGAGAGAATTTCAGCACAAAAACCAAGAAACTAAGTCTTTTTGAATGCCTTAAACTTGTGAAAATTTTGATAATTTTTCTAGTAACCAAAATCTCCCTAAACACCCCTATTTATAGGAGAGGGCTAGGGTTTAGAGATAAAACATATTTAAGGCTAATTAGAAAGTATTAAAACCAAAACATGTCACTTAAACACACTTAAGTGAGAAAAGGACAAAAATAAACCAGCTCAAAAAAAAAAGCCGTTACTGTTTAAACGGCTAGCTCAGTCGACCGCCCGGTCGACCGCTAGTTCAAAAAAATAGCCGTTGCAAGCTAACGGTCGACCGTCCGGTCGACCCAAACAAACAGAGAGCAGAGTCTTTCAGGCAGGCATGTCTCGGTCGACCTTCCGGGTCGACCGTGAAACGTGCACACTGATACGTGCAGCTGCCAGAACTCCGGTCGCCAGGGTCGGCCGACCGGCTTGACCTGACATGGGTCGGTCGACCCGGGCGGTCGACCGGCTCAGGTCAAAAGCCAAAACAAAAATGGAATTTTGAGGAGAAATCTATTTTTAACAAAGTAGTTTTGAATAGGGATATGTATAAAAATGAGTTTGTAGGATGAAGATTGTATACAAACTATTTTTGTACATATTATAGGAAATATATTTGGAAACAAGATGTGCGCAAAAACGTGTGTGATAGAGCTTCAAACCTATTCACTATTCTTTAACAAAACTCTAAACTAACAACAAATCTAATAAATTATCTTGAGCAAACTTGAAGTCTTGAGCCATGCAATGCCTTGCTAGAGCCTTCTCTTCTATGTTCCTTTCTTGATGTGCAAAATTCCTTCTTTGCTTCATGAACCTAGAAGTTCTTACAATAGCTAAGCAATGGCCTCCAAATATGATACTAACCTGAAACTTATCTTAAACAAACTAATTAGTACCAAATAGCTCTTATTTGTTTTGTTATCATCAAAACTCTAAACAAATGGAGAGTGTACCTTTTGGGCCAACATCTTTATGGATGGATTCTCAGGATACAATCAAATAAGGATGTACCCTAATGATGAAAAACATACATCTTTCAGAACGATATTGGGGGTGATTGCTATACTGTCATGCCCTTCAGATTAAAGAACACGGGGGCAACGTACCAGAGAGGTATGAATGAAATTTTCATTGAGCATATATGCAAAACCGTGGAGTGCTACATCGACGACATTGTAGTAAAAAGCCGTGCTACGCGATCACATAGCAGATCTGAAGACAGTACTCGATATCATGCGGGCATATCAGTGGAAGATGAACCCCACCAAATCCTTCCTGGGGATAGCCAGCGGTAAATTCCTAGGATTTGTTGTGACATCCTGTCAAGGAGATACAACCTCCAAGGAATCTCAGAGAGCTTAGATGATTGCAAAGGCGACTGGCATACATTCGGAGGTTTTTTCAAATCTCTCTAGAAGATGCCAACCTATCACCAGATTAATGAAGAAGGGTGTCTCATTCATTTGGGACAATGCTTGACAACAAGCGTTTGAGGAAATCAAACAATACCTTATGCAACACCTGTCCTTATAGTTTCGGTGTCAGAAAAATCTTTCTTGATATACGTTCGAGCGATGGATCATTCCTTAGGAGCGTTGCTAGCCAGAATAATGATTAGGGACATGAGCAGGTAATCTACTATTTGAGTAGAACTATAATCGGAGCTGAACATCTGTTCAACCCAATCGAAAAGGAATGTTTGGCATTAGTGTTCGTCATCCAGAAAATGCAAAAGTGAATCCTTTAAGGTTTCCTATAACAAAACTATCGTCACTGAATGGTCGACTGGCGAAATGGACCATATTGCTCTCCCAATATGAGATGCAATTCCTGCCGCAAAAAGCCGTGAAGGGACAGGCGGTGGCAGATTTTCTGGCTGAGCATCCAGATCCAAGAGCGACTAAACTTTATGAAGATCTCCTAGATGAGGTCGCTGAAGTTTGTTTGACCCAGACATCTTTCGAAGGGCAGGTATAGCAACTCTTCTTCAACGTTGCATCAAGAATGGGTCCGCGAGGGAATGTCGTAGCAGGAGTGGGGGTAGTCCTTGTCTCCCCACAGAACAACATAATCCCTCGTGTATTCTCATTAACTGAGCCATGTTCTAACAATGTAGCGGAATACAATGCCCTCTTAATCGGGATGCAAATCACCGATGAGATTGATGTTAAAAATCTCGAAGCATACGGTGACTCTAAGCTCATCGTTAACCAAGTTCGCGGGGAGTACAAAGTCAGACATGAAGACTTAGTACCCTATTACAACGCAACTATCTATATGGTCGAGAGGTTCAGAAACTTTTATATCGACCATGTACCTCGCCAACAAAATGCGCATGAAGATGCACTGGCATCTCTCACTGCTTCCTTGGCTCTTCCAGCTGGAGTAATAGAGAAAATACTCATCTACAGTCATGACCTGTATTACCCAAGATTCACTTTGAAGATCACCAAAAGCTGACAGGAGACCGTCAAGTCAAAGAAACTTTAGAGACTTCAATAGGTCCAGAACTCCGAGATTGGCAATTCCCGTGCATCGACTATGCAGTGTACGGTATCCTTCCTGATAACCCCAAAGAGGCGGCTGCCATTAGAAGGAAAGCCTCTAAATTCTATTATAATGTGATCACGCGAATACTATATCGCCGATCACATGATGGGATCCTCCTCTGCTGCCTGTCACAAAAGGAGGCACAAGAAGTGCTCAAAGAAGTGCATGACACCATGTGTGGAACTCATCGACCTGGTCCAAAAATTGGAGATCGACTCTGAAGACTGGGGTATTATTGACCGAAGATGATCCCTGATGCCATCGCTTACTCCAAACGATATCACGCTGCCAAATCCATTGTGACTTCATCCATGATTAGTATCTAATTTTGCATAATTTATACCTCATCTTCACATTTATTTGATAATAAATTCTGCTAATAACACCTTGCTTGCTTGATCCTAGGTTCATGGTGTGCAAATGAAGAAGAAGATCTAATCACCATTTAATTGGTGATTAAAAGCCTATTATCATAGCCATTTGACCTAGAGGAGCTGATTCGGAAAAACCAGGGGGCTGCAAAGATGAAACCAGGCACAGAGCCTGACAGGGGACAGACGGGACCGCACGCGGCTCGAAGCGCTGCGTGCGCGGCCACCGTAGGGCGGCGAAAACGCGGCCTGGGCCGCGTTTTCGCAGCCGTACGGCCGCAGCTGCACAGCCGCGTTCGGGCCAGGGTTTGTTCCCTGGCCCCCCTCTTCCCTGGTGGCTATAAATACCCCCTGGGGTTCCAGACTGGAGGATATACAGAGTTAGGAGTAGTTTTTATTTCCATGTTATATTTTAGGATAGTTTTGTTTAGATTAGTTCTTCTTCCTCTTTGTATTTTTCCATGTTGTTTTAGATCTTGTAATAGGGAGAGAGAGTGGTACATGCTTGGAATGCAAGAGTGCTTGTAATAGAAGGTGACAATCTATGAAAGGTGCTCTCTTTACCTCTCTATGTTTTCTTCTCTCCAATCTCTTTTACATGTTTAGCTAATCTTTTCTCTTATGGCAAATAACTACTAACCACCAACTTGCTAACTTCTTTTATGATAATCCACATGAATCTAATAGCCTCATTTTGGCCTTGCTCTTGCAAGAGCCATTGATGGCTCATGATGATGGATCTAACTCTAACTTCTTAACCACTAACAAGCTAACATTACTTTACTCCATGCTTACTTTTCTATAGTATTGATGGTTAAGTGTAGCTTGAACTTATTTGTTGAGTTGGTTGTTGGGTTGTGAAGAGTTACATATGGGTCATGCTTTGAATAGCTCTTGAACCAAGGACTAGTGATTGCCAAGGATACATGTGAGGCAACTACCACTAAGAGGTTAGCATGTTGGTGGAGTCATTAGTAGTTAGTAGCCATGGGTTTTCTTTCTTTTTCACTTTGTTTTAGATATACAAAAATCATAAAAATTATTCTTTTCTATGTTTCCCACTTCTTTGTGTTTCACCATACTTCTCTTTTTCCATTCTTTGCTTTTTTTCTTTTTTTCATTCTTTAAAATGTTGAAGAACTTTTAACATACATGTGAATCAACCGGTAAAGCTTCTATTGCCTCCTGTCCTTGTGGATTCGACTCGTTTTTAGCCTCTATGCTATAACGAAAGTATCGAGGAAGCCAAAGCACACACACTTTAAATCTTGATTTCAAAACACACACTTTTTGTGCGCGGTTTTCCCTCGATCAAATTTTGGTGCCGTTGCCGGGGATGGGAACGGTTTGATTTCACAAGTTTGCTAACTTTTCTTCTTTGTTTTTTGGTGTGCAGGTTAAAGTTTTAGCATTGCAGAAATCCACACTTGCTCAAGTGTGGTCGGGTAATTCTTGTATATTCTTATTTTCTGCTGCTAATTTTTTTATATTACCTGTACACTGTAAATAATTTAAGAATTAAAATACGGTAATTGGATGCTTTAAAATGGTTTAGACATTTGCATCTAGGCACGTGTCAATTTTCATTCCAATATACTGTATTTTATTCTTGTGTTGTTGTGATCTTGTAGGAGGTGTACATATTGCATTGCATATAGTTAGGATAAACATTTCAGTGATTTACTCGCTTTTTTGTGTTCATCCTTATCTATATTGCACACTTGCACTAATTTAACTTAAGGGCAAAACCCAAGACAACATAAGGTGGGGAAGTCATTACCCTCCCTTAGCCCAAAAATCACCTCCCCACTCACACAACCCAAGCCTAATAAAAATTGCTAGACGTTGGCCCCTAGGGACATCTCGGACTCATTTAGGGAGATTGACCTAAGGGGGAAGTTGTTAGAATTTGACTCTTGCCAAATCGGTGTCTAAGGTTGGGGATTGAGAGGCGAAGCCTCGAAGAATAGTGGTTTGGCATAATTAGGCCCGTTGCTCTGGCACAGATACCTCCCACTGATCTTGCCCCTACCTGGCCGATTAACTCGTGGTCAGCTTCCGACAATATACCCCCCGTGGACAGTCTAACCAGTTAGGAGTCGTCTAGGTCTAAGTCAACCCTAGCATAGGCTTGTTTTCTTTTTCTTTTTCTGTGTGTGTTTGTTTGTTGTTTGTTTTTCTTTTTTATAAATTGTGATATGGATTTTAATAACAACAATTCTTTCAATTATAATATGAATCCATATTTCACCCCGACCTCATTTGACTCAGATAACTCTGACCCGACAATGTACAACATGAACCAACCATATATGCCGAGTTGGGATTATCTGAATCAATATGACCCATATCCCAACCATATGACCCTAATTTTCAAAATAATTTCAACTCTTCACAGAGATCATTAGGATTCACCTACCCCGAGTCAAATTTTCAACCATCTTGTCCACAATTTTCACAATATTCGTTCCCCAATTTTGATTCATATACTCCTTTTCCTGAACCACCATTTGAAGAAAAATCATCATTGGAAAGGAGTATAGAAGAGTCCCTACAACAAATGCAAAATTTGCTTAATTCACAATCCTTCCCACACCAAACTCCATATACTCCTTTTCTAGAGCATCCAATTGATGAAGAATCTGAACTAGAAAAGCGTTTGGAAGTCTGTTGTGAAAGAATACAAAACATGTTGGACTCATCCTCTCAACAAAATTTTCAAGAGTCCTACTCATCTTTTCCAGTCTCACCTATTCAAAATGAACAAACTTCAATACTGGACTTGAATATGGAACCCTTGCGTGAGTCCGAGCAGCAACCGCACAATCCGATGGACTCACAATTTCACCATAATTTTCAAATCAACTTCCATACTCATATTTTTAAGAACCAATTACAAAGAGTGCGGAAGACATGATTCTGACTCCAAATTCTATTACACGGCCTATCAGTAGGTTAGATTCACTTTTGAGCGAATTGATCAATGAAAGCGAGGAAAGCCTTTCTTGTCAACCTTTGACCAATTCTTATCTCCCTAACTCTACTGATTGGACCCATGAATCATGTCATTTTGGAAATCCAGCTTCAATTTCAGAACACACATTTGAACTTGCCCAATCTCCAAGTTATGAAAGTCGCCTGGACATTTTGGCAAGTTATCCCTTTTCTGAAATTGAAATTGAACCTGAATGTGATCCCGAACCTCATATTAGTAATTCTCTTTCACTTTTTGGTTCAATAATGACCTCGGTATCTTTACTAGATTTTTTCTCTATTCCGGAGTCAACATTGAATCATATACCAGTACACCGTGAAATGGAGTCACCAATCTCTTAGGATCACACTTCATTAATGGGGAAAGTGTGTGAATATCAATTCTTTGGTTTGGACCCTATTTTTGAACCAATTTCGACTCTCATTGTTGACTCTCGACTTGATCTGAGTCAAATTCCCGAGTCGGTGTCGGTTTTTACTCCTGTTCCATTTGAGTCCAAATCACTCATCTTCCAAAATCACACATCATTGTTGGACAAGACTGTTGATGAAACTGACTCAGTAATTATTTTTGAAAATTGGAAATTAGATGGGGATAAATTTTTCAATAAAACCATTCAATCCATTATTCTTTTTTAGGGTCATATTAGAGAGGTCCTTGGTGGGTTTCTGGATGATCCACAATATCTTGATTGGGTCGCAACGCTTGGCCCAATCCGACCACCACCGGAGCCACCCCCTTGAGGTAATCTTCCTTCCCTCTCTATTTGTTTCATGTCTATACACATTCACGATACATTGAGGACCATGCATGAGATAAGTGTGGGGGAGGGTTTACTAACGTAGTTAGTTTTATATTTTCTTTCTTTTACACCTCTCAAAAAAAAATAATAATAATAAAAAAAAAT
Organism: Agave tequilana; assembly: GCA_038442645.1. Classification (NCBI taxonomy): domain Eukaryota; kingdom Viridiplantae; phylum Streptophyta; class Magnoliopsida; order Asparagales; family Asparagaceae; genus Agave; species Agave tequilana. The sequence goes on from JAVJIF010006475.1 coordinate 18,194, forward strand.
CTTTTTATTTTTTTACAAAACTTTTTGAAACAAGATAAATAGTTTTGATTTATTTTTAAGAAAATTAAGATTATCTTAGGAATTAGGAAGACCTAAAATTGTGAAATTTTAAACCAAGTCAAAATAATAGTTCTTGTTTAAATTTTAGGATAAGAAAATAAGATTGAAAAGATAATTGATCTTGAATTTTTTGCCTTAGATTTATGCACTTCACACTTACACAAATTTTGGGAATGAAACAAAGACTAGAAATGCCATAAAAATATATTTAAAAAAATTATGACAATAAACCACTTATTGAAGTTGGGTAATTATGCCTCAGGAAGCATGATTATTCACACCTAAAATGGTGGATAAAAATAAAATAATCCCTTTAGTTTTGTGGCCTTGTTTACTCGAGTCCTTAAGTCCGAGGGATGTTTTCTCATCTGGTGCCCTAAGACCATCTGGTTTGGGAGTCACCGGCTAAAGGCTCACTACCCGGGTAAATAAGAAAGCCTAAGAAAACTAAGGGAAGAAAAAAAAGAAGAAAAAAATTAAAAAAAATAATGATAATATAAATACATGGCATGAAAGTTAGAGTCGATATCCCAAAAATCTTCACTGTTCACAAAGTGCATATTTTTCTAAGAGTTTTATGAGAGATCAAAAAGTCAATTCAATTTTAAATTCTTACATTTAATTTATAACAAGATTTTTTGCATTTTGACTTAGTTTAAGAAAGAACAATTTCTGGTTAAACTATGACCTTAGATCACTTATATTTTCACAAAAATACTTCAACACTTTTCTCTATTTCAAAATGTGTTTTCAAAATACTAACATTTGATTTCTTTCTTTATGGATTTTGTGGGTGTAATCCGCTGAAAACCCTCAGGAGACAAAACTCCTCCTCTAAGGGGAACTTAGAGGTTTAACGGCTTGTTGCACATGCTCAGTGCAATCGCGTCACCTGCGAAAGTGGTGTAATAATTTTCTTATTTTTGTTTTACTCGGGACGAGCAAAAAGATAAGTGTGGGGGTGTGATTAGTATCTAATTTTGCATAATCTATACCTCATCTTCACATTTATTTGATAATAAATTCTGCTAATAACACCTTGCTTGCTTGATCCTAGGTTCATGGTGTGCAAATGAAGTAGAAGATCTAAATCACCATTTAATTGGTGATTAAAAGCCTATTATCATAGCCATTGACCTAGAGGAGCTGATTCGGCAAAACCAGGGGCTGCAAAGACGAAATTAGGCACAGAGCCTGACAGGGGATAGACGGGACCGCGCGCGGCTCGAAGCGCTGCGCGCGCGGCCACCATAAGGCCGCGAAAACGCGGCCTGGGCCGCGGCTGCGGCCGCGCTTTGGGCCAGGGTTTGTCCCCTGGCCCCCTCTTCCCTAGTGGCTATAAATACCCCCCTGGGGTTCCAGACTGGAGGATATACAGAGTTAGGAGTAGTTTTCATTTCCATGTTGTATTTTAGGATAGTTTTGTTTAGATTAGTTATTCTTCCTCTTTGTATTTTCCATTTTGTTTTAGATCTTGTAATAGGGAGAGAGAGTGATACATGCTTGGAATGCAAGAGTGCTTGTAATAGAAGGTGACAATCTATGAAAGGTGCTCTCTTTACCTCTCTATATTTTCTTCTCTCCAATCTCTTTTACATGTTTAGCTAATCTTTTCTCTCATGGCAAATAACTACTAACCACCAACTTGCTAACTTCTTTTATGATAATCCACATGAATCTAATAGCCTCATTTTGGCCTTGCTCTTGCAAGAGCCATTGATGGCTCATGATGATGGATCTAACTCTAACTTCTTAACCACTAACAAGCTAACATTACTTTACTCCATGCTTACTTTTCTATAGTATTGATGGTTTAAGTGTAGCTTGAACTTGTTTGTTGAGTTAGGTTGTGAAGAGTTACATATGGGTCATGCTTTGAATAGCTCTTGAACCAAGGACTAGTGATTGCCAAGGATACATGTGAGCCAACTATCACTAAGAGGTTAGCATGTTGGTGGAGTCATTGGTAGTTAGTAGCCATGAGTTTTCTTTCTTTTTCACTTTGTTTTAGATATACAAAAACCACAAAAATCATTCTTTTCTATGTTTCCCACTTCTTTGTGTTTCACCGTACTTCTCTTTTTCCATTCTTTGCTTTCTTTTCTTTTCATTCTTTAAAACTTTGAAGAACTTTTAACATACATGTGAATCAACCGGTAAAGCTTCTATCGCCTCCCGTCCTTGTGGATTTGACTCGTTTTAGCCTCTATGCTATACGAAAGTATCGAGGAAGCCAAAGCACACACACTTTAAATCTTGATTTCAAAACATACACTTTTTGTGCGCGGTTTTCCCTCGATCAATCCACCAGGCATCAGGACATCTCCACCCTACAACTTCTACCTGGCTATTTGAGATGTGGGGAATGGGTGTGGTTGGCCCCATAAGCCCGCCTACATCCAAAGGACATCAGTTCATCCTAGCCATAACCGATTACTTCTCTAAATGGGCTGAAGCTATTCCCTTGAAGGAGGTAAAGATATCTGATGTAATCAAATTCATTAAACATCACATCATTTACCGCTTTGGGTTGCCATGATGAATTGTCCATGATAACTGGCCCCAGTGCATCAGCCAAGCCTTTCAAAGGTTCTATAATAAGTTCAGAATCTAGAGCGTATCTTCAACAACATACTATCCAGCTGCTAACGGCCTTGTAGAAGCTTTCAATAAGACTATTGGAAAACTTCTCAAGAAATTCGTCTCAAAAAGTCAACGTGATTGGACGACAAATTAGGTGAATGCTTATCGCACGTGATTCGACCCCAACGAAAGCTACACCATTTTCTTTGGTATATGGGTGTGAAGTTGTACTCCCATTAGAAATTCAGATCCCATCACTACACGTCGCCTTGACAGTAGAGATGACAATGAGGAGAAGCATCGACTGCGGCTCCAAGAGCTGGAGGCTTTGGATGATAAACGCCTACAAGCTCAACAACAGATCGAGCTCTATCAAGCCCGAATTATCAGAGCCTTTAACGAGAAAGTCAAGGAGCGGACTTTCAAGAAAAGAGACCTTGTCTTAACCGTTAGAGGACCTATGGTGATGACGCATAAGACCAAAGAAAAATTTCAACCCAAATGGAAGGACCATTTGTAGTGGAGTCAGTCTACTCAAATGGAGAATATCGCCTTACAACTCCAGACGGTGATATGCTTATGATGCCAATCAATGGTAAATTCTTGAAGAAATACTATCCTTGATAGTATTCTTCCCTGATCAGGTTAATACTATACCCTTGATCAAAACTTCAAATCCAAGATATTTGGAAGAACGCCAAATAAAAGCTTCTTTCTTCCTTCACCAGATCATATCACGGTCGATCAGTGTCGAGCCGATCAAGCGCTAGTTACATCATGATGCATGATGCAAACATTAAAGAAACAAAATGCAAGACTGTGGTTTTAGCCTTGTTACTCTTCTCTAGTGGATCTTTGAACATACGTCTCCAACGGCTAAGGATAGAGGAAAATGTTGGCTTCTAAGTCCAACATGAGTCTTTGACAACACATCTTATTGAGGGGGAATAGCATGGGTAGCCCAACTCAAATGGTAGTTAGTAAAGACACACCAAATTTGTTGATACCTAAATACCCTAAGAGACTTGGTCCCATCCTCTCCTCCAAAATCTCCTACCAATTCTCTTCCACAAAATGGTCGAGCCACAAAAAAAATACATGTATTCATTTCTCCAACGAAATGAGCTAGGACCCATCACATTAACAGTAAAACTTTGACAAGCCGGGTTCCCCGATCCCCAGTAGATTCAGTTAAGTTAATATTAAACCTCTGATAAAATCTCCACTGTTATGTTAATATTACACCTCTAATGGCGAACCTCCCATGTCTCTAGAAAATCAATGATTGTCACGTTAATATTACACCTCTGATAATTCATTTTATTTTCCACTAAAGTCCCCTACCAATTCTCTTTCATAGAGTGGTAGGACCACAAAAATACCTGTAACCATTTACCCGATGAAATGAACAGAGATTTGTCACGTTAACAATAAACCTCTGGCATGCCATTTCTGTTTCGATCCCCAGTGGTGTCAGTTAAGTTAACATTAAACCTCTGATGATAAGGCCCGTTCAGAATCAATGTTTGTCACGTTAAATATTATACCTCTGACAATTCATGCTGTTTTCCACCAAAATCCCCTACTAATTCCCTCTTATGGAATGGTAGATCTACAAGCTAAATCATTGTTAGTTAACACTACACCTCAAACAGTGAAAAGTTTCAATACTCCCCAGCGAGTATAAACGTCACTTGTCAATTCTCGTCAATAGAATGACAAGTTCTCAAAATTACTCATATTGGAAAATAAACTCTTATCAAGTTAACACTACACCTTTGACATTCCAAACTTCACTTGTCAATTCTCGTCAATAGAATGACAAGTCCTCAAAATTGCTCATATTGTAAAACAAACTCTTGTCAAGTTAACACTACACCTCTGACATTCAAACTTCACTTGTCAATTCTCGTCAATAGAATGACAAGCCTCCAAAATTGCTCATATCACAAATTAACTACTGTCATGTTAACATCACACCTCTGACAATTACTGTTAAGTTTAATACCACCCTCTAACTGTGATTAAGTTCAATATAAAACCTCTGACAGTTACTTTTTCTCAGGCTTCCATATCGAAGCTGAGACGAGCAATGCAAAGTTTAACATCACACCTCTAGCATCCAGTTCATTGTTAAGTTCAACAATACACCTATGATAATGACTTTCCCTCAAGCTTCCATATCGAAGTCGAGATGACTAATGCTAAGTTCAAAATTACACCTCTAGTATTACCTCCACTGTCAAGTTTAACACTATACCTATGACAGTGGTATTTTAAGTTTTCCCAAATGAAACTGAAATTCTTACAAAGCTAAGTTAACATCACACCTTTAGCTCACATCCCTGTCAAGTTAATATCACACCTCTAACAATATTTAATCCAACCCGTTAAGTTAATATCACACCTCTAACGGTAAAAATTCTCCTAAATCCCCAACGGGTCTAGTCTCACTTGTTATTCTCGTCAACAGAATAGCAGGTCCACTTAAAAGCACTGTTGGTTAATATTATACCTTTAACAGTGTTTTCATCAAATCCCCAGCTGAGTCCTAATTACATTAATATTAAATCACTAATGAATACTCAGTCATAATCCTCCGTGGGGGTGAAAATTTCACTTATCATTCTCATCTATAGATTGGCAAGCCCATAGAAACCATCCCACTCCTGTTCAAGTTAATATCATAACTCTGACAACAGTCTTAAATTCCTTAAATGGAATTTTCTAACTTTGAGTTGCTAAGTTAAATATCACATCAAAAGAAATCAGTTCTATCCGTCTGATTTTCAATACAAAGAGGAAGTCAAGACATATAAGAAGACAAGAAACTTGTCACTTTTATTGATATTCAAACATATGAAAGTGATACAAGATGCTCTCTTATACAATAAGATTGAGTGTTATAACAAAGGAGTAGAAAGGAGTCCCTTTACTCAGTGAAAGGTTGCACTCACTCCTTAAAACATCAAAGGAACATGAAATTCGTCTTCTTGACTGCGGTAAGAAAAAGTGGATCGACTTCTTCTTTTCTTGAGAGCAATGGTGCTTCTCGAGATCAAAATGCAGGGGAGCATTCTGATTCCACCCGACCAACTGGTGTGCACCATAATTCTTCGCTTAATGAGCATCCCCACCACCACATCCAACGAGTATGGGCTTTTCATCGCTGTCACTTCTTTAAGTAAGATTGGTGAAGGGAGGATCATGTGGCCTTTAAAGACACCATAGCCATTGTGACCATGACGAACCCGGGACATTACTGGTGCGTCATGTCCAATAAGGCCTTGACGGGTACGAGTAACTGTGTGGATCCTCCTCGCCCATGGACAGGAGCTCTGACTTCCCGAATTCTCGCCAATCGAACAAGCAGGGCCAGTCCAAATATTCTCCCATGAACCAAGCACGCCCATGTACAAGAATTCTGACTCCTCGAGTGCTCACCAATCAAACAAGCTGGCTAGTCAAAATGTTCTCCCATGAACCCGGCAAAGACACAGAAGACTAAAGTGAGGCTGCCAGAGCCTGCAAGGAGAAAAGACCCCAGGTTTTGAATTCTGTAAAGACAGGAACATGGAATCTGAAGCACAAACGCGAGACTGAAGTCATGAACTCCAGACGCGGAGTTAACCGATGCAGAGAATATGGATCCAAACAAAGTATGGTTTTAGACTTGTGTCCGAGATAGGAGACGCGAAGAATGAATCAAGAATGCAGACGTGGGGTTTTAAAACGTGTCTGAGGTAACTTTAAGATGCAGAGTTCGCCACACTTGCGTCTAAGATGCAGGGTTTGCCATATTCGCGTCCGGGTTCTCAAAAGAGCAGACTTAAAATTCTCTAAGTCAAGAACTCCAAACGCGAGCTTCATATACAAAGCTCGCATTTCAAGATCCAAACGCAGAAGTTATCACACTCGTGTCTGTTAGACTTGAGACTTAGATTTTTGAAGTCAATAAGCTCGCGTTTCACCAAAAAAAATCTGAGAGGCGCGTCTATAGAACATGGGCGCGTCAATTAGATCTCAAGAGAAAATCAAGAGACATAGTCTCTTCATGGATAGGGAAGATGAACCTTCAAAGTGACTGAATATTTCAGGGCAAAAAAAAGTTCCTACCCGAGGAAGAATTCTCTAGAAGTTAGACTTCATGTGTCAAGGCACAGTTTAGAAGTTGGACTTCATTTATCAAGACACAGCCATGAAAGCATTTAAAGCAATACTTTTTGATCTTGAAATCACTTGACAGTGAAAATCTTTGAAGAAGATTGAAGAAAAGTATGGAAGCTTTGAGTTCTTATTGTTCATCAGAACACATGCCCTTGAAGGAAGATAGACAATCAAGACGAAGTCCCTCAGAGCACATACTCGCAATGGAAAACAGTCAAGATAAGGACTGTTAAGAGGCTGAGGCCTATTTATAGACAAGCCATAAAGCTTATAAGTAATGGCATAAAAAACAAAGCCATCGCCTTAATGCCCGCATGGATATCAGATCCAATGTGGAGGTGACACGTGGATTGTTGCCGGGAAATACTAAAGACACAAGTCCCCAACCTTCAACGCTGACTTGGCATTAAAAGATCCAACAAGATTTTAAGACAGGATTGCATGTGATGCTTTGGAGGCTGCGTCCTGAAGCCCGCGTCCTTTCACATGACTTGAAGGATGCGTCATGAAGTCCGCATTTTCGCACAGACTCAAAGCCGTGTTCCTTTCGTCTAAATTGAAGAACCCAGAGCTGCATCCCCACTAAATGCTGAGAGTCGTGTCTCTCTTGACTCTCTCAAATAATTCAGAGTCGCGTCCTCTCAAAGGGCTAGGGTCACGTTTCTCTTGAGGAGCCAGAGTTGCGTCCCCACCAAACAGCTGAGAGTCGCGTCTCTCTCGACTCTCTCAAATAATTCAGAGCTGTGTCCTCTCAAAGGGCCAGAGTCGCATTACACTCAAGGAGCCAGAGCTGCGTCCCCACCAAACAGCTGAGAGTCGCGTCTCTCTCGACTCTCTAAAAAAAATTCAGAGTTGCGTCCTCTCAAAGGGCAAGAGTCACGTTTCTCTTGAGGAGCAAGAGCTGCGTCCCCACCAAATAGCTGAGAATCGCGTCTCTCTCGATGAGCTAGAGCTGCATTTCCATCAACAGTTTAGAGCCGCGTCTCTACTACAAGCGAGAGTCGCGTCCCAATCGCAAACCGAGTACAACCTGAGTTATCATTCGCGCGTCTTTCTTAATGAAACAGAACTGCGTCTCCATCAATAGTTCAGAGTCACGTTTCTCTTGGCTACATCTCCACTATGAACGAAAGCCGCATCTCAATTACAAACTCAGTGTAGCCTGAGTTTATCATTCATGGTCGTGTCCTAACAAAATGACTAAGGACTGCATTTCCACAAATAGTCAAGGGTTGCGATTATGAAAGCTGAGTTCATCCAAGCAACAAAGAGTTCATCTAATTCTCAAAAGCAAAGAAAGAATAAAGATGAGGCAAAAATTTGACAACTTTTATTATTTAACAAAAATGATAAAAATAATACAAATACTCCCTTATTTGACAAATGGAGTGTTATGGAAGAATGGGGGAAAAAAGAAAAGGGGAGGAAGGCGAATAATCCTGCTCCGCCAAAGAATGGTCCATTCCCGGAGGCGCTGCATCTCCCGCTGGCGTGCTTCTCGGCTTCCGCCAAAGTTTGAACTCGCAAATCTTCCTCTGATAGGAATCTCTTCATAGCCAGCTGTATCTGAAGAGACTCCAATCTGGAGGAATGGGCAGCAAGGTTTTTCTAAACCTGCGTCTTGGCAGTTTCTAGCTCTTCCAGCCTTTTTCTGGTGACAACAAGCTTCTGATCGTTGACTTGAATCAAGGCTTGCGCCTTAGCAATAGCAGCCTGAGCAGTGGTGATAACTTGCTCCGCACTTTGGATAATGACTTCGAATTCCTTCGAATCGTCAACCAATCTGTGGTAGTCGGCTTGAAAGTTATGAAGATAACGGGCCTCTTCAGTGATCTGATCCTCCATCTGTTTTTGCTCGTGTTCTTGAGCGGCGAGGAGCTTATTCAATGTCGACCGAGCCTTATCCATTGAGCTAGCCTTTTTCAGGGTCTTCTGTTCCCTCAGGCATATCCCCAGTAGTTCAACTAGCGTCAGATACGTCCTAGCTTATGCAGGCTTCCAGTATGACGGATGTTCTCGATCTGATTCTCAAGCAGCATCCGAGAAAACTCGAAGGAACTTCCCGTAGAAAGGACTAACTCGATGCAGGACTTCATGGAAGCAAAAAATTGTTGCACCATTTGATGCGCTAGTTCTTCCTTGATGTCAGTGCTGGAGACGACCCTGCCGGTGCACTCCCGAATCCCCTCTCTATGACGGGACGAGTAACATCTACAGAAATGGGAGTTGACTCAACTTGTGTAGGGATGAGGCCGACAACAGGCTCTTCCGACACTGAGGCCAAGGCTAACACCTCCGGGGACGGTTGTTGTGGTAGCCTCTATGGCAATAGAGGCAGCAACAAACTCCACGATACTAGATTCACCGCCGAAGTCTGAACTACGCTATCCTCTGTGCCAATGCTTACCACAGGATCCTCTAATTGAGCTCCCCTAGTACTCTCTACAACCATAACATTAATGTCAGTGATAAAAAAAAAAAGAGTATATGACATATCTTTATTCTCTTACTAAGTTGAGGACCCGAAGACGACAAGTCTTTAGACAAGCCACTTGGAGAGGAGGGTTCCCCGATCTCAGCGGTTGTAGCCTCATGAGGCATCCCGGTAGAGGGAAATTGAAGGCCCTCCTGCTGGGCCAACTCTGGATCATCTCCTCAATGTGAGAAGAAGTTATGGTTTCGCTACTGATCGACGGGGACGGAACTAGCACTCAAAAGTGTGTATTATGTGAAATCGATGAAAAGCTCGAATGTGCTAATGTACCCTCGATACTTCTGTTATAGCATTAACTTAACGGGTCGAATCCACAGGGAAGGGAGGCGATAGAAGCATTGACAGTCTCTATTCACGTCAGTTGTTAACACTTCTTCTTTGTTGAAAGAATGAAAAAGAAAAGAAAAGGAAAAGAAAATGAAATCCAGAATGTGGTAGGTGAGGAGAGCGATGAAAACGGCGATGGAAAAACAAAATAAGAAGTGGTTTGGAAATCAAAATAGAAAAATAGATGGAACAAGGATGAACTATGAAGGCGATGAAAACAACGAAGAAAATGATAGAAAGAATTTTGGAAAACGATTTATAAAACAAAGTTAAAGAAAACTCATGGCTACTAACTACTAAATACTCCACTAACCATGCTAACCTCTTCGAGATAGTTGCCTCACATTTTGATCCTCGGCCATCACAATCCTTGGCTTCAAAGAGACGGTACAAAGCATGGCTCATGGATGGTTCATAACAATCAAAACATTGCATCAAGAACAAGCTAATACAAGCATCACTCATTACACTACTAGCATGAAATAAAAGAGCATGAAATAAAAGAGAGTTAGCTTGGTTAGCAAGTTAGCAAGTTAGCAAGTTAGATGTTAGAACCCATCATCTTTGGCCATCAATGGCTCTTGCAAGAACAAGGCCTTGTAGAGGCAACCCGATTCATGTGGATTATCAAGTAAGTGGTTAGATGGTTAGTGGTTAGTAGTTAGATTGCCATGAGAAGAAAAAGTTAGCAAGAAATCATGTAGAAGGTGAAGGAGATTACAATGGAGGAGAAAGGAGGCACCTTTACATAGAGTGTCACTCTCTATTACATCAATCCCTCTCAATCTCTCTCTCTCTATGAATCACTCAGCCCTACTACAATGATCTAAAAAGAAAAAAAAAATACAAGAAATGAAGAACACTCACCTACACTACTATTAAAATCTGCACCTACTCCTAAAAACGAAGACTGCCTTCGGTTTGGCTCTCTACAGGGCTATTTATAGGGCTCAGAAGGATCCAGAAGACGAGACGGGGCCACGCGTCGAAAATCGACGCGTGGCTCCCTAGGATTGCCGCGTTTTCCCAAGGATTGCCGTGGAAATGCGACAATATAAGGAATCGTGTCTCTGGATTTCGTCCACGCGTTCGTCTGGCTTCTAGCTGCTTCCAGGTATATCCTATTTCTGGTACTTTCGCCCGAATATTCGTCTGACAAGCGCAGGGGTCTAGGTACAATGCATGTTCTAGAAAATCCTTTGCTTGGCCTCCAAGTAATTGCGGGATTAATTAGCATAAATTGAGCTGAATTAGCCTCTTATTCCATCTTTGCCCTTGGACTTTGGATTTACCTGCAATTAAGACCAAAACACGATTTAGACGACTATTTATTCATAAAAACTGTGAGAAATGCGATATAATAATGCAGAATTTGTAGACTAATCACACCCCCACACTTATTCTTTTGCGCGTCCCGAGCAAAACAAGAAAACAAAACTATACTACAAGGATTATTACACCACTTTCGCAGGTGACGCGATTGCACTGAGCGTGTGCAACAAGCCGTTAAACCTCTAGGTTACCCTAAAGGAGGAGTGTTGTCTCCTGAGGGTTTTCAGCGGATTGCACCCACAAAATCCATAAAGAAAGAAGACAAATGTTAGTATTTTGAAAACGCATTTTGAAAGAGAGACAAGTTTACGAAATATTTTTGCAAAAATATAAGTGATCTAAGGTCATAAGTCCACCAAAAATCATTCTTCCTTAAACTTAGTATCTATGCAAGATCTTGTTTTCAATTAAGGTAAGAATTCAAAATTGGATTGAATATTTTATCTTTCATAAAACCTAGATAATATGCACTTTGTGATAGTGAAGATTTCTGGGATTTCAACTCTAACCATCAAACCATTTATATAATTTATATATATATATATATATATATATTTTCTTCCTCCCTTAGTTTAGGCTTTCTAGTTTACCCATGTAACGAGCCTATAACCGATGACTCCCAAACCAGATGGTCTTAGGGCACCAGATGAGAAAACATCCCTCGGGTTTAAGGTCTCAAGTAAACAAGGCCAGAAAACTAAAGGGGATTATTTATTTCCTTTACCACCGTTAGGCGTGAATAATCATGCTTCTTGAGGCACAATTATCCAGCTTAATAAGTGATGTTTTATTTATATATATATTTTTCTTTTTTTTTCTTTTTTTTATGGCCTTTTTGGTCTTTGTTTCCATCCCAAAAATGTGTAAGTGTGAAGTGCATACGATCTAAGGCAAGAAATTCAAGATAAAAATATCTCCCCAATTTTTCTTACTTAGCCTATAATTTTAAACAAGATCTATTATTTTAACTAGGTTTAAGATGTCATAATTAAGGCTTTCTTAATTTCTAATATCATCTTAATTTTCTTAAAAATAGATCACAAAACTTTGTCTCTTATTTCAAAAAGTTTTTAAAGAAAGAGAAAATTTCTATACAGAGAAAATTCCTATACAAAAGGGAAGATTTCTAAAAGAAGTGTAAAAGAAAGAAAATCTAAAAACTCTAAGTTAGTAAACCCTCCCTCACACTTATCTCATGCATTGTCCTCAATGCATCGTGATATATGTATGCATGAAACAAATAGAGAGGGAAGAAAAAAATATTACCTCAAGGTGGTGGTTCCGGTGGCGGTCTGATTGGTCCACGAAAGGCGGCCCAATCATTATTGCGTGGAGTCCGAAGGAATCCACCAGAAACCTCCATGATACAACCCACTAAAAAGATGTATGCATTTATGATTTTTATTAAAAATTTTACCCCATCAAATTTCCAAATTTTCAAAATAATCTCGGAGTCAAATTTTTCAAAGCCCTTGTCCCAGAATGGAATGATTGATTTGGACTCATGAAGCACAGGAACTAACACCGACTCAGAAAAAGACTTAAATCAAGTAAAGGTTCAGGAGTCGAGATTGGTTCAGAAAGTGGGTCCAAATCAAGAAGATGAAGCTCAAGTCCACATTCATTTCCCCATGATGGAATGTGACTTTCTAAGAGTGGTGTTCAAGTTCAGGAATGACAGGTATGGGAATCAAAACTGACTCTAAAATGTTGCTCAAATTGGGTAACATAACAGGAGTCAATAGTGATTCGGGAATTTGAACAAGATCACAAATTGGAGGATCAAAGTCACATTCCTCATTCAGTTCAATTCCACAAAAATGAGAACTTGCCAATTTATCAATGGGACTTTCAAAAGTATGAAATTGGTCAAGTTCAATATGATCATCATGAATGATTGGTGATTCAATTTCACAATGGACTGGCACAGGATCCAATATTGACTCGGGAAAAGGATTGAAATCAGGTGAAGAGACCGGAGTCATAATTGAATCAGGAAGTAGAATTGAATCATCAAGTAGAAGTTCAGGATCATATTCATTCTCAAGTTCAATTTCAGGAAAAGGATAACTTGCCAAAATGTCAATGGGATTTTTAACATTTGAAGTTTGGACAAGTTCAGATGGGTGTGCTGAAATTGAATCTTGATTTCCAAAACAACATAACTCTTTGGCTCTGTCAGAATGGGTAGTGACATTAGAAATAGGATGAGAATGAAGAGTTTGGATCATCATATCTATGTCACGGTTACGAGCATTTTGAGCCTGAGTCATGAATTCAAGCATCTTTTTATAAGTCATTGGTTCATCGTTTTGTTGAAGAGATGCAGTGTTGTTTTGGAATTGGTGGTGAAATTGTGAGTCCATCAGATTTTGTGATTATTGTTTGGACTCACATAAAAGTTCCTTACTCATTTCCAAGGCAAATGGTTGTTCATTATGAGGAGGTGGAACTGAGTAAGACTCTTGAAAATACTGTGGAATTGGAGAGGCCAATGTTTCTTGAAGTTGTTGCTCGGCCCTTTGTAGATTGGCTTCTAAACTCTTTTGTAACTCAGATTTTTCTTCAATGGGAGGTGTAGAAAAAGGAGTATAAGAAGAGAAATCGGGGAATGAATATTGTGGACAAGGTGAATATGATGGACAAGGTGGACATGGGGGACAAGGAGGTTGAAAATTTAACTCGGGGGACTTGAATCCCCAATGACTCTGTGACGAGTTGAAATTATTTTGGAAATTATAGTCATAAGAATGTGGGTATGGGTTGTATTGATTCGGATAAGGCCATCCCGGTGTATTTGGTTGGTGCATATTATAAAACGCCGGGTTGGAATTATCCGAATCATATGGAGTTGGTGTGAAATATGGATTCATGTTCGGATTGAAAGAATTGTTATTGTTGAATGCCATTTCACAAACAATCACAAACAAAAAGAAAAATCAAACAACAAACAAAAAGAAAAATCAAAACCAAGCCAATAGGAGGGTTGACCTAGACCTAGGCGAGATGTCCCTAGTGGCCAACGTCTATTCAAATTTTATTAGGGCTTGGGTTGTGTGAGTGGGGAGATGATTTTTGGGCTAAGGGTTATGAAATCCCACCTTATCTTGTTTGGGTTTTGCCCTTAAGTTCAATTTGTGCAAGTGTGCAATATAGACAAGAATATAACACAAAGCGATAAATCACCCACGTGTTTGTCCTATGCTATATGCAATGCCATATGTACATCTCCATCCAGATCACAACAACAGAACAAAATATATTGGAATTGAATTGACACGTGCCTAAATGCAAATGTCTAAACCGTTTTAAAAGCGTCCAAATACCATATTTTAGTTCTTTTATTTTTTTGTGGTGTGTAGGCAAGCAAAGCAGAAAGATAGCAGCACAAATCACTAGCTATTACAAGATACACATCCAGAACAAACAATATACAGAATTATTGCACAATGGCCGCGGTGGCGCGGCAAAAGTCGCGATTTCGCGGCTTTCCTTCCAAATCTGGGGCCCTGATTTCTAGAGCAGGGAGAGGCAAAACTAGTTTATGTACTGCAATGTTAAGCACCTAAAAATATTGCCCTGCACACCAAAACAGAGAAGACAAATGTTAACAAAAACGTGACATCAAAATCATTCCCTTCCCCGGCAACGGCGCCAAAAATTTGATCGACGGGGACGGAACTAGCACTCAAAAGTGTGTATTATGTGAAATCGATGAAAAGCTCGAATGTGCTAATGTACCCTCGATACTTCATTATAGCATTGGCTTAACGGGTCGAATCCATAGGGAAGGGAGGCGATAGAAGCATTGACAGTCTCTATTCACGTCAGTTGTTAACACTTCTTCTTTGTTGAAAGAATGAAAAAGAAAAGAAAAGGAAAAGAAAATGAAATCCAGAATGTGGTAGGTGAGGAGAGCGATGAAAACGGCGATGGAAAAACAAAATAAGAAGTGGTTTGGAAATCAAAATAGAAAAATAGATGGAACAAGGATGAACTAAGAAGGCGATGAAAACAACGAAGAAAATGATAGAAAGAATTTTGGAAAACGATTTCTAAAACAAAGTAAAAGAAAACTCATGGCTACTAACTACTAAATACTCCACTAACCATGCTAACCTCTTCGAGATAGTTGCCTCACATTTTGATCCTCGGCCATCACAATCCTTGGCTTCAAAGAGACGGTACAAAGTATGGCTCATGGATGGTTCATAACAATCAAAACATTGCATCAAGAACAAGCTAATACAAGCATCACTCATTACACTACTAGCTTGAAATAAAAGAGCATGAAATAAAAGAGAGTTAGCTTGGTTAGCAAGTTAGCAAGTTAGCAAGTTAGATGTTAGAACCCATCATCTTTGGCCATCAATGGCTCTTGCAAGAACAAGGCCTTGTAGAGGCAACCCGATTCATGTGGATTATCAAGTAAGTGGTTAGATGGTTAGTGGTTAGTAGTTAGATTGCCATGAGAAGAAAAAGTTAGCAAGAAATCATGTAGAAGGTGAAGGAGATTACAATGGAGGAGAAAGGAGGCACCTTTACATAGAGTGTCACTCTCTATTACATCAATCCCTCTCAATCTCTCTCTCTCTATGAATCACTCAGCCCTACTACAATGATCTAAAAAGAAAAGAAAATACAGGAAATGAAGAACACTCACCTACACTACTACTAAAATCTGCACCTACTCCTAAAAACGAAGACTGCCTTCGGTTTGGCTCTCTGCAGGGCTATTTATAGGGCTCAGAAGGATCCAGAAGACGAGACGGGGCCACGCGTCGAAAATCGACGCGTGGCTCCCTAGGATTGCCGCGTTTTCCCAAGGATTGCCGTGGAAATGCGGCAATCCTAGGGAATCGTGTCTCTGGATTTCGTCCACGCGTTCGTCTGGCTTCTAGCTGCTTCCAGGTATATCCTATTTCTGGTACTTTCGCCCGAATATTCGTCTGACAAGCGCAGGGGTTTAGGTACAATGCATGTTCTAGAAAATCCTTTGCTTGGCCTCCAAGTAATTGCGGGATTAATTAGCATAAATTGAGCTGAATTAGCCTCTTATTCCATCTTTGCCCTTGGACTTTGGATTTACCTGCAATTAAGACCAAAACACGATTTAGACGACTATTTATTCATAAAAACTGTGAGAAATGCGATATAATAATGCAGAATTTGTAGACTAATCAGCGACCGGTAGTC
Source organism: Agave tequilana (assembly GCA_038442645.1). Lineage (NCBI taxonomy): Eukaryota > Viridiplantae > Streptophyta > Magnoliopsida > Asparagales > Asparagaceae > Agave > Agave tequilana. The sequence continues at coordinate 34,353 of JAVJIF010006475.1, forward strand.
ACCCCTGTAGAAGAAAGTTAAAAGGAAGGGTTAAAACATTGTCCTAACTTGTTGAAGAACCAATTCAGGAAGATAAAAGAAATACCCTTGGTGGTGGCAATCTCTACTGTCGGCGGAATCATTACATGGACGTACCCCTGCATCTCTTCCTCTGATATATGCGAGAATTTGCTCGTGTTAGGAAGAGCGGGTTCGTCATCGAAGTTGACTTCTTCGTCAGAATAATATTCATGCTCCTCGGATGACGAAGACGACAATCAGACCCAAGAAGTCTCAGCGGTCGGGGCTTTACCACTGAGAACCATGGTAGTAGGGCTGAGTTCAATAACCTGCGAGTTAAGCATCTACACGCTGGTAGACCTAGACTGTTGCACCTCTGGCCTTCTCTCTTGAGCAGAAGAGGGTCCAGGCTGAGTTGAGACTCCCAGAATCTCAACATCATCTCTCTCCACCAAGTCAACTTCAGGCCGTTCGACCCCTTCGGCCTTGACGGATTCGCCCGCAGGCTCTCCCTCTGCTAAGATCGTAGGACCCCTAGTATGTAGATCTTGGAAACAAAGAGTTGGGACTGCTTCCTCCTCTTCTTCTTCTTCTTCCTCCTACTCTTTAGTACCAGGAGGGACTACTTCAGGCATTTGGGTCGAAACTTCAACCTCTGACCCTCTCTTACCCTTCTTCAGGCTGGGCTCACCCTGGGAAGTGGAGCCACAAGGACGCTTGGCCACAGCTTGCTAACTCCTTCTGGTGGATTGTTCTTTGGTTGCTATTACCCGAGGCTCTGGCTCATAGCTGTTGCCCCTGTTTGGCTGACCTCCCTCTTGGGGTCCATTCCTACCTCCCCTCCTGTTTCTCTCTCAGCTTCCTGGTACTCAGTCATACCTCGTACGCGTCTGTTGGAATCCAACTTGGCTTTATAAGACGCCTTGACATTCTTGATGCAAGAGGTATTTATATCGAAGCCTGGCACCCTGCTAGCAAGGAAGTACCACGTGCAGAAATTGAGGCTGGTATAACAATTGGGCGTCTTGTGGGGCAGGCTGAAAATAGCTCTCGTCCCTCCAGCTACACTGTAATACCACGCCCGGCTACCTTCAAATAGGTTGCCACTAAAGCAGAGCCCAGCGTTAGGGTTATATTAGAGATATTTCTGGTGGGTTCCTCCGAACTCCATGAAAATTCGATTGGGCCGCATTTCGTGGACCAATCAGACCACCACCGGAACCACCACCTTAAGGTAATATTTTCCTTCCCTTTCTTCTTTTCATGCATCTATGCATTAATTCCTACATTGAGGACAATGCATGAGATAGGTGTGGGGGAGGGTCTAATATAACTTAGGTTTTTCTTTTATTTAAAACAAGAAAAAACTTAACATTTTCTTTACTTTTAAAAACTTTTTGAAAATAGAAATAATATTTGACGTATTTTTTGTAAGAAATTAAGTCAATTTTAAGGAATAGGATAATCATAATTAGGATTTCTTATACTTTGTTAAAATAAGATTATTTGTTTGATTTTTAGGGTTAGGAAGATAATTGTCAAAGTAATTTAGTCTTGATCTTTGCCTTGATGAAATATGCGCACTTTATACACTTACACACTTAGGGTTCAAAAACAAAGATTCTTATGCCTTATTAAAATATATATATGTATATCTATGAAAAATAAACAAATCTAATTATTGATTAGATAGGTGCTTTGGCCTAAGTAAGCCTTGGTATTTATGCAAAAGATAATTAGATAAGTTTGAAATATATATATATAAATCCTCTGATTAAGCTGGGTATTTGTGCCTCATAAAGCATAAGTATTCAAGCCTAAAAGCGGTTTATATAATAAAATTCTTAGTTTTGTGGCCTTGTTTGCTCGAGTCCTTATGTCCTTGGGGTGTTTTCTCACCCGGTGCTCTAAGACCGTTTGGTTTGAGAGTAATCGATTAAAAGCTCGTTACATGGGTAGATAAGAAAGTCTAATAGAACTAAGGAATAATACCACCAAAAATAAAATAAATATATATATATATATATATATATATAAATAAGGCATAAGAGTTAGAGTTAAAGAAAACATAGTCAAAACTTTACGGTCACGAAGGTGCATATGATTTAGGGTAAAGTAATAGACTAGATGAGAAGCACAATTTGACACCTTACTTTGATTGAATACAAATTTTTGAATAGAGACTAAGTTTAGGAATGAAAAATTCGGTTTTCCTATAACTTATAGATTACTTAAATCTTAAAATAATATTTCAAATTTTTTTCTTTCAAAATGTGTTTTCAAAATATTAACATTTTTCTCTTTCTTTATGGATTTTCTGGGTGCAATCCACTGAAAACCCTCACGAGACTAAATTCGTCCTCTAGGGGTAACCTAGAGGTTTATGGCTTGTTGCACAAGCTTAGTGCAATCACATGACCTACGAAAGTAATCTAATAATCTTTGGTTAGTTTTATTGTTTTGCTCGAGGACGAGCAAAAGATAGGTGTGGGGGTTGATTGCACACATTTATTGCATTATTCTTTATTACATTTCACATTTATCATGTAATAAATCTGCTAAATTTCTTGTCTTAAATTTCTATTTTGCAGAAGATAATCATGAGAAGAAAGAGGATAAAATCAAATAAATATCAGTTAAATTCAGATTTAATTAGATCTATTTGGTTAGAGGAGGATGATCCCAAATCCAGTTAGTTAAATTCTGTTTTTGGTGAATTGGGTGGATAAAGATAAAGATCAACTGAGGATAACGTCAAATATAGAGTCCAAATCTAAAACGATAAATGGATAGAGAGAAGATCTGAATGAAGCAATTCTGACTCAGATTCTAGCTGAATATATTTTAATATTGGAATCATAACTTTCACTGCAAGAACTCAAATCTGATGATTCAAGATGATTTAGAAAGAGAACTTAAAGATTTACAACTCTAAAGTTGATCATTATTTCTAATTCTGTTATTTGATAAGTTATATTTAGCAATCAATACGCCAATAAACTGCAGATCAGAACTGAATATTCACATCAAATCAAGTTTGGAGATAAGGGAAGGATTCAAATTCAGAAATAGCCAGCTTCTCTTATCTTCACACTCCTCTACCCTCTGCATTTCTCCTGTAAATACATGCAATCTCAAAGGCAAAAGGGGGAATGACCGAGCAGAGAATAGAACTTAGGCTAATTTGTAATTTGTAACTTAGGTTTTTAGTTTTCTTTTATGTAATTTTTGTTTTATTTATGTAACTGAGAGAAGAGGAGACTTTCATGGAGGAATGAGAGCAAGCTTGTACGGAAGGTGACATCGTGTAAGTGATTTTTTCTTCCATTGCTATTTGAATCGAATCGAAGTTTCCTTTTCTTTTCTATTCTTATTTTTGTTCGCTTCCCTCTTTTGTATTTGTGGATCCAAATGAAAACGATAGCCTCGAAGTTGCCTTATCCTTGCAAGTGTCGTTGATGGCTTATGGTGATGGATATCCATTTTTATGGTAGTATAGCTCGCCCTTTCATTTTATAGTGTAAATCGGGAATGGGGAAGATCTCATCTGCCATACTTCGCTCGCCTTCAAGTAAAGGTACATCGTAGATACGAGTAAAAGGTAAGCAGGCGACGAAGAGGTAAGTATGTTTTTTAGGTTTTAGTTTTTCTTTCTTTTCTTATAACTTTTAGTGTAGATCCCCAACACCATAATCACCCAAATCTCTTTCACTCTTTCAATTTCTTTGTACATGTCACTTCTATTTTCTCCATCTTCTCTATCTATCACTTTCTTTCTAACTTAATTATAACTCTTTTTCATTTTCTTTTAAAAAAACTAAAAGAAGATCTTTAACCATTCTTTGTAGCATAAAAGAGAACTTACTAAAAAGCTTTCATCGCTAGTCCCTCCTTGTGGATCACGACCCGCATAGCCACTTGCTATAGTGGTAGAATTGAACACCTAGCACTACTGTTTTAAAAGTTCTGAAATTCGTGTACAGGTAGAACCTCAATCAAGAGAGTTAACCCCTTTATGGAGTGTTTTTAGGGGACTGTTTTCTCCTGAAACCCTTATAAATAGCTCAGTTTGCTACTGAAGGGGAAGGGGAAAAAGGGGTTTTTCAGGTCGAGAATTGTTGAGTAGAGAGTTCTTGATCGCAAACCTCGGAGAAATAGAGTTCGACTCTTCTAATGACTTGCTAAGTACAAGTTCGTTTTGCATCAGGTCTCTTTGAGATTTTATTAGATAGGAGCTGTGTTACTCCGTCCGTAGTCCGAAGAGAAAATTCTCAGAAGACTATGATGCTTACCCGGTCAACGAAAAACAAGATTCACTTTTCACCGCCACATCAAGAACCCAGTATTAAATAAAGGGGAGATCTAATTATTCTCCCCTCTTTTGTAATCGGATTATTGATCCGTTGTAATTTTCTTTACAATCGAACAAAGAATTTACACGCTCCTCAATTTGTTTGATAAATAATTACCAAGTTGAGGTTCATGATCATATAGTTATGCTCAAGTTCAATTTCAGAAAATGGATAACTTATCAAAATGTTAATATGGTTCTCAAAATTTTAATGTTGGTCAAGTTCAAATTTGTGTACTGAAATTGAATCTTGGTTTCCAAAGCAACATGATTCCTAGTCTAGATCGATAGAGTTAGAGATATCTGGATTGGTCAAAGGTTGATAAGAGTGAGTTTTCTCATTCTTATGATGTTAACCAATTGACTCAATTGTATTTCTAACCTATCAATAGACTGGGTAAAAGATATTAAAATTATTGTGAGGTCTCATGCAAGATTTCTATACTCATTTCTAACTTAGACTTTTTTCGAATGGTTGTTCTAGAAAGGGAGTGTAAGAATCTTAGTTTTGAAAAAAAATTACAAAGATTGTGAGTCCAACAAGTTTTGAGATTGTCGCTCAGACTCACGCATAAGTTCCTTAGTCAATTCCAAGATGGATGTTTGATCATTTTGAAGAGGTGGGACTGAGTACGACTCTTAAAAATATTGTGGAATTAGGGAGGCTAGCATTTTCTGAAATTATCGCTCGGCCTCTTGCATGTTGGCTTCTATACTCTTTTCTAACTCAGATTTTTCTTTCTATGTGTGGTTCTTAAAAAAGTTTAGGAAGCAAAATCAGGGAATGAATATTGTGAAATTTGTGAAAATTGTGGACAAGGTGGTTAAAAATTTGACTCGGGCGAGGTGAATCCCTATTGATTCTGTGAAGAGTGAAAATTATTTTAGAAATTATGGTTATAAGATAGGGGGTATGGGTTATATTGAGTCAGATAAATCCAATCCAGCCTATTTAATTGGTTCATGTTATACAAAGCTGGATTGGAGTTATCCGAGTCAAATAAGGCAGGTGTGAAGTATGGATTTATATTAGGATTGAAAAATTATTGCTGTTGAATTTCATTTCACAAGAAAAAAAGAAAAAACAAACAAACAAAAAGCGAGAAAAAAATCAAAACCAAGCCTATACTAAGATTGACCTGGACCTAGACGACTCCTAATTGGGCGATTACCCGGGGGAGGTTGTTGTATGGATTCGACCACAAGCTAATCGGTCAGGTAGGGACAAAATACGGTTGGAGGTATCCATGCGTAAGCAACGGGTCTTAATTACGCCAAACTACGGTATCTTCGAGGCGTAACCTCTTAATTCTCAACCTTAGACACTGATTTTATATGAGTAATATTCTCACAAGTTTCACACTCAGTCAATCTCTTAATGAGTCTGAGATATCCCTAAGGGCTAACATCTATCAATTTTAATTAGGGCTTGGGTGTGTGAGTGGGTAGGTGATTTTTGGGTTAAGTAAGGATGATGTAATCCCTACCTTATCTTGTATTGGGTTTTTCTCTTAATTTCAATTCGTGCAAATGTGCAATATAGATAAGAATGTAACACAAAGTGAGTAAATCACCCACGCGTTTGTCCTATGCTATATGCAATGTCATATGTACACCTCAGTCCAGATCACAACAACAGAACAAAATATAGTATATTGGAATTGAATTGACACGTGCCTAAATGCAAATGTCTAAATCATTTTAAAAGCATCCAATTACCATATTTTTGTTCTTTAATTTATTACAGTGTGTAGGAAATCAAAGTAGAAAATTAGCAGCAAAATATATCAATATATGCAACTTGCAAGAATTCTGCAAAAGAAGAAGTCCAAATGCTACACAAATGCCGCGTTTTCACGATTTTTCTTCGGTTTTCGTGGCACAATTATGGAAGCAGGGTCCCTGCTTTTTAGAGTAGGGACATGCAAGTAAAAGGAGAGTTCTGCAATGTATAGTTTCTGAAAATTAACCTACACACTAAAACAAAGAAGAAAATGTTAATAAAAACGTGAATTCTAAACTATTCACATTCCCGGCAACGGTGCCATTTTTTAATCGGGTTGAAACCAATACTTGAAAATGTGTGTTTTATGAAATCAATGAAATTATGTGCGTGCTAATGTTCCCTCGATACTTCTGTTATAGCATAAGCTCAACAGGTCGAATCCACAGGGACAGGAGGCGATAGAAGCATTAGCAGTTTTTATTCATGTGTTATGTTAATAAGTTCTTCTTTGTTAAAGAATGAGAAAAGAAAAGAAAAGGAATTCAAAAGTGATAGGTGAGAAGGTGATAAAAACGCAAAGTGAAAACTAATGAGAAGTGGTTGTGAATCGGTAAAACAAAACAAAAATGAAAATGTAGTGAAAAGTGGAGTGATGTAGCAAGTGATTTTAAAAACAAAAATAGAAAAGAACTTATAGCGAAGAAGGTGAAAACAATGATGAAGTAAGAAGGTGGTGAAGACATCGATAAGAAAATGATAAAAAGGTTTTGAAAATAATTTTTAAAACAAAGTAAAAAAAATTAGAAAAACTATAAAAGAAAACTTATGGCTACTAACTACTAATTGCTCCACTAACCATGCTAACCTTTTGTGATAGTTGCCTCACATGGATTCTTAACCATCACTAGTCCTTCGCTTCAACAGACGATACAAAGCATGGCTCATAAGATTGTTCTTCCACATTCAAACACATCCATTCCACAAAACAAGTTGCAAGCTAATTTAGATCATCAAAATCAGTTAGAGGTTAGCATAAAATAAAGTTAGCATTGGAAGTTAGCAAGTTCGTAGTTTAGATATTAGAATGTTAGAATCCATCATCATGAGCCATCAATGGCTCTTGCAAGAGCAAAGCCTTGTAGATGCTACTAGATTCATGTGGAGTATCAAGTAAGAGGTTAGATGATTAGTGGTTAGTAGTTAGATTGCCCTGAGAAAAAAACTAGTTAAGCATCACGTAGAAGATATAGAAGATTACAATGGAAAAGAAATGAGACACCTTTATATAGATTGTCATCATCTATTACATCAATATCTCTCTATCTCTCTCTAAATCAACTCAACCCTACTACATGATCTAAAAACAAAATAAAAATACAAAAGAAAAGAAGAAGAAAATCCTACTTTACAACTAGAAAAGAGAAAACCTAGCCTACTCGCTGATCTTCTTGCGTCTCAGGTCTCTGCAGGGCTTCATATAGGCAAAAGGAGGTTCTAAAAGATGAGATTAGGCCACGCGTCGAAAATCGACGCATGGCTCGCCAAGATGTCCACGAAAATGCGGCCATACTCGCGTTTTCGCTGCCATACCAGGGACTTAGCTCTCTAGTTTTGGCGAGCAGTATTGTCTCGCTTCGGGGACCTTTCAGGTATTCTTGGATTCGAGTATTTGCGTCCAGATTTTTGTCAGACACGCGCCAAAATTTAAATTCAATGTATCTTATAGAATTTCTCTATCTTGGCCTCCAAGAAATCAAGATTTAATTACCTTAAAATGAGTTTAATTAAGCTCTTATTACCCTTTTGCCCTTCCAGTCTTGATTATCTGTAAAAGAGACCAAAATACGGTTCAAAAATGATATTTTATTCATAAATCGGTAGGAAAATATGATATAAAAGTGCAATATCATAGACTAATCACACACACATCAATATAAGCATGCTTTCATGTATGGCAAAGTGTACAAATGTGCACATTGCGATCGCAAAAGCCATTTAGGAAAAAAAATTTATGCTAAGTTAAATATGTTAAATAAAAATATTTGTGTTCGAGAAAGTACTAATCATATAGGACCCAAAAAGATTTGGATACCAAAGAACACACTAAATTTGATTGATGTAGATGTGTCCTCCCAAGACATAGGGGGAGATGGTGCCTTGGTGGTGGATGCATCAAAGCTCAAAGGATCAACCATCACAATGAATCGCTATCAAGAGGCACCTATTTTGAGATTTTCCATGGTTTGGTAACTTCTCCTCTTGAAAATTTTAATTCTAACTAGATCTATACATGCGTAGGATTAGCTTCTTTTTCTTTTGTGGTAATATGATTTCGTTGTGTATACATGTTTATCTTATATTTGTTATAGCTTGCCTATATTTGAGCTAGTTTGTTAATATTACTTTTGTTCTTTACTAGCCCATGATTTGCTTGCTCATGTGTAGAGTATTTTCCCATGCTTACTTGGTTGATAGATATCTTTACATATATGTGTATATAGATACATACATACATATATATATATATATATATATATATATATATATATATATATATATATATATATATATATATATATATATATATATATATATATATATATATTATGTCTATATATCTATCTTGTGATTGGGTATTGTATTTAAAACATATTTAAGCAACAAATCAAGATAACAATTGTGCACCTCAACTCTTATCTGGAGGAATGAGGAGGAGAAGTTCAGAACCCGTAAAGGGTATTCTGCTTTAATATCTTGTTTTTTAATTGTTTAATATTTGAGTTAATTATTGAAAATATATTGTTAATATAATAATTATAAAATAAAAATAAAAATGTCTTGATATCATTTTCATGTGTTTTTCATGCCTATAAGATTTTTGGTATTTTATGTATAAAAATATGCAAGTATAATAATTTTCAAAAGCTCTAAATTCTTACTTTTTAAAAAAAAACTGTTTTTAGGGTTACCTCGGTCGACCGACCGGTTGACCGAGTTGATCTGGAATAAGTTCGATTGACCGAAGTAGCCTGTTATATAAAAAAAAATTCGCCTAAAGCCGGTCGACCGATTGTAACCGAGTTGCTCTCGGTTAGACCCCGGTCGACCAGGCTGTCGACCGTGAGTCGGGTCTGACTATGTTTTACCCATTTTTAAAAACCCTAAATCCAAATTTTTTTCTCACATTTCTCATCTCCACCATCTCTCTCTTCCTCCTCCCTATTTTTCTTCACCCCCTTGCAATCTAATCCTCCCAAATCACCTGAAATCACAAATCAAACCTAAAATTCGTTGGATCTCTCCTCAACACTCCAGATCTGATTGAATTTGAGGAGAATTTTTGGTTTTTCAAAGTATAATCTCTTATCTCTGAAAATCTTCTTGATTTCATAGTTTCTCTAAAAATCTTTCTATATTTCGTGCCAAATAATTATTTCTCATCTCACCATATCAAAAAGGGCTAGATCTGAGATGGGTAAACAACCTGAACCATCCTCTAACCCTTTTCTTTCTCAAAATGCTTCACATAAATTTTCAGTGATTCATAGCAAGCATGTTAATTGTGGTAGAACTGTTGTGCTTGCAGATTTTATGCTTCTGAATCTAGCTAGCATTTTGAACACAAGCTCTCTTGAACATCTTGTTACCATTAAGGAACCAGTTTATTCTGAGCTTGTGCACTATTTTTACTCTATTATGACTTTCAAAAACAATCACGTCACATCTAGGGTTCTAAGTAAAAACATTAATATTTCTCTAGATCGATTTGCCCATCTGCTACACCACTCCGTGAGGGTGTAGATATTTACAATGTTAATCTCCATAAGTTTAATATCCTAATGGTGAATCTTCCCTCACTGCATCTTTTCTGCTTCACGATGATGACAATCCAACTTTAGTTAGGAATGAGGTGGTGAAGTATTATACACTCACCGTCCGAGTCCTAACCAAAATCGTGTCCTATAATCTCCTGCCAAAATCAAGAGAATATAGTCATGCACGGGATTTTGCTCCCCTCTTGATCTATTACTTCTAAAAGGTATTAAAGTTAATATTCACAAGCTCACATCGATTACAGGCGTCTGAGGACCTCCTGATCCCAAACCGATACTTGCCATTTGAGATGCTCATTATCCGCCTCCTTAAACAACTAAAATTTGATCTCTCTACTTAACAGTCCATCAAACCGTCAGTTGATACCAACAGCACTCTCCTAAAGAGGATGTGTGTTACGAGTGTGTTCCTGCTCCTCAGCCCCCTCCTATCATTCCTGTTGTTGTCCTTAGATCCTCTTTAGCGTCTTCAGCCTCTTTTGATCCATACTCAGCTCTCTCTGCTTAGCTTCGGGAGCATGATCTGAACATGACTGCAAACTTTCAAAGAATGGAGCACAGAGTTGACAATGACCTACAGTACATCTGCGCTTCTATTTGCTACCTCCAGACTTGTGTCGACGAGACCTACAGTAGGACCACTTGGCCTGTTCCACTTTTGAGAGGCCACTCCAGCCCCTTCCTACATTGGGTCATCTATTTGACACTTGAGTACCTCCTCCAGCTCCTTCTGAGGCACCTACTCCTCTTGAAGATCCCGACTTTCAGGAAAATTGACCGCTTTTATTGTTGACAAAAAAAGGGAGAGAGATTCTATGGAGAGAGATTCTATAGAGTTATCTTGGGTGTTTTTATCTTGGGTGTTTTTATTTGAGTTTTATTTATGTACTTTTTATTAGTGGACTTGTAGTATTTGGTGGACATGTGTGTGTTTTCACATTGCAGTACTTATTTTGTGGTATGTAACTTGTTTTGAGGTTGGCATGAACCTCTATGTGAACAAATTTATTTTATATCACTATTGTCTTTGGGAAGTTATGGATCTCTTTCTTTCTGTTGGTATATTTAATACATATCTTCTGTGTGTGGTATGGGTATGTTTGTTATTTTTATGTATCCTTTGTAAACTAACCATCTACCACTTGATTTGGAGGTTGGAGGTTACTAGTTGGTTGGAGGAAACTATTTGTACATACACCATTGTAATTCTGTATTCTTGCTATGCATAAATGGGTTACATAAAGCTTGATTGATATATCTTATTCATCTGCTTTTATTGATGCATCTAACTTATATGTCGCATTTTGATACATGCATGTGTTTAGGGGGATCTTCGCTTGAAGTCTCTTCCCTAATTATTTGTGATAACTCCATGTGTTTGTCATCATCCAAAAGGGAGAGATTGTTGGCCCAAAAGCCATTAGCGCTAGTTTTGATGATAACAAAACATATGTAGTTATGTTTCTAACAATTTTCTTTAACAAAGTTTCAGGTTAACTATTCGTTGCATTTCGACTCCATTATAAGACTCACACATTTGGAAGTCAAAAAGATGTAGATCCCAGAGCCTAAGCACATAGAAGAGCTCAAGGATCAAGTATACTAGAGAAGACTATATCAAGATTTGTAATTTTACTTTTTATATTTTAATAGGATTTATAGTCGTTTGTTAAAACCAAGAAGATATAGGTTGATAGCTTTTGAGATTGACATACACACAAACACATATTTCATACTCCTATATGTTTTTAAAAGGAATTCATAATTGTTCTCTTTATCATTTTCAAAATTGTGCTTCGAAAAACGAGTTTCGAAAAAATGGGTTTTCAATTTAGAAAATTATTTTTACAAAATATTGTTCTAGCTTTGTTTTGTGTTGATTTATGATCACACACTGGTTCTACAAGTCCTTATAACTCTATTTTGAATTTAAAGATCAAAAGTTATTTTTTCGGAAAAAATGGTTTAAAAAAGATTTCATTATCTTGCCTTTGGCCCAGTGTCGGTCGACTGACTGACCGATCGTAGGCAGAGCAAAATTGCTTTGTCGGTCGACCGAGCGGTGTCGGTCGACATGCACCAAAGTGCATTTGTATACTTTGGTCGACTGGCGGCCGACCGACAGCAAGAGCCTTGCTCTCGGTTGGGTCTGGTCGACCACCTCGGTCGACCGACAAAGAGTTTAGCTCTCTGGTTCGGAACAACGGTCGGCCGACTGGTCGACCGCTATCCCCAACAGCCGACTGTTGGTGGTCGACCGGCTGGACGACTGACAGAAGAATTTTCTTCTGTATTTTTTCCAATTGCTATATTCTGTTTTGTATTTTTGTGCGTCTTTTTTCAACGGCTCTTTTGGGTTTTCTACTCATGTTTTCATCCCCTATAAATAGTGGGACTGTAGAAAAACTCAACAACAAGATTTCTAAAGTTTAGATCAAGTTTTTACAAGTTTACGTCAAGATTTACCTTTTTCTTTAATGATTTCTCTTTTGAGTCAAATTTTCATATTCTTGATTTTTAGCTTGAGCCTTCCCTCTACATCACTACAAGTTATTTTTACTACACAATCCCAAAAAGTTTCACCTCCTCATCTTGGTTATAGGATTGTACTTGTGAGCAATTTGTGATCAAGTGAAGATCACTGATTTCCTTCTATTGAGAAGTTGTAGTGGTTGCGGCCTTAAGTGAGCTAGTGAGCTCCGTATTGGTGTTGCGGCACCACAAAAAGAGAACTTGTGAGTCCATTGAGTTCTAGTGATAACTTATAAATGGTCGACGATCTAGTGAGATTGGTCATAATGAAAATCCTTCATAGTGTTGAAGGCGAAGACGTAGAGCAGTGGCTCGAACCTCGAACCATATCATTGTATTTACGATTGCTTACTCTTTCTTTCTTCACTCTACTCTCTCTTTACTTATTTACACTCTTATGTTGTTTACATATTTGCAAGTATTTCTTAAGTTGTGATTGGTATTTGCTAGGTTACTAGCAAGTAAATTTTAATTCCGCATTATTTACCATTTAGTATAGCCATCACCTATTCACCCCCCTCTAGGTGATTTACAATTATTCACGCCTAAAAGTTGTTCATATCATCAAATAAAATTCTTAATTTTTTGCCCTTATTTGCTCGAGTCCTAAGTCCTTGGGGTGTTTTCTCACCCGGTGCCCTAAAATCATTTCGTTTAGGAGTCGCCGACTAAGGCTCGTTACATTAGCAAATTAGAAAGTTTAAGAGAGCTAAGGAATATTACCATCAATATATGCATAAATAAGGTATAAGAGTTAGAGTAAAAGAATCCTTAGTCAAAATATTCACGATCACAAGCTATATATGACTTAGAGTATAATAATAGACTAAATGAGAATATAATTTTATTCCTAACCTTGATTGATAACAAATCTTTGAATAGAGACTAAGTCTAGAGATTAATAGTTTGGTGCTCTATAATTTATAAGTTTCTTAATTCTTGTAAAAACACTTCAAATATTTCTCCTTTTTTTCAAAATACATTTTCAAAAATACTAACAACTTATTTTTTTCTTTATGGATTTTGTGGGTGAAATCTATTGAAAACCCTCACGAGACAAAACTCTTCCTCTAGGGTAACCTAGAGGAATAACAGCTTGTTGTATGTGCTAAGTATAACCATGATTCCTACGAAAGTGAGTTAGGCTAGATCAGTTTAGTTTTTCTTTTCTCTTTTGTTTTGCCTGAGGACGAGCAAAATATAGGTGCGAGGGTGCGTTAGGACACATAAATTGCATAATTATTACTACATTCTTATATTTATTTTGCAATAATTCTTACAACTCACTTGTCTTAATGTCTAAATTCATACAGGTTATGGTAGAAAGAAGATAAAACAAATCAATAAAGATCAATTCAAATTAGAGGCTATCTTATCTAAAGACTGAACCTACTAGATTGATAATACCATCAAAAATCAAAGGGAAAACAGAATTTTTGAAGACCAAATCGGTTTTGCTGAAGATAAAAGGATATATTATCAAATTCAGAGAAGAATCAAGAATTTCGAGAGGATAAAAGGATAAAAGAAGAATCAACGAGAGAGATCCCTAGACTCTGGCCCTCTAGCTAAGATCTGGCTGCGTTTTCCAAGCTGCGTTTTCACTGCTGGTCTTTTGAATTAGGGGGAGAGTTTGCTCCCCCTATCTCCTAACGCTATCCCTTATCTCTGTTTTCATATAAATACATGTATCCAGTGAGGAAAATGTACACCAAAAAGGCTGAAAAGACTGAGAAAGGAGAGTTTTGTGTATTATAATGTGAGATTGGACAAGATCAAGAGTTTTCTATATGTTGATTTATGAATAAAATTTAGAGTTCTTCTGCAAGATCGTGCACCATTTTCAGTATAAGATTCCTCAACTCTTCTTTTTTTTTTTTTGATGTGATTCTCTTCTTTTAATTATATGTTTTATTTTATGAAATAATCAATAATTTCATACATGTTCTTGCTTCTTTTTTTTTTATTAATTCTTTGTGTCTTCAACAGCGTTTGAAGGAGGAAGGCGACAAGACGATGACAAGTTTTGTGCCAATTCCTAGTTCCATTTTTCTTCTCCCTTCCTCTCTTATTTTTTCATTGCTTATTTCACTTTGCCTTTACATTGGTTAGTACTTTTTTACTTCTCTCACTTCTTAATACATAAAGAACTTTAGAATAAGAACTCCATCCTTCATCCAAAGATTTCTCAACTAGATTAAGATAAAAATGAGATTTTTAATAACTCTAATTTAACAGTCTCTATGAATTCGACCATTAACTTACCACTATACAATTTTGCAAAAAAGATTCTGACAAGTTTAGATTTTTCATAACTTGTATGTAGTTTAAATAACGATGGATTTCTTCATGAACTTTGAACTGTGAACACTCTCTTTATTAAAATAAACTCCAAATTCAAAGAGACAAATAGTAGGGGGAAAAAACCTAGCTCTGGGCCCTCAAAACTGCCCTCCAAAAGAACAATCATTCCCCTCTTTATATAATATAAGGATTTATAAAAAAACCTTCTGAAATATAACTATTACATATTAATTCATTTTTAAGTCAGATAGCTTCTATAAATGGCCAATATAGGCAATCAATGGATGAATCAGCAAAAGATCTCAACATGAAAATTGTAGATTTTTGAATGCTCTTTCCGTAGACACCTAAATGACCTTTTTCGGAGTCCTGCAATAGAAGTTATATCCAAAACAACACAATGTGCTTGAAAAGTTCTTCAATTTTCATTTAACATTTTGTGCAAAACACACCATTATAAAATTCTTCTCATTTCCTTGCCGATAAAAGACATTCACTGCAAGAAAGCATTAAAACATACCTATGTAGCAATTATTTATATACAAAAATTGATAAATAAGAGTATAAAAATAATGTAAAATGATGCCAATCATAACCTTATAAGTTTTGTCACCATCAAAAGGGGGAGATTAATGGCCCAGAGGCCCTTGACCTTAATTTTGATGATGACTAACTTATGAAGGTTAGTTTGCTAATGATCTTGTACTTATATAGTTTCAGTTATTGATTGGAGTTTCAATTTGCATCATTTTATATCACATTGCCATGCATTTTATTAATAAAAATATGATTTTTAATGGTTACCTCTCTTATTTTTCAGGTCCATTCTTTAATGGAGAAGAAGGCCTAAATCTTGAATTTTTCAAGGAATTAAAAGAGTTTTTAGGAGTCCAATTCAAGGAAGCCTAATTCTGTAACGAACCAGGGGATATTCCCATAGTTCTAGAAGCTCCACTGGGCACATGCAGCATTACAGAATGTCAGAGCAATCGCTGACGAACAGCCTAGATTCTGCCACGGAAACGCGGCTCTGGCCGCATTTTCGTGGCAAATCTTTGGCCGTTGATCAAGTAATTGGTCCAACGGCTACGATGGGTAGCGATCAGCTCCTGAGGCCTATATAAAGACTCCTGGGCCTATGCAGAAAGGAGGAGAGGATAGCTAGTATTTTAGGAGAGAATTTAGGATTTTTTTAGCTTTCTCTTAGTTGTCTCTTGTATTTTTCATTTCTCCTGTTAGATCCAGAAAAGAGAGAGTGAGAGAGTGGTTTCTGTAATTGAAGAGGTGACATTCAAATACAAAGGATCAAGTTCCTCCTTTCTCCAATTTTCTTGTCTACTACTATTTACTTTCAAGCTCTTTATTTTCTTGTATTTATTTTACTATGTCTTCTTCCTTGCTTATCTTTTCTATGGTAACTAATCCCCTAACATGACTAACTAACTTCTAACACTACTAACTACTAACTCTTGGGTGATGCTAACTCATATGACTCATTGGATGTTTACATTTTTAGTCTTGTATCTAACAAGTCTTTTTATTCCTAATGAAGATGAGTATAATTTCTAATCTTCATGAAAGCCTTGATATCCCCTCCATATGATTCATGTGTGCCTCATTTAGAGCCTTATTTCTTCAACAAGAGCCTTGATGGAACATGAAGATGGATCACTTTAGTATGTTAACACTTATTGTACTAGCTTCTTATTTCATGCTAGCCTGCTGTCGCTTTGATAATTTAATGAATCTTACATTCTTGTTAAGCATATCTGAACTGTAAATTTTTATGTTCCATTATTGTGAACCTATTGAGAGTCGATGATCCAAGGAGGCTACCTAACCAAGCTAAGATGAGAACATCTCCACAATTTGGGACAACTCATTGACTTGCCAAAGCAAGATGGAAAATTCCCATAAATCTACATGAGGCACAAGTCACCCAATGAGATTAGTAAGTTAGCAGTGTAGAATATTAGTTAGTCACGGTTTTCTTTCCATCGAATTCAGAACTCTTTTCTAGAACTTTCTCTTTTTCCAACTTCGTCGTTTTCATTCCGTTTTCCTCGCTTCTATTTTTCTTTTCTTAAAACACTACAAAGATTCTTCATTTTCTTTTTACTTTGTTTTGTTTTCCTATTTTTGAACAAAGAGGAACCTTCATTTCTTCCCAAGAACTAAAACATAAAGATTTGTGAACACTTCCATCGTAAGCCCTCCCTACGGATACGACCCGTTATAGCCTTTGCTACAAACGGTAATTCGAAGGAGCAAAGTGATTTTACATACAAATTTATAGTTTAAACATCAACATAAGGACTTAAACGGTTTACCCTAAACTCTTACTCAATCTATTTCCTCTTTTCGAACAAATTTTTGGCGCCGTTAAAGGGGAGGGCGACGGATTTGTTGAGTTTTTGGAGCTAAATGAATTTTTCTTCTCTGTTGTAGGTTACAGGTTGTGGAAACATGAAAACAAGCACGGCAGTAACACATAAGTGGTCTTGGGCCTCTGCTCTAGAAAACAGAGACAAAGTACCCTCTGAATTGCCGCGTTTTCTCAGCTCTGGCAGTGGATCCGCGGCAAGGAAGAGTTGACTACTGATAGTTTTTTGTTGCAGAGTGGCTTGCTTTGCAAAAATATAGCTTGCTACAATATTTGTTTCTTGTATGCCATCACCAGGATCCTGCTAATAAATCAACAGTAAAAAGTTTGTTGAAAATTTTAAAAATTGATTAGACGTTTGCATTCTAGACACGAGTCTTTTCAATACATTTACTTTACTATTGAAGAGTGCTGGAGTAAGGTGCGTAACATAACATATAGAATAGAATTCATTTCTTGGTTGATTTAATCGCTTTGAGTGAATCTTGTTTGCATATTCTATACACTTGTACAAAATAATTTTAAGGGCACCACCCCAATAACAAGATAAAGGTGGGGATTTCATCACCCTTCCTTATCTAAAAACAACATTCCAAGTACTCACAATCCCAAGCATAAAATAAAAATTGATAGATGGCGGCCCCTAGGGACATCCAAACTCGATAAGAGATTAGCTGTAGTTGGAACTTGTTTTGATTCATACTCCAGTCAAATCAGCGTCTAAGGTTGGGGATTAAGAGGTTAAGCCTTGAAGATATCGTGATTTGGCGTAATTAAGGCCCGTTACTTACACACGATACATCCCACCGTATTTTGCCCCTATCTGGCTGATTAGTTGTGGTCTGATTCAAACAACAACCTTCCTCAGAGAATCGCCCAGTTAGGAGTCGTCTAGGTCCAGGGATCCTAGATAGCTTGGTGATTATTTTTCTTTATTTTTGTTTGTCATTTTCCTTTTTTCATTGCTTGTTGGTGAACGTTGTCTGTGTTGTGCATGCAAGAGTGGTACCGGGATCCTATTTTATCAAGACTTGTTAGGAATACCACACTTGCACACACACCACGTCCTGATACAAATCCAATCATGGCAAATCACATTTCTCTCTAAGACAAGTTCTACCCAATTCGGACTTCACTTCCCTCTTGCATTCTTTTACCTGAGGCTAATGGAAATAATTTGAGCTGAAGCCTCAATCATAAACATACTCCCTAGGTTCCATGGCCTAGAATCCGAGAACACATATTTCTTTATTTTAGAGTTTGAAGAAGTATGTTTGATGATGAGAATTCCCCAACTGGGGAAGACGCTGTTAGATTGAGGTTCATTCCCTTTGTGCTTAAGGACATAGCCAAAAAGTGGCTATATAATCTGCCTGTTAGTTTCATTTCGTCATGGGATGATATTATTAAGGCCTTTCTTAAGAAGTTCTATCCTATCCATAAAATGACCCTCATCAGGAAGAATATAATGCAGTTTAAGCAGGAAACAAATGAACCATTCTGGAAGTATTTTGAGCGGTGATTGCTAAAAGAAAGAACAACCAATGAGTTAAGAATATACCGTGTAGCTTGTGGCTAACGGGTCGTGTCCACAAGGAGGGATGCAATGGAAGCTTTTCAGTGAATCGTTTAGAAACAAGGAGTTGTGTTCGTTTTTTAGGAAAAAGAGAATGGAGAGAAAGAGATGAAGGAAAGAAAAATTGCAATTTTTAGAAAGATTTTTGGAGAAGGTGATATAGAAAACTTGAAAATTGTTTTGTTGTTTGTAGTAATAAAGAAGGTCTGGGCTCACTATCTCACTACTCAATTGTTCTTTCTTCTCTTAAAATGTTAAGTCCCTCAAATGATCAATTGCAAAACTTAGAGTTGTCTTTTAGAAAGTTTTAAGTAAAGCACATAAGATGTTAGAAGAGTTGAGTCTTTTTCTTCAAGAAATCGTAGAATCGAATGTTAAAACATCAAGCGCGAAGAAGCAAGAATGAATTAAAAATGATTCGAGAGATGTTCATGAAAGAGTTGTGAATTCAACTATCTAAGCCCATCCTCATGTGCCTTCAAGAACACTTTCAAAAAGAAAGGCTTTTAAGTGAGGCATTCATATGAGTCATCGGGTCTTTTTTCTTTTAAAAGCAGGGGAGAAGAAAAGCAAAAGAGAGTTCGATAGCAAGCCCAGAAAAAACGTTTAGTTATCCATGGAAAACGAAGAAGAAAATAAAGACATAATGCAAACCATACCGTATTGCAAGTGGAAGAGAAATTGGCTCGACTTTTGTATTGCTGTCACTTCAATCTTCAAGTACAAGCTCTCAGTCCTCTCTCTCACAAGTTTTGAACTGGACTACAAATTAAAAAGTAAGATTACAACTCTTGTTCTAGCTAGCAAAGAACCTAAATCCTAAGAAAATAAATGTAAAACTTAATCCTAGTCTTCGCCCCTTTTCTCTTTGCTGAAACCAGTATTTATAGGCAAAAACCTAAAGGGGAAGATCTCAGGAAGATTGAGGAATCTCCTGGTCTGATGTATTTCCCGTATCTTCTTCTGATTTTCTTGTTTTTACTTCAAAAGTTGACAAAACAGCCTTTGATTGTGCTTGATTCAGGGAGGATTCTTCTCAACCTTCCTTATATGCCAAGATTTTGCCTTGATTTCTTCATCTTGATTCAGGGAGGATTCTTCTCAACCTTCCTTATATGTCAAGATTTTGCCCACAGGGAGGATTCTTCTCAACCTTCCTTATATGCCAAGATTTTGCCCACAGGGAGGATTCTTCTCAACCTTCCTTATATGCCAAGATTTTGCCCTGATTTCTTCATTTCAAATTTATTCTGAATTAATCAGAATTTGGTGGGCTATTGGGCTTTGTTTTTCTTTTCTTTCTTTTAGCACTTGGGCCTACATTTAACAAAGGAAAAGAAGACTATTAATAGGATTTATTAGCTAAAAAGTATGGTAAGGTGACTATGTAAATGCAATATACGTGACTAATCACACCCCCACACTTATCTTTTGCTCGCCCTCGAGCAAAACAACTAAACTATGCTAAGGATTATTAGACCACTTTCGCAGGTCACTCGATTGCACTGAGCATGTGCAACAAGCCGTTAAACCTCTAGGTTTCCCTAGAGGACGAGTTTTGTCTCGTGAGGGTTTTCAGCGGATTACACCTACAAAATCCGAAATGAAAGAGAAAAAAGTTAGTATTTTCGAAAAGCTTTTTTTTTTGGTGAAGGAGAAAATATTTGAAGTATATTTGTGAGAGCCTAAGTAATCTATAAGTTATAGGAATATCAAATCTTTCATTCCTAAACTTAGTCTCTATTCAAAAAAATGTCATCAATTAAAGTAAGGAGTCAAATTGTACTTCTCATCTAGTCTATTAATTTACCCTAAGTCGTATGCACTATCGTGATTGTGAAGTTTACTAAGGGTTCTTCAACATTAACTCCTATGCCTTATATTTATTTATTTTTGGTGAAATTTATTCCTCAATTTCATTAGGCTTTCTAATCTGCCCGTGTAACGAGCATTCAGTCGGTGACACCCAAACCGGACAGTTTTAGGGCACCAGGTGAGAAAACACCCCTAAGGACTTAAACACTCGAGCAGATAAGGCCACGAAACTAAGATTTTTATATGATGTATCCCTTTTAGGCGTGCATACCTATACTTCATGAGGCATAAATACCCAGCTTAATCAGAAGATACACATTTTTTTTTTTTTTTTTTTTTTTCAAACTTATTTAATTATCTTTTGCATAAATACTAAGGCTTGCTTAGGCCAAAGCACCTAGCTAATCAATAATTAGACTCGTTTTTCTTTTTTTATTTTTTTATTTTTTATTATAAGGCATAAGAGTCTCTGTTTTTAAACCCTAAGTGTGTAAGTGTATTTTGTGTGCATATGTCATCAAGGTAAATATCAAGACTAAATTACTTTCACAAATTTTCTTCCTAACCCTAAAAATCAAACAAGTTTTTTTGTTTTGACCAAGTGTAAGAAATCCTAATTATGATTCTCCTATTCCTTAAAATTGACTTAATTTCTTACAAAAAATATATCAAAATATTGTTTACCCCTTTAAAAAGTTTTTTTTTTACATCAGTCATGTTAGAACCCTCCCCCACACTTATCTCATGCATTGTCCCCAATGTATGAAAGAAATGTATACATGCATGAAATGAAATGTAAAAGAGGTGCATATATTATACAGAAATATGTACAACATAGTGTTTCACCCATACCTAGAGCTTTTTCAGTCTTATCCCTCTATCTCTCTTCCCATCATTCCAATGGGTCCTCTTTATAGGGCATAGTGAGGAGGCCAAGTGTTTTGTCATTTTAGCTTCCTGCCTCCCCAGCCTCACCTTCTTTAGGTGTTTCTCCCTCATATTGCCACAATCATTATTCAAAAATTTACCACCACGACCCTTCTCAGTTGGAACTTCCTCATTATGAATGCCTAGGAATTCTAACTCAGTTCCATAGATCTCCTCAAAACTTAAATCAACACTTTCACCTGGAAATGTATAATTAACCAAATGATCCCTAGTTGGTTCATCCAAACACATGAGTTCTTCTTCAAAAAGGTTTTCAAAGAGTATGTCAATCGGAGGTTCTTGAACTATATTCTCATGCGATACATTATTGGTTGGCTCATCAAAAGTGAAGATATTCAAATCAAATTTCCCCTTTTCAAAGGGTACTTTAACATTAGGATCTCCGACATATGCCTTCTCATCAAGATAATCGCCTTCATTGAATAATTCACTAAGAAACAGCGACTCATCTTCTATATCTTCACCTTCTTCATCACAATTATTTTCAACAAAATTTACCTCAGATGATTGATCCTTTATCTTACGAGGTTATTTTTCAAGGTTGAAGACATTGACTTCTCTAGTCATGTCCCTAAAAGTTAACCTCATGGACCTATTCCTACAATTGATGATGGCATAGGCCGTAGCAAGGAATGGTCGCCCTAGGATAACAGGAGTTTGAGCCCTATAATTGGAGTTGGACACAGGTTGTGTCTCTAGAACTATGAAATCGACAGGGTAAATAAACTCCCCTACCCGGATAAGGACATCATTAATCTCCCCCTTTGGAACTTTCACTGAACGGTCAGCCAGTTGGATAGTGACTCGAGTTGGACTAAGATCGCCCAACCCGAGTTGTTGATAAACTGAGAATGGAAGCAAGTTGATACTTGCCCCCAAGTCAAGAAGTGCACGACTAATCTCGGCTTGTCCTATTGTGCAGGCAATGGTTGGACTACCTGGATCCTTGTACTTGACAGGGATCGGACCCGATAGTAGCTCACTAATGTTAGTGGCTAAGAAGACCTTTTTAGGTACATTAGTCTTTCTCTTCTTGGTGCACATGTCCTTAAGAAACTTAGCATAAGATGGGACTTGTTGGATGGCATCAAGAAGTGGTACATTTATCTTCACTTGATTGAAGATCTCAATTATCTTATCCATGTGCGGATTTTGCTTGTTTTTCAGCCTATTAGGAAATGGTGCTATAGGCTGGTGCACATGACTGGTTGACTTATCGTTTGCAGATTCATCAACTTTAGGAGGGGTGGGATTAGATGAGGTGGATGCTGAAGTGTGATTGTGCTGACTAGGATTAGGTGGTGTTGATACCTTGTTATCAACTTTCTTTTTCGACCTCAATGTATGAACAGCATTACATTGATTTAGTGATTGATCCTCAACCAAATGAGCTTGTTGTGAATTCCTAGGATTCATAATTGTTGACTAGGCAAGGTACCCTTTTGCCTCTCATGTTGTGGGTTGGCTAACTGGCTCATTTGACCCTCTAGCCTCTGTATTGTTTGCATGAGGGAATCTTGGTTCTTCATGTACCTTTCCATGTTTCTCTCGAAATCAGTCATTCTCCTTTCGAGTTGAGGATTCTGGAAGGACGAAGGTGGAGCTTGGTTGGGAAAACTTTGTTGATAATTTGAAAAATTGTCGGGAGAATTGTGAGGGTGATTGAAAAAGTTGGGTTGATGATTGGAAGAATTGGAATGATAGAAGTGGTTTGACCGGGGGTGGTCATTATTTTGTTGGCTCCATGAGAAATTGGGGTGATTTCTCCAGCCAGGATTGTACGTTGGAGCGTAAGGATCATTGTTCGGCCTTGAAAAGGTCGCATTCATCGGTTCAGGAAAATGTTGGTGAGCTTGAAATACAGGACACTCCTCAAACACATGATTCATGGCCAGACAGTAAGTACAACCCGGAGTTGGAACTTGGTTCGGGCTAACTTGATTGACTGGACTTGGTTCTTTCGTTTCTAGAGCTTCCAGTCTTCTAGCCAGGTTAGCTAACTTAGCCTCATTAGCGATGGACGATTCGATAGAATGGAGACCTCCTTTTGAAGAGATGGAGTTAGGATTCCTAGAGGTCTCGCTAGCAGATTCCCATTGGATGGTCTTCTCAGCTAGATTTTCATACAAATCCCATCCTTCATTTTCATCTTTCTGCAAGAAACCCCCTTGGCACATGCTTTCTAAGAGGGTTTTGGTGGAATAGTCTAAACCGTCATAGAGAATTTGGCATTGTCGCCATTTCTCTATTCCATGATGTGGACATTGGACAAGGAGGTCCTTAAAGCGTTCAAAGTACCTCCAGAACGGTTCACTGGGTTCTTGCTTAAATTGCATGATCGTCTTCCTAATGAGAGCGGTTTTATGGATAGGATAGAATTTCTTCAAGAAAACCTTGATGAAACCATCCCAATATGTGATAGAGCTGGCCGCTAAGCTATAGAGCCATTTCTTGGCTAGGTCCTTAAGAGCAAATGGGACAAATCTCAACCTAATAGCATCATCTGCAAGGTGTGGGATTTTCATCATTAAGCATACTTCCTCAAATTCTCTTATGAAGAAATAAGCATCTTCGGACTCTAGGCCATGGAACTTAGGGAGTGTATTGATGAACAGTGGCTTAAGCTCAAAGTTGTGTTCACCAACCGATGGAAGTTGGATGCAGGATGGAAGTGATGTTCTAATGGGATAAAACCTATCCTGCAAAGATGTCGGTTGATCCATAACCGAATCTGGTCTTGTTTCAAACTTGGGTGGTGATGTGTTTCTAGTTAACCTAGATGAATTAGGGTCTCTTGACCACACTTGCATACACAAACACAATCACAAACAAGTTCACCAATAGTCAAGAAAAGAAAACAACCAAGCCTAGTCTAAGGTAACCTTGACCTAGACAACTCCTAACTGGTTGATTGTCCACTGGAGGTATAATGTAGACTCTGACCACAAGCTAATCAGCCAGGTCAGGGCAAGATTGGTGGGAGGTTATCCGTCAAAGACGTTCCTTAATTAAGTAACCACCAATCTTCGGGCTTTCGGCCCTTAATCCCTTTCCTAGACACTGATTCGGCAGGAGTCAAATTCCAACACTTTTCCCCTTTAGGATAATCTCCTAGTGAGTTCGAGATGTCCCTAAGGCCAACGTCTATCAGATTTTACTTAGGCTTAGGTTGTGCGTGCTTGGAGATGGTTTGTGGGCTAAGGAAGGGTAATGACTTCCCCACCTTATCTTGACTTGGATTTTGCCCTTAGAATTGATTCGTGCAAAGTGTGCAAGATATAGAAAAGTAGCATTCAAAAGCAAAATCACCCAAGAATGTTTCCTAAACTATATGCTATGCATACATACCTTGTCTCCAGCTCTCTTCAACAGTAATTGTAAAGTAAACGTAATTAGACAAATGCCTAGAATGCAAGTCTAAACGTTTTTTTTTAAGCAATTCACAATCACTCAAATTACTGTTGGATTAAAACAGGGATGATGATAGCAAAACTAGCACAAATATGACATATAAAAACTGAAATTTTTGCGAGAAATATGTCCTGCAAAACAAAGTTTTTAGTAGTCCAATGAATTTTTTCAGATTTTGCAAAGCAATTTCTTGAAACTCTGTTTCCTACTTTCGAGAGTAGGGGCACAGAATTTTCAAATCTTCTTTTACAAAGCTTGAATGCTAGATCTTGATCATCAAGTCCCTGAAACAACACACCAAACTTGTTAAAACAACTACACCGTTCCCTCCCGGCAACGGCGCCAAAATTGATTGCTAAAAGAAAGAACAACCAATGAGTTAAGAATATACCGTGTAGCTTGTGGCTAACGGGTCGTGTCCACAAGGAGGGATGCGATGGAAGCTTTTCAGTGAATCGTTTAGAAACAAGGAGTTGTGTTCGTTTTTTAGGAAAAAGAGAATGGAGAGAAAGAGATGAAGGAAAGAAAAATTGCAATTTTTAGAAAAGATTTTTGGAGAAGGTGATATAGAAAACTTGAAAATTGTTTTGTTGTTTGTAATAATAAAAAAGGTCTGGGCTCACTATCTCACTACTCAATTGTTCTTTCTTCTCTTAAAATGTTAAGTCCCTCAAATGATCAATTGCAAAACTTAGAGTTGTCTTTTAGAAAGCTTTAAGTAAAGCACATAAGATGTTAGAAGAGTTGAGTCTTTTTCTTCAAGAAATCGTAGAATCGAATGTTAAAACATCAAGTGCGAAGAAGCAAGAATGAATTAAAAATGATTCGAGAGATGTTCATGAAAGAGTTGTGAATTCAACTATCTAAGCCCATCCTCATGTGCCTTCAAGAACACTTTCAAAAGAAGGCTTTTAAGTGAGGCATTCATATGAGTCATCGGGTCTTTTTTTCTTTTAAAAGCAGGGGAGAAGAAAGCAAAAGAGAGTTCGATAGCAAGCCCAGAAAAAACGTTTAGTTATCCATGGAAAACGAAGAAGAAAATAAAGACATAATGCAAACCATACCGTATTGCAAGTGGAAGAGAAATTGGCTCGACTTTTGTATTGCTGTCACTTCAATCTTCAAGTACAAGCTCTCAGTCCTCTCTCTCACAAGTTTTGAACTGGACTACAAATTAAAAAGTAAGATTACAACTCTTGTTCTAGCTAGCAAAGAACCTAAATCCTAAGAAAATAAATGTAAAACTTAATCCTAGTCTTCGCCCCTTTTCTCTTTGCTGAAACCAGTATTTATAGGCAAAAACCTAAAGGGGAAGATCTCAGGAAGATTGAGGAATCTCCTGGTCTGATGTATTTCCCGTATCTTCTTCTGATTTTCTTGTTTTTGCTTCAAAAGTTGACAAAACAGCCTTTGATTGTGCTTGATTCAGGGAGGATTCTTCTCAACCTTCCTTATATGCCAAGATTTTGCCTTGATTTCTTCATCTTGATTCAGGGAGGATTCTTCTCAACCTTCCTTATATGCCAAGATTTTGCCCACAGGGAGGATTCTTCTCAACCTTCCTTATATGCCAAGATTTTGCCCACAGGGAGGATTCTTCTCAACCTTCCTTATATGCCAAGATTTTGCCCTGATTTCTTCATTTCAAATTTTTCTGAATTAATCAGAATTTGGTGGGCTATTGGGCTTTGTTTTTCTTTTCTTTCTTTTAGCACTTGGGCCTACATTTAAAAAGGAAAAGAAGACTATTAATAGGATTTATTAGCTAAAAAGTATTGTAAGGTGACTATGTAAATGCAATATACGTGACTAATCAAGCGGTTTAAGGATTTGTTAGCCCAATGTCCTCACCACGGAATAGAGAAGTGGCGGCAGTGCCAAATTCTCTATGACAGATTAGATTACCAAACTAAGACACTCCTTGAGACTATGTGTCAAGGAGAATTTTTGAAGAAAGATGAGGATTAGGGTTGGAACCTATATGAAGCTTTAGTAGAAAAAACCATTCAGTGAGAGTCTTGCCTTGAGAAAACTAACCTCACAACTTTCACAACTGGTATGCATTCATTGAGTCCTCTATAGCTGCGGAGGCAAAAATAAGACAACTTGTGAGGAGGTTAGTGTTGGCCCAAAAGGTTACACTCTCCATTTGTTTAGAGTTTTGATGATAACAAAACAAATAAGAGCTAGTTGATACTAATAAGTTTGTTCAAGATAAGTTTCAGGTTTTGTATCATGTTTGGAAGCCATTGCTTAGCTATTGCAAGATCTTCTAGGATTCATGGAGTAAAGAAGTCTTATGGCACATCAAGGAAGGATCATAGAAGAGAAGGCTCTAGCAAGACTTTTTCATGGCTCAAGACTTCAAGATTGCTCAAGATAATTCATTAGTTTTGTTAAAGAATAGTGATTAGGATTGAAGCTCTATATTCCAACACACACGTTTTTGCGCACATGCATTTCCTAGAAATATTCCCTATAAAGATATACAAAATATTTTAATACAAAGACTTTTGTTTATAAACTCAATTTTAGGCATTATACATGTTTCATATCAAAAATATTTTATTACATATCAAAATCTCCTTAAAATTGTGTTTGAGTTTTAGCTTTTGGCCTGAGCCGATCGACCGACCGGTCGACCGTCACTATGTCAGGTCAAACCGGTCGACCGACCCAGTCGACTGGTATTCTGTCTGTTTTGATGTATCAGTGTGCATGTTTACCGGTCGACCGGACTGTCGACCGGAGCCCTTCGGTCGACCGGGCGGCTGGCCGACTGAAGTGGTGCTACTCTCTGTTTGTTTCGGCCGACCGGGCGGTCGACCGATAGCCTGCAACGGCTCTTTTTATTTGAATCACGGTCGACCGGCCGGCCGACCGAGGTAGCCGTTTCAGCCATAACAGCTAGTTTTTTAAACACGTTTTAAATTCGTGTTTTTCGTTTTAAACGTATTTAGGGGATATTTTATGGGTCAAAATCTTCCTTATTGATATTATATGTGTTTACCTTTTGATCCCTAACCCTATCCTATAAATAGTGGTGATTAGGGCTATGTTTTAACAACAAGAAAAACAATCAAGCTATATACAAAAGTTTCAAAGTCTTCAAAAGTTTTCAAGAGAGTTTGGTCCTTGGTTTTTGTGCTGAAGATTCTCTCATCGCTAAAGTTTCATTTTCTAAACTCTCTCTAGTTCATTTCCTTTTTCACTTACACTATTTTGAGCTTCAATTCTAACCATTACTCTACAGGGCTCTTGTAAGGGAAAGAGACGTTTGCAAAAGATAGTTTGTGGTCTTTTGATCACTAAGAGAGAATTTGTACTTGAGATTGTGGAGTTGGGTACTCCGGTGTATTTGTAACCTCTTTGTGAAGTTATAGTTGTTAGAAATCCTTCTGGGTGAAGGCGGGGATGTAGAGCTGGGTGCTCGAACCTCGGAAAAATTCTTCGTGTTTGCGTTTGGTTTACTTGTTCTTACTTGCTCTTAATTCTTGCTAACTTTATATTCATTGCTTTATCTACTTGCTTCACATTTTCTTTGCAACATTGTACTTGCTCTTCATTTTCATAGTTATATTCACTTGTTGCATCATATTTTTTTAAAGTGTGCATTGATTAGCATAATCACCTATTCACCCCCCCTCTAGGTGATTTTCAATTGGTATCAGAGCTTGGACTCTAGGTTTGGCTTAACATCCTTAGAGAGATCCTTAAAATTTGCTAATCAACATTTGCATTCTTTCATTCATACACTAGTAAACATGGCCGATAACATCAAAACCCCTCCTAAATTTGATGGACTTAATTTCCCTATTTGGAAGGTTAGGATGACTATCTTTTTACAATCTTTAGGTAGCTTAGTTGCAAAAGCCTTGACCAAACCCTATGTTGACCCGATAGTGATGAAAGCACATGGTCCGACTTTACCTTTAGAGAATATGAGGCTAATTCAAAAGCCCAAAACTCCCTCCTAACCGCCTTGAATGAGGATGACCTTACACGGGTAATACATTGCCAATCCGCCTATGAGATTTGGCAACATTTGTTGGTCACACACGAGGGGACTTCACAAGTTAAGAGAGCTAAGATAGATCTCTTAAGGTCCCAATATGAATCTTTTAAAATGATTGATGATGAAACTATTGATTGCATGATTACAAGTTTTACTAAAATTACCAATGCTCTTTCCTCTTTAGGTGATGATATCTCCAATGATCAAAAGGTGTGTAAAGTGATTCGGGCTCTTCCTTTATCATGGGAGATAAAAGCCACTACCTTGAAAGAATTGAACGACAAGGATGAAATGGACCTCATGAGTCTCATTGGGAACTTAAAGACCCATGAAATGGAAAAGAAGGCAAGAGAAGAGGCCGCTCCGTTAAAGAAGAAGTCCATAGCATTCAATTCGTCATCCACTCTTGAGGATGATGAAGAAGATGAAGAAGAAGATGAGGAGCTCTCCCTTCTTGTAAGAAACGTCAAAAGGATGTACCGGAAGAACAAGCTTAACTTCCGAAGAAAATTTGAAGGTAAAGAGGAAGAAGAATTATTTGCTACAATTGCCGAAAGCCCGGACATATCATGGCTGATTGCCCGGAGTTCAAGAAGAAGATGACTTCCTCCCTCAAGTCAAAGAAGTCGGTCGAAAAGAAAGCCTACAAAGCCACATGGGATTCGGAAAGCGAATCCGAAGACGAGGTAGACACGGCGAACATGTGTTTCATGGCAAACACACCAAAGGTAACCCCACAACCTCTTGATGAAGATAATGAGTTATCTAAAGAAGTTATTGTACATGCTTTTATTGAACTCTCCGAAATATATGATAATAAAAAGATTGAGTGTTCAAAATTGGAAAAGGAAGTTGCTTTTCTTAAAAATCAACTTGCTATGGTTTCTAAAGAAAAAGATGAAATTTCTTCCAATCTTATTTCTATTCAAAAAGAATTTAGTGATTATAAAGTTGCTTGCAAAGCAAAATTTCCTAAGATTGATGAAAAAGAATTTCTTCTTTAAAAACTAAAATGATTGATTTTGAGAAGATTTTGAAAGATTGTGCTTTTTACACTAAGAAACTTGAAGAAAAGTTTTCTAAAAAGCACACTACTCATGCTAAAGATTCTCATGTAAAGATTTCTCATGCTCACACTTCACACAACACTCATGTTAAATCCACACAGGCTCACAAGTCTCACACACACTATGCTTTTAAATATGGTAGAGTGTATAGATGTACGTATTGTGGTAAGAATGGACATTTGGCTAAGTTTTGTTATGACCAAGTAAATAGATCAAATAATCTTGTTTGGGTTCATGGCACTAACCCTTTAGGGCCCAAGAAAATATGGGTACCAAAATTAAGTCCTAAATTATTTGATGTAGGTACACACCAAGGCTCCAAGACGTAAGGAGCGGTGGTACCTTGATAGTGGTTGTTCGAGACACATGACATGGGATATCAACAACTTTACAACCCTATCAAGGTACATGGAAGGTGGTACCGTCACCTTCGGGGATGACTCCAAGAGTACTATCATCGGTATAGGTAACATTCAAATTGGTGCATCTCCTATCATAGAAAATGTTGTTCTTGTTGATGGTTTAAAACATAACTTGCTTAGTATAAGTCAACTTTGTGATCGTGGACTTAAAGTTATTTTTGATGACTCTTCCTGCAAGATTTTTGATTGCAAAACCAATGATTGTATTCTCACCGGATTTCGTGATGATAATGTTTATATTATTGACATGCTTAATTTGGATTGTTCTACTAAATGCTTGAATGTTTTTGATGAAATTCTTGGCTTTGGCATAGAAGATTAGGACATGCATCTTTTGAACATCTTTCTAGGATTAATTCTAAGGAATTGGTGAAGGGATTCCTTACTTGAAATTTGAAAAAGACCGCATTTATAGTGCGTGCTAACGTGGGAAACAAACCAAGTCTTCCTTCAAACCAATCAAGGATATCATGTCAACAAGGCCATTAGAATTAATTCATATGGATCTTTTTGGACCAACTAAAACTAAAAGCTTAAATGGTAGTAGATATGCATTTGTTTTAGTTGATGATTTTTCCCGATTTACTTGGGTTTTCTTTTTGGAAAATAAAGATCAAACTTTTTCTCATTTCAAGATTTTTCGAAAAGGGTTGAAAAAGAAAAAGGTTTTTCGATTTTGAAGATAAGGAGTGATAGAGGTGGTGAGTTTGTTAACCAACTCTTCATGACTTATTGTGATGAAAAGGGAATTAAGCATGAAATGTCATGTCCTAGAACTCCACAACAAAATGGAGTTGTAGAAAGAAAAAATAGAACACTTCAAGAGATGACTAGGACAATGATAAGTGAATATGACCTCCCTCAATATCTATGGGCCGAGGCCGTAAACACCGCATGCTACATATCAAATCGTATTTATTTGTGTAAAAATTCTTCCAAAACATCTTTTGAAATGTATCATTCTAGAAGACCTAATATTTCATATTTCAAAGTTTTTGGATGCAAGTGTTTTGTTTTGAATACTAGAGATAACTTAGGTAAATTTGATGCTAAGGCTTATGAAGCTATTTTTGTTGGATATTCTTCTACTAGTAAAACTTATAGAGTATTCAATAGATCTTCCCTTACCATTGAAGAATCCATGCATGTTAAATTAGAAGAATCTAATGTGGTTGTTGAGAATGTTGTAGAAATTGACCCATTAGGTGAAGACATGGAGAGACTATCCTTGAAGGATTCACCCGCTCAAGAAGAAAAGCAAGAACCCATTGGTGATGTTCATAAGGATGAAGTGAAAGATTCTCGACCACTTCCTAAAGATTGGAGATACGCTACAAATCACCCCAAGGAACTCATCATAGGTGATGTATCTAAAGGGTAACAACTCGCTCCAAGCTCCATGACTTATGTGGTAACTTTGCATTCATTTCTCATTTTGAACCCAAAAGCATTCTCGAAGCCGAGACGGACTCATATTGTTGCTAGCCATGCAAGAGAAACTCAATCAATTTGAGCGCTACCAAGTTTGACATCTTGTTCCTACGCCCCACGATAGACCAATAATTGGTACTAAGTGGATCTTTAGAAATAAGTTGGATGAGTTCGGAAATGTCATTAGGAATAAAGCTAAGTTAGTGGCCCAAGGTTACACTCAAGTTGAAGGAATTGACTTTGAGGAGACCTTTGCACCCGTAGCACGGCTTGAAGCCATACGGATAACACTAGCTTTTGCATCTTTTAAAAATTTAAACTTTTTCAAATGGATGTGAAAAGTGCATTTTTAAATGGTTTTATAAATGAAGAAGTTTATGTTGAACAACCTCCCGGTTTTGTTGATCATGTTCATCCAAATTTTGTTTTAAACTTGATAAAGCTTTGTATGGATTGAAACAAGCTCCAAGAGCTTGGTATGAAAGGCTTTCTAGTTTTCTCATTTCAAATGATTTTATTAAAGGCAAAGTAGACACAACTCTTTTTACTAAGCATGTTGATAATGACATTTTAATTATGCAAATTTATGTTGATGATATAATCTTTGTTCTACTAATGAGTTTTTATGTAAGGAGTTTGAAAAGGTTATGCAAAGTGAGTTTGAAATGTCTTCCATGGGTGAATTGAATTTCTTCCTTGGACTCCAAATCAAGCAATTGCAAGATGGGAATTTCATATGTCAAGCCAAGTATGCAAAGGAACTCGTAAAGAAGTTTGGACTTGAAAGCTCAAAAGTTTGCAACACTCCCATGGCAACTACAACCAAGCTTGATAAGGATGACCAAGGTAAAAATGTTGATATTAAATTGTATAGAAGCATGATAGGTAGTCTTTTGTATTTGACGGCAAGTAGGCCGGACATAATGTTTAGTGTGTGTCTTTGTGCTAGATTCTAATCGTGTCCTAAAGAGTCCCATCTTATTGCGGTAAAACGCATTATTCGTTATATTAAGGACACAATTGGAATGGGTTTATGGTATCCAAAAACCGGAGATTTTTCAATGACAAGTTATTCGGATGCTGACCATGCGGGTAGTAGAGTAGATAGAAAGAGTACTAGTGGGACATGTCAATTTCTTGGTAATTGTCTTGTTTCATGGTCCTCTAAGAAACAAAATTCCGTAGCTCTATCAACCGCCGAGGCGGAGTATGTTGCAGCGGGGGCTTGTTGTGCACAAGTCCTTTGGATGAAACATACTCTCCTTGATTATGATTTGCATTATGATCATATAAAATTTTTTTGTGACAATACTAGTACTATTCGTATGACCAAAAATGCAAATCAACATAGTAAGACCAAGCACATTGAGATTAGGTATCACTTTCTTAGAGATCATTTTGAGAAAGGTGATATAGATATTGATTATGTTTCCACGAATTTGCAACTTGCCGATATTTTTACTAAACCACTTGATTTTGTTAGATTCTCCTTTATTTGTGGTGAACTAAATATTTGTGTTATTGAATAAAAGTTTTTATCCTTTTTGATGTATGACAAAAAGGGGGAATAAGGTTTGAGTTTGTATTGTTTTTGTTTTTACAAAGTGTTTATGATTTTCTTGTATTAAAGTTTGTGTGTTTTGCAAGTGTTTTATAGGTTTGCAAGTGTTTTATACCTCATGATTTTTAGTTTCATGGTTTTTGCTTGCATATTGCATTGTTTAAATATAGCATAATTTGAGGGGAGCTTAGATCTCTCCTTTATTTTTAAAATAGCCTATTTGTTTTGTTATCATCAAAAAGGGGGAGATTGTTGGCCAAAAGGTTACACTCTCCATTTGTTTAGAGTTTTGATGATAACAAAACAAATAAGAGCTAGTTGGTACTAATAAGTTGTTCAAGATAAGTTTCAGGTTTTGTACCATATTTGTAAGCCATTGCTTAGCTATTGCAAGATGTTTTAGGATTCATGGAGTAAAGAAGTCTTATGGCACATCAAGGAAGGATCATAGAAGAGAAGGCTCTAGCAAGATTTTTTCATGGCTCAAGACTTCAAGATTGCTCAAGATAATTCATTAGTTTTGTTAAAGAATAGTGATTAGGATTGAAGCTCTATATTCCAACACACACGTTTTTGCGCACATGCATTTCCTAGAAATATTCCCTATAAAAATATACAAAATATTTTAATACAAAGACTTTTGTTTATAAACTCAATTTTAGGCATTATACATGTTTCATATCAAAAATATTTTATTACATATCAAAATCTCCTTAAAATTGTGTTTGAGTTTCAGCTTTTGGCCTGAGCCGGTCGACCGACCGGTCGACCGTCACTATGTCAGGTCAAACCGGCCGACCGACCCAGTCGACTGGTATTCTGTCTGTTTTGATGTATCAGTGTGCATGTTTACCGGTCGACCGGAGCCCTTCGGTCGACCGAGCGGCTGGCCGACTGAAGTGGTGCTACTCTCTGTTTGTTTCGGCCGACCGGGCGGTCGACCGATAGCCTGCAACGGCTCTTTTTATTTGAATCATGGTCGACCAGCCTGCCGACCGAGGTAGCCGTTTCAGCCATAACTGCTAGTTTTTTAAGCACGTTTTAAAACTGTATTTTTCATTTTTAAACGTATTTAGGGAATTTTTATGGGTCAAAATCTTCCTTATTGATATTATATGTGTTTACCTTTTGATCCCTAACCCTATCCTATAAATAGTGGTGATTAAGGCTATGTTTTAATAACAAGAAAAACAATCAAGCTATATACAAAAGTTTCAAAGTCTTCAAAAGTTTTCAAGAGAGTTTGGTCCTTGGTTTTTGTGCTGAAGATTCTCTCATCGCTAAAGTTTCATTTTCTAAACTCTTTCTCGTTCATTTCCTTTTTCACTTACACTATTTTGAGCTTCAATTCTAACCATTACTCTACAGGGCTCTTGTAAGGGAAGGAGACGTTTGCAAAAGATAGTTTGTGGTCTTTTGATCACTAAGAGAGAATTTGTACTTGAGATTGTGGAGTTGGGTACTCCGGTGTATTTGTAACCTCTTTGTGAAGTTATAGTTGTTAGAAATCCTTCTGGGTGAAGGCGGGGATGTAGAGCTGGGTGCTGAACCTCGGAAAATTCTTCGTGTTTGTGTTTGGTTTACTTGTTCTTACTTGCTCTTAATTCTTGCTAACTTTATATTCATTGCTTTATCTACATGCTTCACATTTTCTTTGCAACATTGTACTTGCTCTTCATTTTCATAGTTATATTCACTTGTTGCATCATATTTTTTTAAGTGTGCATTGATTAGCATAATCACCTATTCACCCCCCTCTAGGTGATTTTCAGTTAGGGGGAGCGTTTACTCCCCCGATCTCCCCGGGATCCTGATGGTTAGGGTTTTGCCTTTAAAAGTCCATTCTTTGAGCTGAAAATGGACGACCATGCAGAGATAGGATTTAGCCAAGTTTTTCATTTCTTAGTTTTAGGTTTTTCTTTTCTTTAT
This sequence comes from Agave tequilana, assembly GCA_038442645.1. Classification (NCBI taxonomy): domain Eukaryota; kingdom Viridiplantae; phylum Streptophyta; class Magnoliopsida; order Asparagales; family Asparagaceae; genus Agave; species Agave tequilana. Next base: position 69,657 of record JAVJIF010006475.1, read on the forward strand.
TATGTACTTGTAATGTGTAAGTAAGCTTAGGCTAGATGATGATTCATGTAAGTAAGAGAGAGGAATATGTTGAGAGTGACACCATGTACCCTCCTCCTTTCTTCCATCGTTTCAAGCAATAAAAGGTAACATTTTTATGTTCTTCTTTACTTTCATTTTCTTTTGTTTTCGTCTTCCTCTTCTACTTTACCTCGTTTGTTTTTGTTGAGTTTACAAGTGAATTCCAAAGCACAAGTATAACGATGTTATGTGAGTGCCAACGATAGTTCATGAAGACGTTCTCCTCCTCAAGACGTATCACTTCATATTTGTGCGAGACTTGATGATATAATGCAAACGGGGACTGAGCTCGAGCTTATGATCTATGCGTTGAACGCCTTCTAAACAAAGGTAGAATATGCAAAGGTTTTCAGGTAAGTCATCAAGCAATCTAGGTAAGTATTTCTTCCTCTTCTTTCTTTTCTTTCATTTCTATAAATTAAATCACCAACACCACTCCTTTTCACTTCCTTGTAAATAATCATTTGTACATAGTCGCTTTCGCCGTTTTCTGATTTTTTCAACCTTCTTCATCTCTCATTTTCTTCTAACTTTGACATAATTCTTTTCCACTTTTTTTTAACTTAAAAATAGAGAAGAACTCTCGTTTGGTTTTCATAAAGATTTCAATACAAAAACGTAAACGCTTCTATCGCAAAACCCTCCTTGTGGATCACGACCCGCATAGCCACTTGCTATAGCAGTAAGATTGAGCACTTGCACATCTTCATTCTAAATCTGAAATTCTTTATTTCTGTGTGCAGGTTTAGCCTCAATCAAATTTTGGCGCCGTTGTCGGGGAGGGTAACGTTTTTTTTTAAATCTGATTTTTTTGAAATTTTTTAGAACTAAACGAATTTTCTTCTCTGTTGCAGGTTAAGGGCAAGAAAAACAGGAAATTAAAGTTGCAGTAACATATAAGTGGCCTTGGGCCTCTGCTCGAAAAAGCAGAGACCAAGTGCCCTCTGCTTTATCGCGTTTTCGCGGCCAAAGAAGGAGTGGACTACTAACGTTCTTTTTGCAGGGCTGCTTACTTTGCAAATTGTAGTTTTCTGCAACTTTACTTTTTCTTATATGCCATCACATAAGCCTGCTAATAATCAACAGTAAAACATTTGTTGAAAAGATAAAAATTGATTAAACGTTTGTATTTTAGGCACGTGTCTTTTCAATTCATTTATTTTTACTGTTGAAGAGTGCTGGAGCAAGGTACGTATGCATTGCATGTAGAATAGGACTCATCTCTTGGTTGATTTTCATTGCTTTGAGTGAATCCTATTTACATATCTTGACACTTGCACAAACTTATCTTAAGGGCACTAACCCATAACAAGGTGGGGATTTAATCACCCTTCCTTAGCCCAAAAATCAGATTCCAAGCACTCACTAACCCAAGCCTAACTAAAAATGAGTAGACGTTGGCCCTAGGGACATCTCGGACTCAATTAGGAGATTATCCTAAGGGGGAAAGGTGTTGGAATTTGACTCCTGCCAAATCAGTGTCTAGGAAAGAGATTGAGGGCCGAAAGCCCGAAGGTTGGTGGTTATTTAATTAAGGAACGTCTTTGACGGAAAACCTCCCACCAACCTTGCCCTGACCTGGCTGATTAGCTTGTGGTCAAAGTCTGCATTAGACCTCCCGTGGACAGTCTAATCAGTTAGGAGTCGTCTAGGTCGTAGGTCTACCCTAACCTAGTTAGAATTTTTTCCTTTTATTTGTTTGCTTCTTTGCTTGTTTTTTTCTTTCTTTTTGTTTGTATTCCATTGTGTGATATGGCTTATAATAATTTTTCCAACTTTAATAATAATCCATATTACACACCGAGTTCATTTTCGAATATTACTAACCCGGCATATCATGACTTTAACCAACATAGTGTGCCGGATTGGTCTTATCCGAGTCAATATAACCCATGCCCCAATCTAATAATTATAATTTCCATAATAATTTCAACTCTTCACCGAGGCAGTGGAGATTCACCTCCCCCGAGCATAATTTTCAACCAACTTGTCCCCCTTATCCACCTAGTCCACAATATCCCCAAGAGTCATACTCAGTTCCACCAGTCAAAAATAGAAAACCATCAATTTTGGAAAGGAGTATGGTGAGTCCAAACAACAATCACAAAATCTGATGGACTCACAATTTCACTACCACTTCCAAGACAACACTTCATCTTTTCATCAAAATAATGAATCCATCAACTATGAAAAGATGCTTGAAGCCATGACTCATGCTCAAATGCTCGAAATCGTGACATAGATATAATGGTCGAATCTCTACGTTCCCACCGTTCTGATGTCACTTACCATTCTGTTAGAGCCGAAGAGTCATGTTTTTTGGAAATCAAGATTCTATTTCAGAACAACCATTTGAACTTGCCCAAACTCCAAATTTTGAAAAAGATATTGACAGTTTGGCAAGTTATTCCTTTCCTGAAATAGAACTTGAGAATGAATATGATCTTGAATCCCACTTAGTGATTTAATTCTTCTTCCTGATTCAATAATGACTCTGGTATCTTCATCTGACTTCAATCTTTTCCCGGAGTCAACATTGGATCCTGTACCAATTCATAATGAAATTGAATCACCCATCTTTGAGGATCATATTGAACTTGACCAGTTATACACTTTTGAAGATCCTATTGACAAATTGGCAAGTTCTCAATTTTATGATATTGAACTCAATGAGATATGTGACTTAGATTCTCAAATCTGTGATCCAGTTCACCTTTCTGAATCAATATTGACTCCTGTTTTGTTACCAAACTTTAGTAATATTTTAGAGTCAGTTTTGATTCCCCCACCTATCATTCTTGAACTTGAATCACCAATATTAAGTCACATCCCATTGTTAGAAAATACATGTGGACTTGAGTTTCAACTTCTTGACTTGGACCCGCTTCTTGAACCAATCTCGACTCCTGAACCTTTACTTGACTTAAGTCACTTTCCTGAGTCAGCATTAGTTCCTGTACTTCCTGAGTCCAAGTCAATCATTCTATCTTTTCATACTCCATTCTGGGACGAGGTGGTTGACAAATTTGACTCTGAAATTTGTTATGGAATTTGGAAATTAGATGGGGTTCAATTTTTAATAAAAATCCTTTATGGATTCATAATTTTAATGGGTTATATTAGTGAAATTTCTGGTGGGTTCCTCCGAACCTCACGAAAAGTTGATTGGTCCACATTTCGTGGACCAATCAGACCACCACCGGAACCACCACCTTAAGGTAACATTTTCCTTCCCTTTCGTCTTTTCATGCGTCTATGCATTAATTCATACATTGAGGACAATGCATGAGATAGGTGTGGGGGAGGGTCTAACATAACTTTTCTTTTTGTTTAAAAAAGAAAAAAATATTAACATTTTCTTTACTTTTAAAAACTTTTTGAAAATGAAATAATATTTTGACATATTTTTTGTAAGAAATTAAGTTAATTTTAAGGAATAGGAAAATCTAAATTAGGATTTCTTATACTTGGTCAAAATAAGATTATTTGTTTGATTTTTAGGGTTAGGAAGATAATTTGTCAAAGTAATTTAGTCTTGATCTTTACCTTGATGAAATATGCACACTTCATACACTTACACACTTAGGGTTCAAAAACAAAGATTCTTATGCCTTATAAAAAAAAAAGATAAACAAATCTAATTATTGACTAGCTAGGTGTTTTGGCCTAAGCAAGCCTCAGTATTTATGCGAAAGATGATTAGATAAGTTTAAATATATATGAAAATCCTCTGATTAAGCTGGGTATTTGTGCCTAATAAAGCATAAGTATTCACGCCTAAAAGGGGTTCATATAATAAAATCCTTAGTTTTGTGGCTTTGTTTGCTCGAGTCATTAAGTCCTTGGGGTGTTTTCTCACCTGGCGCCCTAAGACCATTTGGTTTGGGAGTCATCGATTAAAGGCTCGTTACATGGGCAGATTAGAAAGCCTAATAGAACTAAGGAATAATACCATCAAAAATATATATATATATTATAGAAATAAATAAGGCATAAGAGTTAGATTTAATAAACCCTTAGTCAAAATTTTCACAGTCACAAGGTGCATATGACTTAGGGTAAAGTAATAGACTAGATGAGAAGTACAATTTGACTCCTTACTTTAAATGATAACAAAATTTTGAATAGAGACTAAGTTTAGGAATGAAAAATTCAGTTTTCCTATAACTTATAGATTGCTTAGATCTTACAATTATATTTCAAATATTTTTCTCTTTCAAAATGCTTTTCAAAAATACTAACTATTTATTTCTCTTTCTTTATGGATTTTGTGGGTGCAATCTGCTGAAAACCCTCACGAGACAAAACTCGTCCTCTAGGGGAACCTAGAGGTTTAACGGCTTGTTGCACATGCTCAGTGCAATCGCGTGACCTGCGAAAGTGGTCTAATAATCCTTAGTATAGTTTAGTTGTTTTGCTCGAGGACGAGCAAAAGATAGGTATGGGGGTGTGATTGGTCGCTAATGTTGCATATTTAGTATCATATTTTCATACTTATTCTAGAATAAAACTTTACATTGTCTTAATTAATTGCTTAATTTATTTGCAGGCCCATTCTTTAAGGAGATGAAGAGAAATGAGCCCAAAGCCTAAAAAATTCTGAATTAAATCAGAATTAATTCGCACTCAGTAAATCAGGGCAAAATCAAGAGGTTGAAAACCGGTTGAGAAGAATCCTCTCAGAATCGATCGGTTAAAGCCAAGAATCCAAGGCCATTTCGTCAGAATCTGGGACTCAAACTGAAAAACCAACTCCAGATAAAGTCAGAGGCGAAACCAGGGCAACCCACCAACAGGGTGTGGCCACCTGGCCACACCGTGGCCGCGAAAACGCGGCCTAAGCCGCATTCCGAGGCAAGATGGGGAGTTAGGGGGAGCGTTTGCTCCCCCGATCTCCCCGGGATCCTGATGGTTAGGGTTTTGCCTATAAAAGGCCATTCTTTGAGCTGAAAATGGACGACCATGCAGAGATAGGATTTAGCCAAGTTTTTCACTTCTTAGTTTTAGGTTTTCTTTTTCTTTATTATGTACTTGTAATGTGTAAGTAAGCTTAGGCTAGATGATGATTCATGTTAGTAAGAGAGAGAGGAATATGTTGAGAGTGACACCGATGTACCCTCCTCCTTTCTTCCATCATTTCAAGCAATAAAAGGTAACATTTTTATGTTCTTTACTTTCATTTTCTTTTGTTTTTGTCTTCCTCTTCTACTTACCTCGTTTGTTTTTGTTGAGTTTACAAGTGAATTCCAAAGCACAAGTATAACGATGTTATGTGAGTGTCAACGATAGTTCATGAAGACGTTCTCCTCCTCAAGACGTATCACTTCATGTTTGTGCGAGACTTGATGATATAATGCGAACGGGGACTGAGCTCGGGCTTATGATCTATGCGTTGAACGCCTCCTAAACAAAGGTAGAACATGCAAAGGTTTTAAGGTAAGTCATCAAGCAATCTAGGTAAGTATTTCTTCCTCTTCTTTCTTTTCTTTCATTTCTGTAAATTAAATCACCAACACCACTCCTTTTCACTTCCTTGTAAATAATCATTTGTACATAGTCGCTTTCGCCGTTTTCTTATTTTTTCCACCTTCTTCATCTCTCATTTTCTTCTAACTTTGACATAACTCTTTTCCACTTTTTTTTAACTTAAAAACAGAGAAGAACTCTCGTTTGGTTTTCATAAAGATTTCAATACAAAAACGTAAACGCTTCTATCGCAAAATCCTCCTTGTGGATCACGACCCGCATAGCCACTTGCTATAGCGGTAAGAATTGAGCACTTGTACATCTTCATTCTAAATCTGAAATTCTTTATTTTTGTGTGCAGGTTTAGCCTCAATCAACAGTTCTATATTATTATATCACATTTTTCACTGATTTATGAATAAAATATCGGTATAAACTGTGTTTTGGTCTCTCTTGCAGATAATCAAGATAAGGAGGGCAAAAGGGTAATAAGAGCTTAATTAAATTCATTTTTAGGTAATTAAATCCGCAATTTTTTGGAGTCCAAGAAAGAGAGTTTCTAGAAGATCATTGAACCTAGACCCTTGCGGGTGTCTGACGCAAATCTGAACAGAAATAACCGATTTTTAGAATATATAGAAGGTCCTCGAAGCGAGGCGAACCCACGCACCGAAACCCGGGACCTAGGTCCCTGGTATTGCCACGAAAACGCGACAATTGCCGCATTCTGTGGCGAAGTGGTGGCTCATGTGTCGGTTTTCGATGCGTGCCCTCGTCTCGCCTGGCAAATCCTTCTTTCGCCTATATATAACCCTGTAGAAACCCGAAACGAAAGCAGATTTAGAAATAGGCTAGGTTTCTCTCTTCTAATTGTAGATCAGGATTTTCTTTCTCTTTTATTTTATATTTTATTTTTTTTTAGATCTTATAGTATGGATTCAGAGAGAGATAAAGAGATATTAATGTAATAGATGGTGACAATTTATGTAAATGTGCCTCCTTTCTTCTCTATTATAATCTTCTCCATCTTCTACATGATACTTAGCTAGATTTTCTCTCATGGTAACTGACTACTAATCACTAACTAGCTAACCACTTACTTGATAATTTACATGAATCTAATAACCTCTATAAGGTCATGCTCTTGCAAGAGCCATTGATGTCTCATGATGATGGGTTCTAACGTCTAACTTGCTAACTTGCTAACCAAGCTAACTCTCTTATTTCATGCTTGCTTCTAATGGTTTTTAATGATCTAATATTTGTATTAGCATGCTCTTGATGCAAGTTTGAATGTGAAGAACCATCTTATTTGCCATGCTTTGTATCGTCTCTTAAAACCAAGGACTAGTTATTGCCAAGGATCTATGTGAGGCAACTATCACTAAAAGGTTAGTATGTTAGTGGAGTAATGAGTAGTTAGAAACCATGAGATTTCTTTCATAATATTCTCCTTTCTTTTTACTTTTTTTAAAAATCAATTTCAAAACTCTTCTATTATCTTTTCATCGTTATTTTCACCATCTTCTTTATTCACCTTTATTTTCATTTTCTTTACCACAAGCTTCATCTTCTTTTCTATTTTATTTTTCAAACCACTTCTCTTTTATTTTCACATCGCCGCTTTCATCGTCTCTCCTCACCTATCACATCTGGATTTTCTTTCTTTCTTTTTTTTTTCTTTTAACAAAGATGACTTGTTAACATAACACGTGAATAAGGACTGTTAATGCTTCTATCGCCTCCCGTCCCTGTGAATTCGACCCATTGAGCCAATGCTATAACAGAAGTATCGAGGGAACATTAGTACATACTAGCTTTTCATTGATTTCATAAAACACACTTTTTCGAGCGCTGGTTTCGCTCCAATCAAATTTTTGGCGTCGTTGCCGGGGATGGGAATGGTTTAAATTTCACGTTTTTGTTAACATTTTCTTCTCTGTTTTGGTGTGCAGGTTAATTTTTATAGAATCTGAACATTGCAAAACTCTTCTTTTGCTCGCATGTCCCTGCGCTAGAAAGTAGGGACCCTGCTTTCATAATTGGGCCGCAGAAACCCAAGAAAAGCCGCAAAAACGCAAAATTTGTGTGGCATTTGGACTTCATTTGCAAATTGCATATATTGATATATTCTGCTGCTAATTTTCTTCTTTGTTTGCCTACACATTGTAATAATTAAAGAACTAAAATACGGTATTTGAACGCTTTAAAACGGTTTAGATATTTGCATTTAGGCACGTGTCAATTCAATTTCAATATACTGTATTTTGTTTTGTTGTTGTGATCTGGACTGAGGTGTACATATGGAATTGCATATAGCATAGGACAAATATGTAGGTGATTTACTCGCTTTGTGTTATATTTTTATCTATATTGCACACTTGCACAAATTGAACTTAAGGGCAAAACCCATACAAGATAAGGTGGGAATTTCATCACCCTTCCTTAGCCTAAAAACCACCTCCCCACTCACACAACCGAAACCCTAACAAAAATTGATAGACGTTGGCCCCTAGGGACATCTCGAACTTATTAAGAGATTGACCGAGGGTGAAACTTATTTTGAATCTTACTCTTGTGAAATCGGTGTTTAAGGTTGGGGATTAAGAGGTTAAGCCTCGAAGATACCGTAGTTTGACGTAATTAAGGCCCGTTGCTTATGCACGGATACCTCTCACCGTATTTTGCCCTACCTGGCAGATTAGCTTGTGGTTAGATTCAAGCAACAACCTCCCCGAATAATCGACAAGTTAGGAGTCATCTAGGTCTAGGTCAACCTTAGTATAGACTTAGTTTTGACTTTTTCTTTCTTTTTGTTTATTTGTTTGCTTTTTCTTTTTTGTTTGCGATTGTTTGTGAAATGGAATTAACAACAATTTTTTTCAATCCTAACATGAATCCATATTTCACACCAACCCCATTTGATTTGAATAATTTCAACCTAACTTTTTTACAATACGAACCAATCAAATACATCGGGTTGGACTTATCCGAATCAATACAACCCATACCCTCAATCTTGTAACCATAATTTTTTAAAATAATTTTAACTCTTCACAGAGCCAATGGGGATTCACCTCCCCCGAGTCAAAGTTTCAACCACCTTTTCCACAATTTTCACAATATTCATTTTTGATTTTACTTCTTATACTCCTTTTCTAGAACCACTAATTGAAGAAAAATTCGAGTTAGAAAAAAGTATAGAAGCCAACCTACAAGAGGCCGAGAGACAATTCTAGAAAATGATGGCCTCCCCAATTTCACAATATTTTCAAGAGCCTTACTCAGTCCCACCTATTCAAAATGATCAAATATCCATCTTGGAATTGACTGAGGAACTCTTGCATGGTCTGAGTGACAATCTCAAAACTTATTGGACTCACAATCTTTTCAAAATCAAGATTCCTATACTCCCTTTCTAAAATAACCATTCAAAGAAAAATCTGAGTTAGAAAAGAGTATAGAAATCTTGCATGAGACCTCACAACAATTTCAAAAATCTTTTATCCAGTTTATTGATAGGTTAGAAGCACAACTAACCAATTAGTCAACATTCATAGGAATGAAAAACTCACTCTTATCAACCTTTGACCAATCCAGATATATCTAACTCTATTAATCCAGATCAGGAATCATGTTATTTTGGAAACCAAGATTCAATTTCGGCACACTGATCTGAACTTAACCAAACTTCAAATGTTGACAATCCCATTGACATTTTGGCAAGTTATCCTTTTTCTAAGATTGAACTTGAGCATGAATATGATCCGAAACCTCAACTTGGTAATTCATTTCACTTCCTGATTCAATAATGACTGAGGTATTTTCACTTGATTTCAGGCTTTTTTTCGACTCAACAATGGATCCTGTACCAATCCATCGTGAAATTAAATCATCAATCTTTTATGATCATCATATTAAACTTGACCAATTTCATTCTTTTGAAAGTCCTGTTAACAAATTGGCAAGTTCTCATTTTTTTGAAATTGGACTTAGACAAGAATGTGACTTCGATCTTCAAAATTGTGATTCAGTTCAAATTCCTGAATCAATATTGACTCCTGTTTTGTTATCCAACTTGAGCAACATTTTAGAGTCAGTTTTGATTCTCATACCTGTCTTTCTTGAACTTGAATCACCAATCCTAGAAAGTCACATTCTGTTGTGGGGAAAGAAATGTGGAATAGGATTTCAATTTCTTGATTTGGACTCGATTTCTGAACCAATTTGGACTCCTGAGCCTTTACTTAACTTAAGTAAAATTCCTGTGTCGATATTAGTTCATGTACTTCCTGAGCCTAAATCAATCATTCCATCTTTTCATACTCCATTTTGGGACAAAGGTGTTGATGAAATTGACCCAGAAATTATTTTAAAAATTTGAAAATTAGATGGGGTAAAATTCTTAATAAAAATTATTCTTGCATACATCATAATAATGGGTTATATTTTAGAGGTCTCTGGTGGATTTTTCTGAACTCCACAAAAATTGGATTGGGCTGCATTTCGTGGACCAATCAGACCACCATCGGAACCACCACTTTGAGGTGATTTTTTCCTTCCCTCTCTATTTGTTTCATGCATACATACATCACGATGTATTAAGGACAATGCATGAGATAAGTATGAGTGAGGGTTCACTAACATAGAGTTTTTTGAATTTTCTTTCTTTTTCACTTATTTTAGGATGCTTTTAGAAATTTTCCTTTTATATAGGATTTTTTCTTTCTTTAAAAATTTTTTGAAATAAGAGACAAAGTTTTGATCTATTTTTAAGAAAATTAAAATGATCTTAGAAATTAAGGAAGCCTTAATTATGACATCTTAAACCCAGTCGAAATAATGGATCTTGTTCAAAATTATAGGCTAAGTAAGATAAATTGGAGAGATAATTTTATATTGAATTTTTTTCCTTAGATAGTATGCACTTCACACTTACACATTTTTGGGATGGAAACAAAGACCTAAAATGCCATAAAGTAAAAAAATTAAAAGAAAAAATATAATATAATGAATAAAAAATCATTTATTAAGCTGGATAACTATGCCTCAAGAAGCATGATTATTCACGCCTAAAGGTGGTAATAAGGAACAAATAATCCCTCTTAGTTTTGTAGCCTTATTTACTCGAGTCCTTAAATCCGAGGGATGTTTTCTCATCCGGTGCCCTAAGACCATCCGGTCTGAGAGTCATCGGTTAAAGGCTCACCACTCGGGTAAACTAGAAAGTCTAAGAAAACTAAGGGAGAAAAAGAAAAGAAAAAGATATATATATATATATATATATTATATATATATATATATATATATATATATATATATATATATATGGCTTGATGGTTAAAATTGAAATCCCAGAAATTTTCACTATCACAAAGTGTATATCATCTAGATTTTATGAAGGATAAAATATTCAATCCAATTTTGAATTCTTACCTTAATTGAAGACACGATCTTGCATATAGACTAAGTTTAAGGAAGAATAAGTTTTGGTGGACTTATGACCTTAAATCACTTATATTTTTGCAAAAATATTTCATAAACTTGTCTCTCTTTCAAAATGTGTTTTCAAAATACTTACATTTGTTTTCTTTCTTTATAGATTTTATAAGTGCTATCCGCTGAAAACCCTCAGAGACAAAACTCCTCCTCTAGGGGAAACCTAGAGGTTTAACGGCTTGTTGCATACGTTCAGTGCAATCGCGTCACCTACAAAAGTGGTGTAATAACATTTGTAATATAGTTTTTCTTTTCTTGTTTTCCTCGGGATGAGCAAAAGATAAGTATGGGAGTGTGATTAGTCTATAGTTCTACGTTATTCTATCACATTTTCCCATTGATTTTTGCATAAAATGTCGGTTTAAACCGTATTTTGGTCTCTCTTGCAGATAATCAAGACAAGGAGAGCAAAAGGGTAATAAGAGCTTAATTAAACACATTTTCAAGTAATTAAATCTGCATTTCTTGGAGGCCAAGCATGGGAGTTTCTAGAAGATGCATTGAACCTAGACCCTTGCGGGCGTCTGATGCAAATCTGGATGGAAATAACCAATTCTGCGTATATCTAGAAGGTCCCCGAAGCGAGCCGAACCCAAGCACCAAAACCAGGGACTTCGAAGCGAGGTGAACCCACTCACCAAAACTAGGGACCTAGGTCACTGGTATTGCCGCGTTTTCGTGGCAAAGTGGTGGGCCCACGCGTCAATTTTTGACGCGTGGCCTCGTCTCGCCTTCCATATCCTTCTTTCGCCTATATATACCCCTAGAGAGACCCGAAACAGAAGCAGATTTAGAAATAGGCTAGGTTTCTCTCTTTTAGTTATAGATTAGGATTTTCTTTCTCTTTTATTTTATATTTTCTTTTCTTTTATAGATCTTGTAGTAGGGCTGAGAGATTTAGAGAGATATTGATATAATAGATGGTGACAATCTATATAAATGTGCCTCCTTTCTTCTCTGTTGTAATCTTCTTCATCTTCTATATTATGCTTAGCTAGATTTTTCTCTCATGGTGACTAACTACTAACCACTAGCTAGCTAACCACTTACTTAATAATTCACATGAATCTAATAGCCTCTACAAGGCCTTGCTTTTATAGCTCATGATGATGGGTTCTAACATCTAACTTGCTAACTTGCTAATAAAGCTAACTCTTTTATTACATGCTTACTTCTAATGAAATTGATGATCTAATGTTTGTGTTAGCTTGCTCTTGATGCAGGTTTGAATGTGAAGAACCATCTTATTTGTCATATTTTGTATCGTCTTTTAAAGCCAAGGACTAGTGATGGTCAAGGATCTATGTGAAGCAACTATCACTAAGAGGTTAGCATGTTAGTGGAGTAATTAGTAGTTAGAAACCATGAGATTTCTTTCATAGTATTCTCCTTTCTTTTTACTTTATTTTAAAAATCAATTTCAAAACTCTTTTTTTATCTTTTCATCGTTATTTTCACCATCTTCTTTGTTCACCTTTGTTTTCATTTTCTTTACCACAAACTTCATCTTTTATTTTATTTTATTTTCAGACCACTTCTCTTTTATTTTCACATCGCCGCTTTCATCGCCTCTCCTCACCTATCACATCTGGATTTTCTTTTCTTTTTTCTTTTTCTCATTTTTTTAACAAAGAAGACTTGTTAACATAATACATAACGGGTCGTGTCCATGAGGAGGAATGCGATGAAAGCATTTCGATGATTCGTTTAATAACAAAGAATTGTGCTCGTTTTTTAGTGAAAAGAGAATGGAAAGAAGGAGATGATTAAAAGAGAAATTGCAACTTTAGAGAAGGCTTTAGAGAAGGTGATTTAAAAAGCTCGAAAATTGTTTTGTTGATTATAATAAGGAAGAAAACCTGGGCTCACTATCTCACTACTCAACTGTTCATTCTTCTATTGAAATCCTAAATGCCTCAACTTGAACATGGGCAAAACTTAAGACTGACTTTAGAAAGTTTGAAGTAAAGCATATAAGATGGTTGAAAGAGTTCACTCTTTTCTTTAAGAAATCGTTTTGAATCGAATGTTAAATCATCAAGCGCGAAGAAGCAAGTATGAAATAAAAATAGTTTAAGATACGTTCTTAAAAGAAGTACGAGTTTAAAAATCCAAACCCATCCTCATGTGCCTTCAAGAACACTTTCAAGAAGAAAGACTTTAAGTAAGGCATGCAAATGATTCATTGGGTCTTTTTCATTAAAATCAGAGGAGAAGAAGAATTGAAGAGAGGTACAATAGTGAGCCCAGAAAATCGATCTAGCTACTCATGAAAAACAAAGAAGAAAGCAAGTAAATAATGCATAACATAAGAGTGGAAGAAAATGTGGCTCGATTCTTGTATTGATGTCACTTCAATCTTCAAGTACAAGCACTCAATTCCTCTCTCTCTCACAAGTATTTGTACTGGACTACAAATTGAAAAATAAAAATATAACTTTTGTGCTATCTAACAAAGAGCCTAAATCCTTAGAAAATAAACAAAAATTCTAATCCTAGTCTTCGCTCCCTTTTGCCCTACTGAAACTGGTATTTATAGGGAAAATCCAAAAGGGAGGAATCCCGGGAAGATTGGGGGAGCAAACGCTCCCCCATCTGACATAACAAGGCCGCATTTCCGCAGCTAGTGCCGCATTTCCGCGGCCCTTGTGTGGCCAGGTGGCCACACCCAGTTGGTGGTTTCCCCTGGTTTGGTGATTCTCCTGTATCTTCTTCTGGTTCTCTCATTTCTGCTCCAGGATTTGACGAAATAGCCTTTAATTGTTGGCTTCAACCGCTTGATTCAGGAGGATTCTTCTCAACCGGTTTTCAACCTCTCTGATATGCCAAGATTTAGCTCTGATTCCTTGATTTCGAATTTCTTCTGAACTAAATCAGAATTTGGTAGGCTTTTGGGCTTGTTTCTCTTTCCTTTCTCTTAGCAATTGGGCCTATATTTAACAAAGAAAAAGAAGACTTATTAATAGGATTTATTAGCTAAAAAATATGATAAGGTGACAATGTATATACAATATATGTGACTAATCACCTACCGTTCCTGTGGATTCGACCCGTTGAGCCAATGCTATAACGAAAGTATCGAGGGAACATTAGCACATACAAGTTTTTCATTGATTTCATAAAATACATTTTTTCGAGTGTTGTTTCCGCTCCGATCAGAAGGAGAGGAGTGGCATGGCCTCGCGTAAAGAGAAGGAGGAGGTGAGAAGGTGTGGAGATGATGGTAGGTTAAGAAAATCATATAAGTTGGGATTAGGATAGGATTGTTTAGGATTTGATTGATTTGTTAGGATTATGGGATGGGTTATTGGGTTTGAATTGGGGTTAATGGGTTTGGGTGTAGGCTATAGGATAATGGGTAATGGTATAAGAATAGAAAAGATGAAATAGAAACAATAGCACTAATAATTAGAACAAAAATACATAATATTAACACAATCAATTAAGTAATTAGTAGTAATAAAAACAAAAAATAATAGTAATAATAGTAATAAAAATAAATACGAATAACAACCCTACTAATAATATTATCAACAATACTGCTAATAATGATTAATAATAATAAATAATAATAATAACAATAACAATATTAATGTTTAACAATAACAACACAATAATAATAATAATAATCAATATTAATAATAACTACTACTAAAAACAAGTTGTAATAATAATTCATAAATCAAGTTAATGAATAAAATGATAGCTCAGGCTAGATAAAATATTAAAAATAATAATACGGTATTACGAACTAGGAGATATTACATTCTACCCACCTTATAAAATTTCTTCCTCAAAATTTCAATAAAGTAGGGAATGATAAAATCAAGTTAAGGAGAAGATAAAGCTTCAACGTCACTTCTCACTGCATCATGGGTCCAGCACGCTTCTGTTGCACGCTTTGATCTCTGTCGTCGGTTTGGATATGATGACCGGTTCTAAGAGACAAAATCGGGTAAAAAGAGTAGAAATGGATATGAGAATCAAGGAGAGAATCCAAACTACTATGGAAGAAGAGTTGAAATTAGAAATGTCAAAATCAAGAGTTGGACTTTCATAGGGGAACGATAAATTCTCAAGTGGACTCAATATAATAGTGTGAATAGTATATGTATATTGCAGTGTAAATATAACTTGTTTGAAGTTACCGGTAGGAACTAAGTCCTTTTATCTCAAACTTGGCTCTGATACTAAGAAAATCTTATCACGATCACTTCCCAAAATACGTGAAAACGGAGTAGCAATGAGAGTCGATGATATATATACGCGAGAAGAATATCCCACGTATACATGCTAAGCCTAAAGTAACCTGAACAAACTATAAAAATCTACTATGATCAATCAATATCACTACAATATGACATATAAATTTCTAATACAATGATAGCATAGGAGTAAAGAAATAGAACAAGCACTGAGTCCAATGTATAGAATCATGGAAGTAATAGGAATAAGAAAGCAAGAAAATTGTAACGCCCCAATCCCGCGGGTACGGAGACGTTATTGCGACGTATATACGCAGGTTGGAAATACCCACACGTATATACGCTAAGCATCAGTACATGCAAGAATCAGAGTACGGAAGCACAGTGGTAACACACAATTCAGCAATAATAACACTAGTACATAGTATCACAAGGCATGATATAATATCTCAAGAATATATGATCACTAAGAAGCACAAAAGCAGGATGTATACTATGAAATACGAGAAAGTACTCACGAGTAGTAAGATGAGAATCGCATGAGCCGATCAAGGAGAGGCTGGGAGAAGGAGAGTCCGGATGGGCAACTGCCAACCACGCTCCCGCTGCGCCACACTGATCAGGTACAGTAAGGCCGCCACGGTTTAGTCTCTAGGATCTGGACATGAAGATCCAGGGTTGTTAGCAACCCCAGCGAGTATGTGACGCCCCGTTCCCACGGATACGGAGACGTTACTGCGACGTATAAACGCAGGTCACAAATACCCTCACTATGTACGCTAAGCATCAGAACAAGTAAGAATCAGAGTACGGAAACATGTGGTGCATTATACATTCCAACATATAAGTACAATTACAAAGTTATCACCAGGTGTGACATAATATTACAAGAATATTACATCACTGATAGGCGCAAGTGCGAGAATTCAAAGAGATGTACAAGTATGAACAGTACAAAAGGGTGCTCACGAGATAGCAGGAGATGTCGCGAGCCAACCAGGGGAGTAAGGATGGGACTGGAGCTACAACTGGTCTGTCCACTCCGCAGAAGTGAGCATATCCTCAGTAAGAAGATCCCCTTTCAGTCCAAGCTTGAGACCTGGACATGAGAATCCAGAGGAGTCAGAACTCCCCGGCGAGGGGTGATGCGAAAGCCAGATGGCGTGCTGAGATAAGCACATGTGTATCGATAAATCCGAAACGTGAACATGCATTGGAAAGCGTGTCGTGAGCAGCGGCATGCCGGAGCAAGTAGAGAGACAGTAATCGATATCTAGCCGGGAACATTTATGATATAAGATGATAAAAGCAGGTAACGAGGCGATGAATAAAGTAGACAAGACAACACCAGATATCTCCTAAACTAACATAAAACTGATAAAACTGATAAAATTGAATAAAACTAATTACGAGCAAAACCGATCGCATAAGCTCAGGTCACGGCTTCATAAGACTAGTACATCGAAAGAATAATCCAAACAAGGAGACCCTCATCTATATACCTTTATCCCATGTCACCATAATCCAAGCGCATACAACCTGGGTTACAAAATAGCACAACAAATTGTATATTAGCATCTTATTATAATTGGGGCCGTCTAAGTTCTAGGCTTCAGTATGTGTCCCAATCCATATAATTTCACTTACAATTTATAGAGCAAGTTATTTGAAAACTGATGAAGTTTGACGAACCATGTTTCGGATGTGCCCCGTACATGCCCAGGATAACGGTCCAGGAGTATCCGTGCTGCTGCGCAGGAACGTACCGCTAGGTACTAGGACTTATTCACGCCCGAACAGGAATAGAGTATCGCAGATCCCATAGAATATAGAACGTGTGCATACCCGACAGGAATAAACAGGAGTAGGGGTGCCAGCACACCCCACGGAACCCCTGGTGGCTGCAAGGTGATCCCTCAAGTATGTGACCACGCGTGACTCGATAAGACCACCATAAACATGATTATTCAGGACCAATCAGTTTCCCCCAAACCGGGTACAAGTTGTCTTATTATAATTTAATATATATAGTTAGCATTTCACAGGAATAAAAGGATCAGGGCATGATCAGGAATTCAGGAGTACATGAATACTATAGATTCGGGTCACTGTATTTATAATACAGGATAACAAGCACATGATTCAAGTCATTGTATGTAATACAGAATAACACGGTAGGATTCCCGTGAATGTGATAATCACAGGTCAGGTATTAATATGTCAGGAGGCAGGTGGTAAGTCATGTTATAATGAGGAGCAAGTGCTAAGTAGTAAATCATGTCAGGTGATAACACATCAGTTGCTAAATGATACAGACAGGTGTATGTCAAGAGTTAATATAACAAGTGTGTACATCACAATATAAACGGGAATACCGATACAAATATATAATGCAATGCAAATCAACCCGACAATGCAGGAAAGTCCAAAGGGAAGGCGAGGACACTTGCCTAGAACTTCAGAAAACACTGTGAAATGCCTGATGTCCGAAATCCAGGTAACTAACGCGTAAATGCGTTCAATATAGTAAAGATTAGATTATATGGAAGAGAGAGAATGAGCTAGAAGGAGAGGGGATGAAGAGTAGGAGTCACAGACGCGGGAGTCGCGTCGCGTAGAGGCCACAAACGTGGGGTTTGAGACCTGCATTAAACCTAGGACACGAGAAGAACACAGATGCGGACGTGAGTTCCGCGTCGTGTTAATATAAGAACTCGAAGGTCGCGTTAAGGAATTGCTTGGACGTGGGGTGAGCTCCGTGTCTAGCAATTAACAGAGAAAGAGAGAGCCAGGGAGTGAGACGCAAGGGTGAGGGGGTGGGAATCAGAGAAAGAAATGAAAAAAGAAGGAAAAAGAAGAAGAAAGAAAGGAGGGAAGAAAAGAAAGAAGGAAAGGAAAGAAAAGAAAGAAGAAGGGGAGGGGTGGAAGTTGGCCAAGGTTTGGCGGCGGTCAGCGGCGGTGGCCGGAGGCCGGAGGCGGCGGTTAAAGCTCGAAAGAAGGTGTGGTGATAGTGCAAGTGTAGTTGAAAATGAAAAATTGGAGTTTTGAAATGAGGCATCAGAGAACGAAGCTATAGCTCGTTAATAAGAGCACGACGAGGAGAGGAAGATGGCATGGTTGTTTGTGAGCAAGATGGTGTAGGTGGTGGTGGAAATGATGGTGAAGCTTGATGAAGGAGATGGTTGTTTTGATAGAAAAGAAGGAAGAAGATGGTGGTATGGTGTTGTTATGGTTGTTAGAATGGAGAAGGAGATGGAGGGAAGATGGAGAGAAGGATGGTGGAGAAGTTGGAGGTGATGGTGGTGAAGGTGGCCGGCCAAGGAGGGAGGCAAGGCTATTTTTGGGCTGTTGTTCTTCGTCGGCTGCTTGTTGGAAGAGGAAAGAAGAAAGAAATAAAAGAGAAGGAAAGAAAGAGGGTGGTTATATAAGGGAGGGAAATGATTATTACAAGTTTGCCATTTAGCTAACAAAAGAAACTTGCATCCCTTTAAAACAAGAAACCCACGTTTCATAAAATGAATATTCACATCTGACAATTACCTAGACGCGGGGATGGAACTTGCGTCCAGGGGAAACGCGACAGTTGCCTTTAACAAAAAGGACAAAAGTCATAATGACTTGATTGGAGTTGATTAGCAGTGCATTAAATGCAGAAAGAATGCAAATCTTCACATTAATGATCAGATCTGAGTCTTGTGAGACTCGCGTCTGAGGAGAGAGAAAATGAGAAGAATGTAAATATAATATCTGGATAAATTTCGGTATCTGTGAAAATACTGAAAACTCCGGAAATGCCCGAAAAATAAAGCAGTTTAGAAAGCTTCTCAAAATTCTCAAAAATAATAAATATTATTATAAGATATTTGATGAGATCTGTTTTTAGAAATTCAATCTCATTTTTAAAATAAAAATCCTAAAGCCTACCGTCGATACTGGTGTACACCGGGTCGGCCAGATTTTGATAAATTCTGAAAAATCTCAGAAAATGCATGAAAGGAGAAAATATAATTTTAAAGAGTAATATAAAAATGGAATCTAGAAATTTGATTCTAATTGTAAACTAAAATTCTTGGAATCAACCAGCGATACTGGCCGGCACCAAATCCAGTGGAATTTTGATAAATTCAGAAAAATCCTAGAAAAAGTACTTAGATAGAAAATATGATTTTAAGAAGTTATGAGAAAGTCGTTTCTTAAAATTTAACTCCATTTGTAAATTAGACATTTGAGAATCGGTCAGTGGTACTGGTCGACACTGGTTTTGAAGATTTTCAATTTAATTCTGAAAATTTCAGAAAATCATGAAAATTTAAAATATTGGAAAATGATATTTGAAACTAAAATCGGTCAAATTTGAATAGT
Source organism: Agave tequilana (assembly GCA_038442645.1). NCBI lineage: Eukaryota > Viridiplantae > Streptophyta > Magnoliopsida > Asparagales > Asparagaceae > Agave > Agave tequilana. Next base: position 89,249 of record JAVJIF010006475.1, read on the forward strand.
AAAAAGATCAAATCGAGTAATAAACTAGGATCGGGTCCCCGGTTCAGACTAAGGCTGACTCCGAGTCCACGAATCCAGATCCAAAGTAAAACGATCATAATAACGGTTCATAATACAAAACAAATACAGGAAGTAAATAAATAAATAAATAAATAAAATAAAATGAAAAATACAATCAAAAATTTTGAATACGTAACTAAGTTCGTATTCCAGGAGCGGGGTGTTACAGAGTACATATGATAAAGCCAAATGACGTGCATAACAGGCACACGTGTATATGATCAAGTGATGTGGTCCAGGCATGCGGTGCAGGAAATGACAAATAATATAAGAAAATGACAGTAAATCTGAGATCAAGTAAATACATGTATATCAGTAAATCTGAATCAGAAAACATGCATGGAAAATGGTATAAAGCGCATAGGTACACATAATCATGCGACAAATATATTAAACATGTGATAAATACACTAAACACGCGATAAATATAAGTATGGATAAAACTAGTTGTATAAGCTCAGATTATGGATTCATGGGGTTGATACGTCGAGGGGATAATCCAAACAAGGAAACCCTCATCTAATACCACATATCCGATGTCACCATCATCTGAGTTCATACAACTTGAGTTACCCTCAGGGTAACAGAAGTAGAGTGTGTCTGGAGTAATCATGGTATCACAGAGGTCATGTGACATAAAGTAAGGGGTCAACTCAGGGTATAACATTATAACTGGAATATAAAAGTGTTGCATTTAATTTATCCAATAATAATAATTAGTACCGTTTGATATTTCAATCGCCTCCCTACCAGCGTCTCACATCACTGATAGTCTGTACTAGTGTTCGCACTCTGTAGAACTTACACGGGTCTGATATGTGAGTACCAGGACCCGAATAAAGGAGAGACCAAATATCACACATTCCTAATATTATTACTGTTTGGTTGTTATGTTCTTATGTTGTTATTGTCCCTTTCCCACCGGCATCCTACAACACCGACAGTTCACGCTGGAGCCCGCACTTCCAATAGAACTCACCTGAACTCCGATACGTAGGTACCATTATTCGAATAGGGGAGAGGCCAAATTACACTTGCTGCAGGAGTATCATTGTACAGGTATGTGTGTGTGTGTGTTAATAGGCACTGAGAATGCTTATCACGCTAACACCAGGCGGTACAGGCAGGAGGGAGAAAGTAGCCCTTCAGATTCAAGAGGTGGCCCCCACCACGTGTGTGGTGTGACACTTTTCTCCATGTGGCACTTTGCTCTGAGGGTTGATACAGGAGGTAGCCCCACAGATTCAAGAGGTGGCCCTACAGATTCAAGAGGTGGCCCCTACAGATTCAAGAGGTGGCCCCACCACGTGTGTGGTGTGACACTATGCTCTCTGTGGCACTTTGCTCTGTGTGGGGTAGGGGTGAGCATCGGTCGGTTCGGTTCGGTTTTTGCTAATTTTTTGCAAAACCGAACCGAACCGATTAGACTTACTAACCGAACCGAACCGAACCGACTAAGTTCGGTTCGGTTTTTTTGGTTTTTTCAGTTAGGCCAATATTTTCCCATCATTTCTTACATTTTTTAATCACCATTATATTATCATCCTTTCATATTCTAATCTCAAATATTCAATACCCAAATTAAAAATAAGAAAAAGACCCTAACCTTAATGTGAATTAAAAATTTCATATTCTAAAACTTTTACGCTATATTTGGACTCTTATATCAAAACTCACATAATTATTACTAACTTTTTATGGCAAGAATGAAAAAAAAAGAACTATATTAATATAAATATTATTCTTAATTGTGATGGTGTACTTAACATAACTTTCACATATTCAACATAAAAAAGATGGTATTGCTAGAAGTAATGAGATAAGTTTTCACCAGTTTTTGTTATGAACTATATGATTCACTAAATTGAATTTGGGTGGGATGATATATAGGGTAAGAGATTCGGTTCGGTTCGGTCAAGTTCGGTTTTTGAAACACAAAACCGAAATCGAACCGAACTAGAGCGGTTCGGTTCGGTTCGGGTTCGGGTTTCGGTTTTTGATCGGTTATTTCGGTTATAACCGAACTCTGCTCACCCCTAGTGTGGGGAATAGATTCTAGAGGTGGCCCCCACGGATTCAAGAGGTGGCCCCCACCACGTATGTGATGTAGCACTTTGCTCCGTGTGGCACTTAGTTTCATTCAAGAACAGTCGGACGCTAGCACGATCGTGAGATACATCCTGGTCATCCCGACACCAGGCATGCTCTGACGGACACCGGAATGACTGTGCTATTAACAAGAGTATGAGTACAAGAGATACAGGAGTACAGGAGTTCAGGAGTTCAGGAGATACAGGAGTACAGGAGTACCAGATGTCTGGTAATGATATAATAATCATGCATATGCCAGGTAATACAGGTGTCAGGTGTCATGTGTCAAATATAGCATGACAAGTACCGGTATCAGGTATCATGTATCAACTATAGCCCCGCAAGTACCGGTGTTATATATCAGTGTCAAATATAGCATGGTAAGTACCGGTGTCAGATATCATGTATCAACTATAGCATGGCAAGTACCGGTGTTATATATCATGTGTCAAATATAGTATGGCAAGTACCGGTGTAACATATCAGTGTCAGTGTTATATATATCAGTTCGCATATCGATACATATGTATAAAAAGCAGGATAACAGTTATTAGACATGAAACGATGGTAATAGTGTTGGCCCGGAGGCCTTCCTCTCTAGTTTTGATGATGATTAACTCATGTAGTTATGTTTACTAATAATCTTGTGATTTTAGTTTCAGATCATGTAACAAGATATTAGTTGGTGATTGTTTCAAAAAGAGGAGTTTGGAAGATTTCACTTGGTGATTCCAGGGCCCGAGCATCAAGATCATACATAGCCTAGCTCGTGGATCACGTTTTGGATCGGGTCGACTTGAAGATGAAGATCGTCAAGAAGACTTAGGTATCCTAATTTAGTGTGTTTTAGATCTATGTATAAAGATAAGAATAGTTGATATGCTCAAGTGCACAACACACACGTTTTATGTTTTAGAATTTTTAACTAAACATATTTTTGGATTTAAAGACAAAAACTATGATATATATGTTTCATGTATATTGGACTTATGTCCATATGCAACATGCTTCAATGTGTTTAAATATCATATTTTTGTACTTCAATGAGTTTTAGGAAAAATCAGATTTCCTATTGAAAAATCAAAGTTTGACAAAATACAAGTTTTGGTTTTTGGTAAAAATGTTAAAACACAAAAATGGTTTCATATGCTTGATATTTGAGTTGAAATTTTTATCACATGCTTATATATCAATACAAAATGTTAAAACTATTTTTGGGGATTTTTACAAGATTTATAAGAATTATTAGAATTATTTTAACATATTTTTCTGACCTAGTTTCTGACCCAGAACAGTGGCTGACAGGCCAGGTCGGCCGACCGCACGGTCGACCGAACCAAGGGCCGGTCGACCGACGTGCACAGAGCTGTGCACATCTGGCAGCACAGTGGGGCGGTCGACCGGACCAGAGAGCTCTGCTCTCTGTATCTGGGCGGTCGACCGGCCGGTCGACCGGATTGCTCCAACGGTCATATTTTTGACCGTTGGCGGTCGACCGGCCGGTCGATCGCCAGCCTGTCAGGCTGACAGATCAGCCTAACGGCTAGTTTTCTGTTTAGGCTATAAATACCCCATTTCTTGGGGGTTTTGGCTAGGATTTCAAGAGCTAAAATTTCTCTCCTTTCTTGGTGTTTAAAACAAGTTTTTAAAAGGTGTTAGAGCTTCAAAAGATCAATCTTATTTGTTTTAGAGTTTTTGGAAAAATCAAAGAAAATAGAAAATTGGGAGATTTGTTTTGGTTCTTCATTTCTATCTTTTACAAGAGTTTTTCCAAGTATTTTTCTTTGAGTTTTTATTTTTTCAAACTCTAGTTTTTTCCACACTTGAGCTATCATTCTATCCTAATCTATTTAGGATCTTTGTTTTGTGGAAAAGAGATTGTTTGAGGTTGTTTGAGCCTCCAAGTTGTAAACCCTCCTTTACTTATTGTATCCCTCTTTGGTAGAGGTTGATCGGAGTGGTGTTTGCTCCCTCTATTATGAGGTGGAGTTTGGTTGTTGGCTACGGGCCTTATCCCTCTTCGATAGAGGTGGATTTGTGGTTGTATTACCTCGGTGGCATTGTAAGGTTGAGAGAGGAGTTCGGTACTCCTTTAGTGGTTTAGAAATCCTTCTCGGTGAAGGCGGGGACGTAGAGCTAGGAGCTCGAACCTTGAAACATATCCTTGTGTTTGCGTTTGATCCATTGTCTCTCTAACCCTCTCTCTTTTATTTGTGCAAAGCATCATTCTTAGCATCATATCATATTTGCTTGTTTTGTGCCTTGCATCATTCATATTGTTGTATATCTTTTATATACTTGGCTTGTTTGTGTGTGCCTCACTTATACTTAACCACAAGAGCTTCATATAGCACCTCAACCCTTATCTAGGGGATCAAGAGGAGTTAGTCCAGAGCCCTTCACGGGAATTCGGCTACACTTGTTGGTTGTATTAAGTGTGTTGCAAATTTGTTTTAGCTTCCGCATTTAGTTTCTAGATTATCATTATCACCTATTCACCCCCCCTCTAGGTGATTTACAATTGGTATCAGAGCCTACGCTCCTGATACTTAGGCTTAACATCCTAGGAGTGAGATCCTTGTTTGCTAATCTATCATTTGCATTTGCTTGTTTGCACACATATAGCTTGGACCCATGGATTTCATGACCCCACCTATGTTTGACCCTTCCAACATCATTATTTGGAAGACTAGGATGTCCGTTTATTTGCTAACCCTAGGATATAAGGTTCACCTTGCCATTACCAAGGAATCCTTCCTTAGTGATAGCAAGCATATAGGGGCCAATGCACAAGCCCTTGAGGCCATTAGAAGCACGCTACCTAAAGATTATCTTATGCATGTTTCTAACCTTGATTCCGCCTTTGTAGTGTGGAACAAGTTGACAACCACCACCACCTCCGAGCTTCAAATGCCAATCCAACAAGAAGAGGAATCTAGTGGAGATGAATCCGAGCCATAACAATGCTATACGGTCCAAGGGAATGACTCCCTTGAGGTACACTCAGAAACCCACTTAGATGATAATGATGATGCTAGTTCTTCAAATGATTATGTTGATGCCCATGCTTTGAAAGAAGAACTATCTATTGTGTGTGAAAAATTATTTGAAAAATAAGATTTTGAAAAAGAAAAGTCTAGGAATTGAAAAAGAAAATAAAAGTTTGCATTCTAGACATGACAAGGTTTTACAAGAGAAGGTAGAGGTCTATAATGAAAGGGATTCATTGAGATCTCAACTAGACCTTGCACTAAAAGAAAATAATTTTTTCAAAAAATAAAAATGATTGTGATAATGTGTTGAAGAAAAATGAGTTTTTATCTTCAAAGTTGAATTTGTTTTAAATGAAATGATTCTTTGAAAAGAGAAATTGATTTTATTTCAAAAGAATTAGAAATTTGTTTAAATAAAAATAAATCTTTGAAAAATAATATGGTTTCTCATGTTTGCCATGCTAGGGTAGTTTCATCTAGATCACCCCTTGCATGCTCCACTTTATCTTCAAGTGTTAAAAATGATATAAATATTTTGAAGAAGAGTGTTGATTGTTTGGGCTCCACTTTGAGCCAATGTGTAGTGGGTCATACACGTTTGGAATCTTTGTTTCGAAAGAAACAAGTTCCATCTTTTCATGCACACCCCCCATGGCATACACATGCTCCTCACGGACACCATCACACTATGTATGCTCATGTGTACACTTGTACACATTGTGGACGTAAGGGCCACCTTGCTAAATTTTGCTATGATAGAATACATGTTTTAAATTTAGCAAAGAATTTTGTTTGAGTTAGAGAAGGGACTAATCCCCATGGACCCAATAAGATATGGGTACCAAAGGCCACCCCTCGTGTTTATGATGTAGGTGTGGGCTCTCACATGACGTGAGAGTAGCGGTACCTTGGAGTGGATGCGTTCCGAGCTTCATGAAAATCATTTGGATGCATCACTTTCAAGGGATGTTTGGTGGAGAGGACCACCATGACTTGGAGACAAGGAGAGTTGCCTTCTAGGTTTTGGTAACGATCTCTTACTCCTTATTTATTTATGCATGCTTTTCATGTTCATTATTTGTAGCATGTTTTGTTATTTATATGATCATTATGAAAATACATGATTATTAGATCATTGACATGCATGTATAGCCTTTTGAGACACCTATGTTTAAATATGGTCTATTATTTTGTGTTCTCACCATTTGTTTAGCTATCATGTTTATCATAGGTTTAATAACATGTGGATTTACATAATAATCATGTTTAGTTTTTGTTCATCATGATGATTTTTGTCATGTTTTTATGCTTTAAATGTTGAATGTATGTTTAAATGTCAGTTTTCATTAAGACTAGGAATTATACTTGTATATATAGTGGGTCACAAGTAAATTTATACATGTTTGTGCTTGAACGATTATTTGTGCCCATTAGATGTGCTAGTATAGTCTAGTTTTGATGATCCATGCATTTTAAACTTGTATTCTCATTTTTGGATTTGTTTTATGATCATGTGTTTTCATTTCATGTATATGTCTATTTTGCCAAACTTTATATGCCAAACTTTAAGATATACATGTATACCCCTTGAGTCATTTGCTTTTCATGCAAATCTATACATATAGACTCAATTGTGTTTAGGGATATGTATGTATACTTTTTGTGTTGACAAATCATACATATACCTTAAAATGAAATTTGTTTTAATGAAAATTTAGTTTTTCATGTTTCCATGTGTTTATATTTAACTTCATGTATATGTCCATTCTATCCAAATTATTGTTTATACATATACATCCTTTTGAGCCACGTGGCTTCATGCATATATCTTTGTGGACTCGTGTTTGAATATGTATGTATACTTTAGTTTATATAGGACATACATATACCTTGAAGATTAAATAGTTTTGATGTTCTTCATGTTTCAAGGAATATTGAGCTTATTGAATACTTTCATGATCATGTTCTTCACATTGTATTTGTACACTCACATTTCTTGTTTACTCATGTTTTATTTTCATGAGTCATATTTATGCTTAATTGACTTAGAGTGTTGATTATCATGTGGATTTCATGTTTCATGAAAAATAATTTTGTTTTATTCCTTGCTTGAAGGATTTCGTACTAGTTTACAAATTTTTCATATAACTAGTTGCGATATTCTTCATTTGGTAGTGATTTTCAAATACTATATTTTGTTTCAAATCTATTTTTTGAAAACCCCTACCATCCAAGGGTGGTTGGATGGGAGATCATGCTCATGTATGCTTTATAGTGAAAATCATTTTAACTTGAACATGAATGGGTGGTAGATAATATGAGATATACATTTGATATTATTGTCGTTTCAATTGATATCATTGGATTCTTTCAATTGGTATCAATTTTGACTTTTATTGTATACTCATATATTTTCGTATATGTATGCTTGCATTTCAAAGAATATCAATTTCAATTGGTATCTATTTTTCATACATATATATTTTGGGTTTATGCTAAGCTTGAGTTTCAATTTTGTTTCAATTGATTAGTTTTCAATTGCTTTTCAATTGGTATCTCATTTCAAGCCTACGCATTGTTTTAGTTGGTATTTCATAAAGGGGGAGAAAATTTGTTTTTGTATTTCAATTGGTATTCGGTTTACCGTTTCCACTCCCTTGCCTTATAAATAGAAAATAATAATTTCAATTTGGTATCATATGTTTAAAAAGCATAATACTTTTAATTGGTATCAAATTTGTTTTATTGAGAAAATTCAAAATTTTGTTTAAAGAAAACAGTCAAAATGTTTTGATTTATATTGCATATATGCAAGGAGAGCTTAACATCTCTTCTACATATAGATTCATGATGAGTGTATCTTGTATTGAAGAGCTTGACATCTCTTCTTTATGTGGTACACGTGTGTAGGGGGAGCTTCACATCTCCTCTTATGCATTGCATAGTGTACGTTATGTGAATTAGGGCTTGTCATCCCTCCTTCATGTAATGTATCTATGTAGGGAAGCTTCACATCTTCCTCTTCATGAATGTATATTGCATATACCATTTGTTGATTGATCTATGTTTACTTTCAATTGGTATCAAGATGCTACTTTGACATATTTTCAATTGATATCTTAATTGATTGTCACCCCTATTTGGTTTTGTTTTATTTTAGACAAAAAGGGGAGAACATTGTCTTTATTATTTGATTCGTTGTTTCGAACAAAAAGGGGGAGAAAATTTATTGATTTGGTTTAGCTTTTACCCCTTATTGATGATTGTTTCTTTGTATTAAAAAGGGGGAGAAGATTTTGTTTTGTTTTGGTTTTTACCCCTTTGTTAATGATGTTGGCCCAAAGGCCTTCCACCCTAGTTTTGATGATGATTAACTCATGTAGTTATGTTTACTAATAATCTTGTGATTTTAGTTTCAGATCATTAAGCAAGATATTAGTTGGTGATTGCTTCAAAAAGAGGAGTTTGGAAGCCTTCACTTGGTGATTCCCGTGCCCGAGCATCAAGATCATACCTTTGCACTCGGTGGATCACGTTTGGGATCGAGTCGACTTGAAGATGGAGATCATCAAGAAGACTTAGGTATCCTAGTTTAGATAGTGTGTTTAGATCCATTTGTAAAGCTTAGTATAGTTGATATGCTCAAGTGCACAAACACGCGCGTTTTATGGTTGGTTTTCGGTTTTCATGAATAGCTGATCAAAACAAGTTTAATTGATATATGTATAGTTGTTTCATTCTATACATACTTGCTTAACTTTTAAACAAACTTTTTTTGACTTTCCTATTCATGTATTGAAAAATCCAAATTTGATAAAAATACAAGTTTTGGTTTTTGGTAAAAATGTTAAGACACAAAAATAGTTCATATTGATTGATATTTGAGTTAAACTTCTTATCACATGTTTATATATCAATGCAAAATGATAAAACTATTTTTGGGTATTTTTACAAGACTTAAAAAGATTTTCTAAAATATTTTTAACATGTGTTTCTGTCACAGAACAGTGGCTGACAGGCCAGGTCGGCCGACCGCAAGGGTCGACCGCACCAAGGGCCGGTCGACCCTTGGCGTCGACCGACGTGCACAAGCCTGTGCACGTTTGGCAGCCACAGGGACGGTCGGCCGGGCGGCCGACCGGGTCTGAGAGCAGTGCTCTCTGTTTCTTTCGGTCGACCGACCGGGTTGCCCCAACGGTCACATTTCTGACCGTTGGCGGTCGGCCGGGCCGGCCGACCGGTAGCCTATCAGGCTGCCAGATCAGCCTAACGGCTAGTTTTCTGATGGGCCTATATAAACCCCATTTCTTTAGGGTTTTGGCCAAGATTTTTTGAGCTAAAATTTCCTGACTTCTTCAGTGTTTTAAACAAGTTTTCAAAAGAGTTTAAGTGCCAAAAAGATTCATCTTTGTTTTTAAAAGTGTTTTGTTATTTTCAAAGAAACTAGGTTTTGGGAATTGTTTTTGAGCAAAAATCTCTATATCATTTTTGGTGTTTTCCCAAGAGTTTTCTTTGATCAAAACACTTAGTTTTCCATACTTGAGCTATCTTCTATCCAATTCTATTAGGATCTTGTTTTGTGAAAAGAGAAAAGAAAGAGAGATTGTTTGTGGTGAAAGATACCACCAAGTTGTAAACCCTTTTCATTGTTGGGTGCTCCCTCTTTGGTAGAGGTTGAGGTTTGGTTTGCTCCCTCTTTGGTAGAGGTGGAGATTGGTGTTTACTCCCTCTTGGTGAGGTGGAGTTGGTTGTTGGTTTGTATCCCTCAAGTGTGAGGTGGATTGGTTGTTGTATTGGCTACGGGCCTACCCTCGGTTGTGAGGCGGTGTTTGAGAGAGGAGTTCGATACTCCATTGTTGTAACAAATCCTCCTCGGTGGAGGTTCCCTCAGTGGGAGATAGTGGATTGGAAATCCTACACGGTGGTGTAGGCGGGGATGTAGAGTTAGGGGCTTGAACCTCGAAACATATCTTTGTGTTTGTGTTTGATCCATTATCTCTAACTCTCTCTCTCTCTCTCTCTCTCTCTCTCTCTCTCTCTCTCTCTCTCTCTCTTTACATTTGTGCAAAGCATCATTCTTAGCATCATATCATATTTGCTTGTGTTGTCCTTGCATTGATTCATATTGCTTATTCATTATATGCTTGGATTGCTTGTGTGTGTGCCTCACTTATACTTAACCACAAGAGCTTCACATAGCACCTCAACCCATTCAAGGGGAATCAAGAGGAGTTAGTCCAGATCCCTTCACGGGGAATTCGGCTACACTTGTGTGTTGTATTAAGTGTGTTGCAATAATTTGCATTAGCTTCCGCATTTAGCGCATTTAGTTTCTAGATTAGCAAGTACACCTATTCACCCCCCTCTAGGTGTGCTTTCAATTGGCTTTAGAGCACTTTCAATTGGTATCAGAGCCAACGCTCCTGATACTTAGGCTTAACATCCTAGGAGTGAGATCCATTTGTTTGCTAATCTACATTTGCATTTGCTTGTTTGCACACATATAGTTTACCATGGACTTCATGACCCCACCTAGTTTTGACCCTTCCAACATTGTTGTTTGGAAGTATAGGATGTCCATGTACCTAAAAGCCCTAGGTTACAAGGTTCACCTTGCCATTACCAAGGAATCCTTCCTTAGTGATAGCAAGCATATAGGGGCCAATGCACAAGCCCTTGAGGCCATTAGAAGCACATTACCTAAAGAATATCATATGAGTGTTTCTAACCTTGATTCGGCTTTTGCAGTGTGGAACAAGTTGACAACAACCACCACCTCTAAGCTTCAAACGCCTATCCAACAGAAGAAGAGTCTAGTGGAGACTCCGAGTCACAATGCTTAATGGTCCAAGGGAATGACTCCCTTGAGGTACACTCGGAAACCCACTTAGATGATGATGATGATGCTAGTTCTTCTAATGATTATGTTGATCCCCATGCTTTAAATGAAGAACTATCTATTGTTTGTGAAAAACTTAATGAAATATATAATGTTTTTAAAAGAAAAGTCTAAGCATTAACAATGATAATAAAAATTTGATTGCTAGACTTGATGTTGTTTTGCAAGAGAAGGAGGAGATTTCTAATGAGAGGGATTCATTGAAATCTCAACTTGACCTTGCACTAAAAGAAAATAAATTTTTTAAATCTAAAATGATTGCCATGTTATTTTAAAGAAAAATGAAAACTTGTCTTCAAAAGTTGATTTTGTTTTAAAAGAAATAATTCTTTAAAAAGAGAAATTGATTTTATTTCAAAAGAATTAGAAATTTATTTAAATAAAAATAAATCTTTGAAAAATGATATTGTTTCTCATGTTTGCCATGCTAAGGTAGTATCACACACTTCACCTATTGCATGCCACACTTCTTCTTTAATTAAAAATGATATATCCATACTTAAGAAGAGTGTAGATTGTTTGGGCTCCACTTTGAGCCAATGTGTTGTTAGGCATACACGTTTGGAATCTTTGTTTCGAAAGAAACAAGTTCCATCTATTCATGCACACCCCCCACGGCATACACATGCTCCGCACGCACACAACCCATTCCACTATGTATGCTCATGTGTACATTTGTACACATTGTGGACGTAGGGGCCACCTTGCTAAATTTTGCTTTGATAAATTACATACTTCAAATTTAGTAACTAAATTTGTTTGGGTTAGAGAAGGTACTAACCCCCATGGACCCAATAAGATATGGGTACCAAAGACCACCCCTAGAGTTTTTGATGTAGGTGTGGGCTCTCACATGATGTGAGAGTGATGGCACCTTGGAGTGGATGCGTTCCAAGCTTAAAGGAAATCATTTGGATGCATCACTTTCAAGGGATGTTTGGTGGAGAGGACCACCATGTTTTGGAGACAAGGGAAGTTGCCTTCTAGGTTTTGGTAACGATTCCTAACTCCTAATTTTTATTTACATGCTTTTCATGTTTATCGTATATAGCATGTTTTATTGAAAATGCCATGATAATTAGATTCTTGACATACATGTATAGTATTTGAGACACCCATGTTTAATATGGATTATTATTTTGTGTTCTCGTATTTGATTAGCTATCATGTACATCATAAATCTAATAACATGTGGATATTCATAATAATCATGTTTATGTTTATCATGTTGATTTTTATCGTGTTTTGATGCTTCATGTTAAGATTACTTGTTTACATGTTAGTTTTCATTAAAACTAGGTGTATATTTGTGCATATAGTGGGTCACAAATAAATCTATATATGTTTGTGCTTGAATGCTTATTTGAACCCATTAGATGTGCTAGTATAGTCTAGTTTTGATGATCCATACATTTTAAACTTGTATTCCTATTTTTGGATTTGTTTTACGAGTTTTCATTTCATGTATATGTTTATTTTGCCAAACTTTAAGATATACATGTATACCCTTTGAGTCATTTGCCTCTCATGCAAATCTATATATATGGACTCAATTGTGTTTAGGGATATGTATGTATACTTATTGTGTTGACAATTCATACATATATCTTGAAATGAAATTTGTTTTGGTGAAAATTTAGTTTTTCTTGATTTCGTATTTATTTGTTTAACTTCATGTATATGTCTATTTTATCCAAATTATTATTATACATATACATCCTTTTTGAACCACGTGCCTTCATGCATATATCTTTGTGGACTCGTTGTGTTTGGATATGTATGTATACCTTAGTTTGTATAAGACATACATATACCTTGAAGATTAAATAAGTTTTTGATGATTTTCATTGTTTCAAGGAATTTTGAGCTTAATTGGAAATTTCATAATGCCATGTCACACATTACTTGTACAGTCACCATTTTTTAAGATATTTCTCATGAGTATGTTTTCATGAGCATGTATGGACTTTATTGAATATTGAGTGTTTTTAAGTGCTATGTGATTTACATGTGTTTTCTGAAAAATAATTTGTTTTTATTCCTTACTTGAAGGATTTCGTACTAGTTAACAAGTTTTTCACTTAACTAGTTCGTATTCTTCATTTGGTAGAGTTTTTCAAATAAAGCTTATTTTCAAATCTAATTTTTGAAAACCCCTACCTTCCATGGGAGGTTGGATGGGAGATCATGTTCATGAATGCTTTAAAATGAAAATCATTTAAAACTTGAACCATGGTTGGTTGGGTGGTAGATTATATGAGATATACACTTGATCTTATTGTTGTTTCAATTGGTATCATTGGACTCTTTCAATTGGTATCAATTTTGACCTTTCTTGTATACTCATATATGTTTGTATGTATGTATACTTTCAATTCCAAGAGTATCAATTTCAATTGGTATCTATTTTTCATACATATATATGTTTGTGTTTATGCTAAGCTTGAGTTTCACTTTTGTTTCAATTGATTACTTTTAAATTGGTATCAAGCCTACGCATTATTTTAGTTGGTATTTCATAAAGGGGAAGAAAATTTGATTTTTGTCTTTCAATTGGTATTTGTACTCCCATACTTTATGATTGAAAATTTAAATTTGGTATCATATGTTCAAAATGAAAAATATTTACAATTGGTATCAAATTCTTGTTTAGACATTCAAAATTTATTATGTTTAATTTCAATTGGTATCAAGATTTTCATGTGTTTTGCTTAAAATTGGTATCAATATTTTTTGTTTGTTTCCTTTCAATTGATATCAAGATGCTTCATTGACATATTTTAATTGATATCTTAATTGATTGTCACCCCTATTTGGTTTTGTTTTTGTTTTAGACAAAAAGGGGAGAAAATTTTGTTTTGTTTTGATTGTTTACCCCTTTGTTGATGATTGACAAAAAGGGGGAGAAAATTTTTGAGTTTATAAGATTTATATATGAATATTTATGTTTTGCATATATTAAGTTTAATTTAGTTTAATTTTAATTGGTTTCTAGAGTATGTTTTGTTTTTAAACATTTCATTGGTATCTAGAACCTTTTTATTGTTTATGCATATGTATGTATGCATTCATGTTTAAGAGCATTCATTGTATATTCATTATATTTATTTGGTTATGCATGAGTTAAGGGGGAGCTTCTTTGAAGCTTAACTTTGATCCATGCATATATAACTCCATGAGTTTTGTCATCATCAAAAAGGGGGAGATTGTTGGCCCATAGGCCTTCCACTCTAGTTTTGATGATGATTAACTCATGTAGTTATGTTTACTAATAATCTTGTGATTTTAGTTTCAGATCATTAAGCAAGATATTAGTTGGTGATTGCTTCAAAAAGAGGAGTTTGGAAGCCTTCACTTGGTGATTCCCGTGCCCGAGCATCAAGATCATACCTTTGCACTCGGTGGATCACGTTTGGATCGAGTCGACTTGAAGATGGAGGTCATCAAGAAGACTTAGGTATCCTAGTTTAGATAGTGTGTTTAGATCCATTTGTAAAGCTTAGTATAGTTGATATGCTCAAGTGCACAAACACACACGTTTTATGTTTGGTTTTCGGTTTTCATGAATAGTTGATCAAAACAAGTTTAATTGATATATGTATAGTTGTTTCATTCTATACATGCTTGCTTAACTTTTAAACAAACTTATTTTGACTTTCCTATTTATGTATTGAAAAATCCAAGTTTGATAAAAATACAAGTTTTGGTTTTTGGTAAAAATATTAAGACACAAAATAGTTCATATTGATTGATATTTGAGCTAAACTTTTTATCACATGTTTATATATCAATGCAAATGATAAAACTATTTTTGGGTATTTTTACAAGACTTAAAAATATTTTCTAAAATATTTTTAACATGTGTTTCTTTCCCAGAACAGTGGCTGACAGGCCAGGTCGTCCGACCGCAAGGGTCGACTGCACCAAGGGCCGTCGACCCTTGGGGTCGACCGACGTGCACAAGCCTGTGCACGTTTGGCAGCCACAGGGACGGTCGGTCGGGCGGCCCACCGGATCTGAGAGCAGTGCTCTCTGTTTCTTTGGGTCGACCGGGCGGTCGACCGGGTTGCCCCAACGGTCACATTTCTGATTTTTGGCGGTCGGCCGGGCCGGCCGACCGGTAGCCTGTCAGGCTGCCAGATCAGCCTAACGGCTAGTTTTTCTGATAGGCCTATATAAACCCCATTTCTTTAGGGTTTTGGCCAAGATTTTTTTGAGCTAAAATTTTCTGACTTCTTCAGTGTTTTAAATAAGTTTTCAAAAGAGTTTAAGTGCCAAAAGATTCATCTTTGTTTTTAAAAGTGTTTTGTTATTTTCAAAGAAACTAGGTTTTGGGAATTGTTTTTGAGCAAAAATCTCTATATCATTTTTGGTGTTTTCCCAAGAGTTTTCTTTGATCAAAACACTTAGTTTTCCACACTTGAGCTATCTTCTATCCTATTCTATTAGGATCTTGTTTTGTGGAAAAGAGAAAGAAAGAGAGATTGTTTGTGGTTGAAAGATACCACCAAGTTGTAAACCCTTTTCATTGTTGGGTGCTCCCTCTTTGGTAGAGGTTGAGGTTTGGTTTGCTCCCTCTTTGGTAGAGGTGGAGATTAGTGTTTACTCCCTCTTGGTGAGGTGGAGTTGGTTGTTGGTTTGTATCCCTCAAGTGTGAGGTGGATTGGTTGTTGTATTGGCTACGGGCCTACCCCTCGGTTGTGAGGCAGTGTTTGAGAGAGGAGTTCGATACTCCATTGTTGTAACAAATCCTCCTCGGTGGAGGTTCCCTCGGTGGGAGATAGTGGATTGGAAATCCTACACGGTAGTGTAGGCGGGGATGTAGAGCTAGGGGCTCGAACCTCGAAACATATCTTTGTGTTTGCGTTTGATCCATTATCTCTAACTCTCTCTCTCTCTTTACATTTGTGTAAAGCATCATTCTTAGCATCATATCATATTTGCTTGTGTTGTCCTTGCATTGATTCATATTGCTTATTCATTATATGCTTGGATTGCTTGTGTGTGTGCCTCACTTATACTTAACCACAAGAGCTTCACATAGCACCTCAACCCATTCAAGGGGAATCAAGAGGAGTTAGTCCAGAGCCCTTTACGGAGAATTCGGCTACACTTGTGTGTTGTATTAAGTGTGTTGCAATAATTTGCATTAGCTTCCGCATTTAGCGCATTTAGTTTCTAGATTTGTAAGTACACCTATTCACCCCCCCTCTAGGTGTGCTTTCAATTGACTTTAGAGCACTTTCAAATGATTGACAAAAAGGGGGAGAAAGATTTTGAGTTTGATTGTGTTTTATATATGCATGTTTATGTTTTGCATATATTAAGTTTAATTTAGTTTAATTTAATTGGTATCTAGAGCATGTTTTGTTATTGAACATTTCATTGTGTAACTAGAGCCTTTTTTATTGTTTATGCATATCTATGCGTGTTTCATGTTTCATATAAATCATTGCATATTTATGTTTATTTGTTTCTGCATGAGTTAAGGGGGAGGTTCCTTGAAGCTTAACTTTAATCCATGCATATATAACTCCATGAGTTTAGTCATCATCAAAAGGGCGAGATTGTTGGCCCGGAGGCCTTCCTCTCTAGTTTTGATGATGATTAACTCATGTAGTTATGTTTACTAATAATCTTGTGATTTTAGTTTCAGATCATGTAACAAGATATTAGTTGGTGATTGCTTCAAAAAGAGGAGTTTGGAAGCTTTCACTTGGTGATTCCAGGGCCCGAGCATCAAGATCATACATAGCCTAGCTCGTGGATCACGTTTTGGATGGGGTCGACTTGAAGATGAAGATCGTCAAGAAGACTTAGGTATCCTAGTTTAGTGTGTTTTAGATCCATGTGTAAAGATAAGAATAGTTGATATACTCAAGTGCACAACACACACGTTTTATGTTTTGATATTTTTAACTAAACATATTTTTGGATTTAAAGACAAAAACTATGATATATATGTTTCATGTATATTGGACTTATGTCCATATGCAACATGCTTCAATGTGTTTAAATATCATGTTTTTGTATTTCAATGAGTTTTAGGAAAAATCAGATTTCCTATTGAAAAATCAAAGTTTGACAAAATACAAGTTTTGATTTTTGGTAAAAAGTTAAAACACAAAATGGTTTCATATGCTTGATATTTGAGTTGAAATTTTTATCACATGTTTATATATCAATGCAAAATGTTAAAACTATTTTTGGGGATTTTTACAAGATTTATAAGAATTATTAGAATTATTTTAACATGTTTTTCTGACCCAGTTTCTGACCCAGAACAGTGGCTAACAGGCCAGGTCGGCCGACCGCACGGTCGACCGAACCAAGGGCCGATCGACCGTGGCAGTCGACCGACGTGCACAGAGCTGTGCACGTCTGGCAGCACAGTGGGCCGGTCGACCGGACCAGAGAGCTCTGCTCTCTGTATATGGTCGGTGGACCGGGCGGTCAACCGGATTGCTCTAACGGTCATATTTTTGACCGTTGGCGGTCGACCGGCCGGTCGACGGCCAGCCTGTCAGGCTGACAGATCAGCCTAACGGCTAGTTTTCTGTTTGGGCTATAAATACCTCATTTCTTGGGGGTTTTGGTTAGGATTTCAAGAGCTAAAATTTCTCTCCTTTCTTGGTGTTTAAAACAAGTTTTCAAAAGGTTTTAGAGCTTCAAAAGATCAATCTTATTTGTTTTAGAGTTTTTGGAAAAATCAAAGAAAATAGAAAATTGGGAGATTTGTTTTGGTTCTTCGTTTCTATCTTTTACAAGAGTTTTCTCAAGTATTTTTCTTTGAGTTTTTTTTTTCCAAACTCTAGTTTTTTCCACACTTGAGCTATAATTCTATCTTAATCTATTTAGGATCTTTGTTTTGCGGAAAAGAGATTGTTTGAGGTTCTTGAGCCTCCAAGTTGTAAACCTTCCTTTACTTGTTGTATCCCTCTTTGGTAGAGGTTAATTCGAGCAATACACTGGGATCGAGCCCCCGGTCCAGACTAGGGCTGACTCCAAGTCCACGAATCCGGATCCAATACAAAAGAATCATACTAATAATCATAAAACAAAAACAAATACAAAATTAAATCAAATAAATATGATAGAAAAATCAGAATATGTATCTAAATACGTATTCTAGGAACGGGGTGTTACAAAAATACCAAGAAGGAACGATCAAGCAAGGGAACTCCGGCTCCTCGTAAGGCGTGTGATTCTCTCCAAATATCTGATCAGTAAGATAAAATATACATGGACCTGAATGTACAAATTCAGGAAGTTAAAACTCCCAATGAGTGTGTGAAATAAAGGGGAAGATGCATGTGCATATAATGTGATGAATTACAAACTATAACATACAACATATGAATAAATAATGATGATAACCGACTACTCTAAAACCATGTGGTAAAGTCAGGTGTCTAACATAGTCTATATATCAGATGGATAAAGCCAGTCAATGCTAGAGTCCAGTGTACAATCAGGTGTCCAACAAAGTGTATATATATAAGGTGAACACAATCAGTCACAGTATATTATGGACAGTTCATTATTATTTATTATGTCAGTGAACACCAATTGCCACATACAATAGACGCATTTCATACTACGCCTATCACACATGTCAATCAGGATCCTTGTTATTGAAATTGATAGAAGAGACGTTGTCCATGCTTTAAATGGGTCCTGTACATATCAGGACCCCGGCCCAGACGCCTGGCACTGAACCAGGCCGTACCGCCAGGTACTACATCAATAGTAATCTCACTGTATGAATAGTGGAATAGTAGAATAATATCAGACAGGATGTTAATCATCTCCCGGAACCCTGCAGTGGAATCTTATCTCGGTTGCGCAACCTGTATCCTAAGTCCACCCAAAATACAGACATTGTCTCCTCCATCAATTTTTTTCAATCATTGTGTAAGTTATCTTTATACATTACTATTTTAATTCAATCAATATTCATATTGCCTAGATTACTGAGACAATACAGTAACAGTAACAGTACAATATATCAGTAAACAATAATCGTATACACGAAAACAGTAACAATAATAGTGAACAGTAGCAGCAACCGTGTAAACGATAAACAGTAAAACTGTACATAAGGTTACGATCTAACAATACTTTCTCAGTAACTTCTCAATTACATGAAATATTCTATTGACAGTCATGCATCGTCTAGTCAATGTACAATCTCATATAGAAATGATCAATATATCATCCACCCATATTACATATATCTATAACTGTTCTATCAACTCGTAATCTCAATAGTCCTCATGAAAATCAAACACTAAGCTCGTATCAGAGTATCCGACACCGTAACCACAAGTCCAATAAACCAATAATCAGTTCTCTCATCCTATCAATCTACTTTGATTCTCAAGGTCATTGATATATCCAGTCTCTAAGTCAACGGTATATCCAAGTCTCAACATGTATAACTACTCAGTTACATATAACTAACCCTCATATCTAATCCGATCCAGATTATTAATACACCCCACTTCAATCGAACCCAATCATCGATCCAAAACTCAAGGTAACGATCTCATCTGTATAAATATTTAATTCACTAGTAAAATATATCATACGATCACATGAATAATACGAATAGATACACAAATACCTACTGGCAACTGTAAATAAGGAAAAATATAAGAACAAATACTCACATGAAATGGCGCGGTTTTGATTAAGAATCGTCATCAGGCCTTCACTGCACGAACCGGTAGGGATCTTCGGATCATCTCATGGGTCAGTCTTTAAATTGCCAGTCTATCGGCTCCACGGTGAACATGAATCTGGATCAGGTCCAAATCTTCTGTTATTCGGGTTCGGATCACATGAGAGGGTCCGTATCGCTATAACACGCAACAAACACACATAATATACATACATACACATACATACACACTCCCACTACACGCACCCAAAATTAACACACAATGCACTCATACATACATATATACAAATAAACATAAACACATGTAGATAACAAAGAGAAGAAGAGAGATACATACACATAAATAAAGAGATAGGAGAAAAAGAAGGTTACCCACATATGGGAAGAGGGAGGGTTGCTCTGATCAAGCCGCAAAGGAGCTCGCTAGAGAATGGCACGGTGGGTGTTTCCGCTGGCAAGGCAGAGCCCACGGAGGCTTGATTATAGTTCATTTTTACATCATCTTCCACCTCTATATTATGCATATTATTAATAAAAATTGGTTTTTTTACTCCTTTTCTCTCTATTTTTGCAGGTCCATATTTTAATGGAGAAGAGGCCCACAAATCCATGTAAATATCAAGAATAAAAGGATTAATTAAAGGCCTAAAGAGAAGCCCAAAAGAATAGCCCAGTTTCTGGATTCATCCATGCGCCCAGTCAGCCTTCTAGAAGCGCCAACGTGGATAACAACCTGTAACAAACCAGCGATAGAAATCGCTGACATAATGGCCTAGATTCTGCCGCGAAAACGCGGCTCTGGCCGCGATTCCGCGGCAGTTATCTGGCCGTTGAACCTGAGATTTGATCCAGCTGTCTGGATTCTGGAGCCTTCTTCTCTGAGGCCTATAAATAGACCATCAGGGCCAGTGCGAGAGAGGAGGAGAGAAGAGAGGAAAAAGCTTGTAATTTTGGTTTTTTTTTTAGGTTTTTAGTGCTCTTAGTCTTCTTCTTCTTCCTCCTAGAAATTTTGCAAGAGAGAGATAGTGAGAGAGTGAAAGCTTGTAATCAAGGGGTGACAACTTGAAGCAAAGCAAGGATTAATCCAATCTACTTTCTCTTCTATTATAATTTCTAGTGCTTTTCATTTCTTGCTTTATTTCCTTCAAGCTTTACTTTCATAGCATAATGTCTTGTTGTTTTCTTCTAGTGTAATGGATAGCTAACTTCTTCTAACATGACTAGCTAACCACTAACTTTGCTAACTTCTAACTCTTGGGTGATTGCTAATTCTTAATCTTGCAAATGTTGAGTCTCTTTCATCCCTGATGGGTTACTTTCATTCTTGGCAAACTCTTGTTGTAATTCTCCATATGATTCATGTGTGCCTCATTTAGAGCCTTGTCTTAGAACAAGTGCCTTGATGGAACATGGAGATGGAACACCAAACATATGCTATTTGTTGTACAACTTTCTTATTTCAATGCTAACTTGTTGTATGGCCTTGAATGTCTAATGAATTTTGTATCTTCTTCCTTAGCATCCCTTGAGTGACACTCCCCGATTCCACCATGAAATTCTATCTTGAGAGCCGATGAAATCAATGAGGTTACAAGACAAGTCCAAGATGATCACCCATCCATCAAAGGGAAAGTAACTTGACCAACAAGCAAGACAAACACTTGCCGATGAATCAACATGAGGCATGCTTCACCCTAACGGAGATTAGTAAGTTAGCAAGTTAGTAAGGTTAGCTAGTCATGGCTTTTTCCATTCTAAAAGTCTTTTGCAAGTTTTCTCTACTTTAGTTTTCTTCCTAAAAGCAATTCTTGTTTTCAAATTCTTTTCATTCTCTTTTCATCGTTTTTACTTTCATGTACAAAACCACAACCAATTCTTTCACCTATTTTTCCATGTCTTTTTCATTCTTTTGAAACAAAGAAGAACTTTCGTTTGTCTTTCTTCAACATCAAACCGTAAAGCTTCCATCGTGAGCTCTCCTTGTGGATTCGACCCGTATAGCTTATGCTACTACGGTGATTTGGAAAGGAGTACATTACACATTGTGAATACATTTCGGTGTGAGTAAGCACCTAAGGTTATTTCTAAACCTTCTCTCTTTTGTTGAATATCTGTGCGAATTATACTCCTCCACTACTCTCCTTTTTTCTCTATCAAATTTTTGGCGCCGTTGTCGGGGAGAACAATGGTTTTGATTCAATTGAAGAACTAAACGAACTTTCTTCTCTGTTGCAGGTTACAGGTGAAGAAATAGGAAAACTAGCATTGCAGTGACATATAAGTGGCCCTGGGCCTCTGCTCTAGAAAGCAGAGACCAGTTTCCCTCTTATTTGCCGCGATTCCACGGCCAAAGCCGCGGTTCCACGGCAAAGAGGAGTGAACTACTCACAATTTTCTACAGGGTTGCTTGCTCTGCAAAATAACAGCTGCTGCAATACTTAATTCTTGTATGCTTCACCATATTCCTGCTAATAATCAATAGTAAAATATTGGTTGCAAAGTTAAAAATTGATTAGACGTTTGCATTTCTAGGCACGTGTCTTTTCAATTCATTTACTTTACTGTTGAAGAGTGCTGGAGCAAGGTACGTGCGCATTGCATTTTGATTAGGACTCACTTCTTGGTTGATTTATATCGCTTTGAGTGAACCTTGTTTGCTTATATCGTACACTTGCACGAAACTGATTTTAAGGGCATCACCCCATAAATAAGATAAGGTGGGGGATTTCATCACCCTTTCCTTGGCCCAAAAATCATTTTCCAAGCACTCACAATCCCAAGCCTTTTAATAAAATCTGATAGACGTTGGCCCTAGGGACATCCGGACTCAGTAGGAGATCGGCTGAAGTTGAAAGTTGATTTTGATTCATACTCCGGTGAAATCAGTATCTAAGGCTGGGGATTAAGAGGTTAATCCTCGAAGATACCGTGGTTTGGCGTAATTAAGGCCCGTTGCTTACGCACGGATACATCCCACCGTATTTTACCCCTACCTGGCTGATTAGCTGTGGTCTGATTCAAGCAACAACCTTCTTTGGTTCATCGAACAGTTAGGAGTCGTCTAGGTCCAGGAATCCTAGATAGCTTGGGATTGATTTTTCTTTTATTGTTTGTTATTTTTTCTTTTCGCTGGTGTGATCGGTGAACGTTGTTTGTGATTGTACATGCAAGAGTGGTTCCGGATTCAAATTCTGCAAGACTTGTTAGATTGTCTACACTTGCACACACACCACCTCTTGACACAAACCCAATAATGGAAAACAACGTTTCACTGCAAGATAGATTCTACCCGATTCGCACTTCGCTTCCGTCATGCATTCTTCTCCCTGTTACCAACGGAAATCATTTTGAGCTGAAACCACAATTCATCAATACACTTCCCTGATTTCATGGTTTAGAATCTGAGGACGCGTACTTCTTCATTCGAGAGTTCGAAGAAGTATGTGTAATGATGAGAATTTCCCAATTGACTGAGGATGCTGTTAACTTAAGGTTCATACCTTTTGCGCTTAAGGACATTGCTAAGAAATGGCTTTACAATCTTCCGCCAGTTCGATATCTTCATGGGAAGATTTTGTAAAAAGTCTTTCTTAAGAAATTTTATCCCATTCACAAGACAGCCCTCATGAGAAAAAACATCATGCAATTCAAGCAAGAATCACACGAACCCTTCTGGAAGTATTTTGAACGCTTTAAAGACCTTCTAGCCCAATGTCCTCATCACGGCATAGAGAAATGGCGTCAATGCCAAATTATCTATGACGGACTAGATTATCAAACGAAAACACTCCTTGAATTCATGTGCCAAGGGGAATTTTTGAAGAAAGATGAGAATCAGGGGTGGGATCTCTTTGAAACTTTAGCTGAGAAAACCATTCAGTGGAAGTCATGCCCAGATAAACCCACTCCCACTACTTTCAGAACCGGTATGCATTCCATAGAATCCTCCATAGCAGCTGAGGCTAAGATCACACAATTAATGAAGAGGATAGAACTGCTTGAGTCAAGGGAACATTCTGCTGTCAATCAGGTCAACCCATCACCTGTGGTCAAACCAGGTTGCACCTTTTGTCATGACCTCAATCATGTATTCGAGGAGTGTCCTGTACATCAGTCTCAATCATATCAGGAGAATACGAATGCTGCTTTTACCAGACCCAATCACAATCCATACTCCAATACGTACAATTCGGGATGGCGAAACCATCCAAATTTTTCGTGGAGTCAGTCTGGTCCTGAGCAACATAGGCCACCATTTTCACATCCATATAATGCTCAGTCTTGCCCACACAGTTTCAATCAAAATTCACCGAACTTTCATCCATATCAAAGTCCACCACAGTCACAACCTTATCAAAGTCCACCACACTACCAATCACAATTCCAGTCTCCATACCACCAACATCCACCCCAGAATGATTCAGATGAGAAAATATCAAAGTTGATGAAAAGGATAGAAACCCTAGCAAAGACCCATCAACAGGATATGAATAAAGTACAGGTTCAGATTGGGCAACTGACTAATTCTTTAAGTGGGAGACAACAAGGAATGTTTCCAAGCCAGCCAGTGCCCAATCCCAAAAATCACTTCCCTTTACATGAAGTGGAAGACATGGGCCCCAGTCATTGCAACGCTATTCATATTCTGAGATCTGGAAAGAAAGTAGATAATAGGGTTTCTAATCATTCATCCCATCTAGTACAAAGTCAACACCTCCAGTCCCAGTACAACCAACTTCTGACAATCCATCTTCTAGTTCAGAACCATCGAAAGCCAAAGGAAAAGACAAAGTAGATGAGCAACCTTATAAGCCTAGTGTACCATTTCCAAATAGGCTTACAAATCACAAGTTGAATGCTCATATGGAGAAGATACGAGAAATGTTTAACAAGGTCCAAATCAATGTCCCTCTTCTTGATGCTATACAACAAGTGCCATCATATGCAAAATTCTTAAAGGAAATGTGCACCAAGAAGAGGAAAACACAAGTCCCTAAGAAAGTCTTCCTGGCATCACACATCAGTGAGTTGTTCACTGGGCCCATTCCTGTCAAATACAAGGACCCAGGGAGCCCGACCATATCTTGTGTCATAGGACAGACTACCATCAATAGGGCACTACTTGATTTGGGGCCAGTATCAATGTCCTGCCTTTTCTGTGTACCAACAATTAGGGTTAGGTGATCTCCGCCCGACCCAAATGACGATACAACTGGCTGATCGCTCTGTCAAGAGACCCAAGGGGGAAATTCACGATGTCCTTGTCAGAATTGGGGAGTTCATTTACCCTGTGGATTTTGTAGTTCTTGAGACACAACCTGTGTCTAATACTAATCATAGGGCTCAAACTCCTGTCATCTTGGGACGACCATTCCTGGCCACAGCAAATGCCATCATAAATTGCAGGAATGGGTCAATGAGGATAACTTTTGGGGATATGACGAAAGAATTGAATGTCTTCAGCATGCAACCTCGTAGGATTAAAGATCAAACATTCGAGGTTAACTTTGTCAGAAACAATTGTGAGGAAAAAAGTAAAGATGAGTCACAAGTTTGTGATTCTCTTGAAGTGGAAAATCCTGTTATCCGAGTACCCTTTCAAAAGGGGAAAGTTGATTTGGATATCTTCACATTCAGTGAGCCAACTGTGAATGTATCCCATGAGGATATGATTCAAGAACCTTCAATTGATATAACTTTTGAAGACCTCTTCGCTGATGAAATCATGTGTCTGGATGAGCCAACCCAGAGTCGGTTAACTAATTGTACAACTCTGAAGGAAGATGTTGACCTTAGTTTTGAGGATTTGTATGGAGAAGAGCTGGAATTTCTTAACATTGGGAATAAAGAAATTCAGAGTGAAAAAAGTGGTGATGAAGAAATTTTTAGTGAATTTTGTGGTGAAATGAGGATGAATAACAATGAGAAATTGAAACTGAAAATGCCTAAGGATCAGAAAATAATTGAATTCGTTTCCCAACTGTGCCCGCGCAAACAGACACACTGGAACGATGGGAAACGGGCCAGAGGGAAACGACCAAAGGATAGCCTAGGCAATGGACACACCTGTACATATTCCTTGTAAATAATTTTTGTACACTTTTGTACATAATAATAATAAAAAAAAGAATTAAAGAAGAAAATGAGGGACTTTTGTGCAAATTCCTTTAAAAGAGTTCTACAACATTCAAAATTCAAATCCCTCAAAACCCTAGGTTTCTCCATAACTCTTTTTCCCTAGGGTCAAACTCCTTCTTTCAAAATTTCAAGTCCCTAGGTTTGTAAATATCTTTTTACCTAGGGATAAAAGTGGAACTCCCAATCTTTTCCCTCCTATAAATATCCTCTTTAACCCACTTCTACTCCCTCAAACGTAAAATCAACCTCAGATCTGAAACCCCTCTCAAAGCGCCGCCTCACCAAATTTTCCCGATCCTCTGCTTCTCCAAGAAAGCCGCGACTCCGCGACCAGAGCCGCAGATCCGCGGCCGTACTGACGTTTCTGGAGCGCCGCCAAAGTCTTCACCGATCGATTTTGTTCCCTGGTGGCCGATCTGGTGCCACATCTTCCCGAATCCATCTCCTGTGCCCTCTGCAAGATCGAGATTTGTTTCCCCCCATGAATTCCAAGGGCGGTTTGAATCTTGATCTCTCCAATTTTATTGCTTTGATCCTAGATTATTAGCATGGCACCTTTGATATTTGCTGAGAAAGACTTTGGGAAAATATTATGTGATCCGAATGGGTATGGCCATATGTTTCTAGATCGAATTAGGGCTTAGGATTGGTATACGTTAGTGTACGATAACTCTGAGAACGATGCCTTTTATTGTCCCGAATTGGTGACAATGTTCTACACTAATATTGACCAAGCATCTGTTGACACACACACATACCAATTCACCGTACACATGCCCTTGGGCGACTTGTTCATCACTCTTTCTCTTCTTGAGGAACACACACATGTCCCCATTCACCCACAGCACAGCGATCCCCTCCCACTGATCGATTATATGACACTTATGGGGGTTCGCTGCACAGAGCAGGAACGCGGGCTAAAGGCCAGCACTACCTTTAGGAACGTACACTGCGTTGGACGCTGGATCCAACGTAACATTTTAGGGCTGGACCACACAACTTCCTTCAACCGCCCGGTGTTGCAAATAATTCACGATTTAATGACCAGGCAACACACGGTCTGCTTAAATAAGGTCATCTTCCACGCAATCATTGCCAACTCCTCCCGCACTCGGGGTGCCAAATACTCTCATCCTATTCTGATTACGCGTCTGTGTAGGACATTCCTACCGGACTCCGTATTTGATTCCTTTGACCGAGTGTTTGTGACACCTGAGCGACCCACCAGCTCCTGTAACAGCTGTTTGCACGCGGTTTGGACTCCTAGTGTCCAGCCCGAAGATATACCGATGGAGTCCTCTTCGGAGAAAAGTTTAGAGGATGAAGATGAACCTGAATTTTGGCGTCAGGAACCCCCAACCGATTCACGTGCCTTCATGTCCACCATCTGGAAGGGCATGAAGAAAATTTTTAGGGGGCAGGTAAGACTTAGGAAGAAGGTGGAGGAGCAATCCTCTAGGATGGACCGAATTGAGGCGGGGTTGCGGCGATCTCAGTCGGCTGGACCCAGCACCACCGCTAGTCCAAAGAGACGGAGGGAGTGATTTCATACCTTTTACCTATTTCATGCATCTTTTTATCTTGCATACATTGAGGACAATGCATGAGATAGGTATGGGGGGTAGATTCTAACCTAGGATTTTCATTTTCTTTTTTAGGATTTTCGTGTTCTTTTTAGGTTTTTTTTTATTTCTTTTAGATTTTATCTTTCTTTGTAGATTTTACTTTTTCTTTTAGAAAAATAAAAATTAAAAATATATTAAAAAAAGGAAATTCTTGATCCATGTTTAAAGAATCAAAGCTTGACTTTAGGGATTAAGGAAGCTCTTAACTATGATTTCTAATTATAAGTTGAAAAGAGGAGTTTTGTTGGATTTTTAGGTTAAGTAAAAAAAGGATAAGAAAGATAACTAGATTTTAATTCTTTCTTTAGGATATATACATTAAACATATTGAGGGATTAATCAAAGACTTTGTGACTTTATTTATATATATAATAATAAAAAATAAAAAATTAAAAAAAAGAGAAAAATATATATATATATAAATAACTAAATAAATACTTAGCTACTAATTAAGCTGGTTAGCCGTGCCTCAAGAAGCATGGCAAGTCACGCCTAAAGGTGGTTAAGTCCTTAGTATTCATGGCCTAGTTTACTTGAGTCATCGAACCCGAGGGATGTTTTCTCATCTGGTGCCCTAAGACCGACTGGTTTGGGAGTCATCGGTAAGAGGCTCGTTACAAGGGTAAATTAGAAAGCCTAAGGAATCTAAGGAAATGTAAATAAATAAATACTGTATATAAAAAAAGAAAAAATATATATTGTTATATATATTAGTAAATAAATAAACTTAGTCTAAGAAAGATCCTTCATATTTATAGATGTATATATATTAGGATTGATGCAAAATCTAGTTTTTGATCTTTTCCTTAAAACTTAACCTAAGTTGAAAACAAAACTCTAAATAGACGCTTATAAGAGGAATGATAAGTTTAGGGTAACCTGAAACCTATAACTCAAGTAAGAATCTTTAAAACATGGATCAAAAATTTTCACTAACACTTTTATTTTTCTTTATAGATTTTGTGGGTGCAATCCGCTGAAAACCCTCAGGAGACAACACTCCTCCTCTAGGGTAACCTAGAGGTTTAACGGCTTGTTGCACGTGCTCAGTGCAATCGTGTCACCTACGAAAATGGTGTAATAATCTAGTTCGGATTTTCTTTTTCCTTTTTGCTCGGGGACAAGCAAAAGCTAGGTATGGGGGTGTGATTATAGTTCATTTTTGCATCATCTTCCACCTCTATATTATGCATATTATCAATAAAAATTGGTTTTTTACTCCTTTTCTCTCTATTTTTGCAGGTCCATATTTTAATGGAGAAGAGGCCCACAAATCCATGTAAATATCAAGAATAAAAGGATTAATTAAAGGCCTAAAGAGAAGCCCAAAAGAATAGCCCAGTTTCTGGATTCATCCATGCGCCCAGTCAGCCTTCTAGAAGCGCCAACGTGAATAACAACCTGTAACAAACCAGCGACAGAAATCACTGGCATAACGGCCTAGATTCTGCCGCGGAAACGTGGCTCTGGCCGCGATTCCGCGGCAGTTATCTGGCCGTTGAGCCCGAGATTTGATCCAGCTGTCTGGATTCTGGAGCCTTCTTCTCTGAGGCCTATAAATAGACCATCAGGGCCAGTGCGAGAGAGGAGGAGAGAAGAGAGGAAAGAGCTTGTAATTTTGGTTTTTCTTTAGGTTTTTAGTGCTCTTAGTCCTCTTCTTCCTCCTAGAAATTCTGCAAGAGAGAGATAGTGAGAGAGTGAAAGCTTGTAATCAAGGGGTGACAACTTGAAGCAAAGTAAGGATTAATCCAATCTACTTTCTCTTCTATTGCAATTTCTAGTGCTTTTCATTTCTTGCTTTATTTCCTTCAAGCTTTACTTTCATAGCATAATGTCTTGTTGTTTTCTTTCTAGTGTAATGGATAGCTAACTTCTTCTAACATGACTAGCTAACCACTAACTTTGCTAACTTCTAACTCTTGGGTGATTGCTAATTCTTAATCTTGCAAATGTTGAGTCTCTTTCATCCCCGATGGGTTACTTTCATTCTTGGCAAACTCTTGTTGTAATTCTCCGTCCATATGATTCATGTGTGCCTCATTTAGAGCCTTGTCTTAGAACAAGTGTCTTGATGGAACATGGAGACGGAACACCAAACATATGCTATTTGTTGTACAACTTTCTTACTTCAATGCTAACTTGTTGTATGGCCTTGAATGTCTAATGAATTTTGTATCTTCTTCCTTAGCATCCCTTGAGTGACACTCCCCGATTCCACCATGAAATTCTATCTTGAGAGCCGATGAAATTAATGAGGCTACAAGACAAGTCCAAGATGATCACCCATCCATTAAAGGGGAAAGTAACTTGACCAACAAGCAAGACAAACACTTGCCGATGAATCAACATGAGGCATGCTTCACCCTAACGGAGATTAGTAAGTTAGCAAGTTAGTAAGGTTAGCTAGTCATGGCTTTTTCCATTCTAAAAGTCTTTTGCAAGTTTTCTCTACTTTAGTTTTCTTCCTAAAAGCAATTCTTGTTTTCAAATTCTTTTCATTCTCTTTTCATCGTTTTTACTTTCATGTACAAAACCACAACCAATTCTTTCACCTATTTTTCATGTCTTTTTCATTCTTTTGAAACAAAGAAGAACTTTCGTTTGTCTTTCTTCAACATCAAACCGTAAAGCTTCCATCGTGAGCTCTCCTTGTGGATTCGACCCATATAGCTTATGCTACTACGGTGATTTGGAAAGGAGTACATTACACATTGTGAATACATTTTGGAGTGAGTAAGCACCTAAGGTTGTTTCTAAACCTTCTCTCTTTTGTTGAATATCTGTGCGAATTATACTCCTCCACTACTCTCCTTTTTCCTCTATCAAGGCTCACGGAGGAAGGAGGAGGGTAGCGACTATGGGAGGCATGGAGGGCGTCGAGTGCGGCGTGGATCTCAGCGGAGGGAGGACGAGGCACTGCGAAGAACAGGGAAGAAGCTCGGCCAGAGGTACAGGGTTTAGGGGATGTAGTGTCACAGTCTGCCAGAAAAGGAGCCGAGAGGGGGTGTAATTGCTCAATTATGGTGGAGGCAAGATAGAGGGTGGTGTATGATGGTAATAGAGGAGGCAACACAGATGGTGATGGTGGAGGTGCTGCCCGGTGTAGGCTGTCCAAAAGTTACTGAAGGACAAGCCATTGAAAAGCAAAGTTTCAAGCTTTAGACGCGAGGGACTAACACCCGCGTCTCAGCACCAAGGCGCGTTGGCTCGACGCCCGCGTCTCAGCACCAAGGCGCGTTGGCTCGACGCCCGCGTCTCAGCATCAAGGCGCGTTGGCTCGACGCCCGCGTCTCAGCATCAAGGCGCGTTGGCTCGACACCCGCGTCTCAGTTATAACCGCCTGGGTTAAGGGACCAATCACTGCCTACACGTAAGGGGAATCAGCCCCCATCGTGGCGTGTCTTTAGCAGGCACGAGGGTTAGTTACCGCCCATGTAGCGGGGAAGTTGGCCCTCATTGTGGAGCATTTTTAGGGGGGCACGTTCACCCCCTAGGACCTCTATAAATAGCCTCGAGGCAATAGGCAACAAAAAAAAAGGAGGAAGAGAAAAGAGAAAAAAAAAGGAAAGAGGAGGAGATCAGAGAAAAGAAGCAGATCAACTCTTCAGCAAGTTCGCTGCGTACGAGCTAGCTTTCGCCTACCTTCTCTTTTAGAGTTTTGGTAGACAGAGCTGCGTCACTCTTTCTACCGGCCAAAGAGGAGATCCCTGAAGGACGGTCATCTGGTCCACGGAGAACAAGATTCACTCTCCACCGCCACACGAAGAACCCAGCCTTAAACAAAGGGGGAATTCAAGATTCAATATTCTCCCTCCCTTGTAACCGGAAGGAACAGTTTTTGTTGTAATCCTTTTCATTTGATTCAAGGAAAACTTTTACTGCAATTCCTGTCTTCTCCTTTTCCCGGGTCATACAAGAGATGGCGACTCCGCTGGGGACTACGTTTGTCACCGATGAGCAAATCGTGGCGCAGGATGATGTCCTCCGTAATGGGAAGTTGGTCGAATCGCTCATTGTCGAGTTCGACCAGGCGAAGTACGAGGAGTTCATCTCTTCCGGCTCCAAGAGCCCAAAGGCCCGCGTCTGTCGCCGGGTCTCGACAGGGAACGGCCCCGAGGCCCGATCTGAGGCTTTCTCGGGCGCCCATCCTGCCAACTGTGCCAAGCAAGGTACACGCGCCAACGCCTCTCAGAAGGCCCGCGTGGTCCCAAGCACATCTGCCGCTGCGATCAACCGCGCAGCACTGAACACACGCGTCAGCGTCTCTCAGGAGACCCGCGTGGTCAAAGTCCCTGGTGCCCAGCATCAGGATGTCGTTGGTCTCTCTCCACCTCCTCGACGCAATCGAAACGCTGAGCGTCGACAGAGGAGACGCGCGCGTCAGCTGCAAGTTGGAACCGTTGGTTGTCCAACTGAGGCTGGACGCGACGTACAATCTCGCGCCTTGCCCGCGCCACGTCCAGTACATGAAGTCCGCGTTTGGCGCCCCAAACGCGAGATTCCTTCAGTTAGGTCCTCTGAGGACCAACTCATCAAACGCCAAGGTGAGACCTCTGTGCCTCGTCAAGCGCAAGAGGCACGCACCCATAGGTGTGGGGCCCAGCAGCCCATCCTCTCTCAAGTGTCTCTGCCCCGACACACCAAACAGCAACGCGACAGGCGCGTCTTGTTTCAACAGAGACGCCAGACGCGCGCTGAACAGCTGAGGCGCGAGAACCGCGTCCCTGAAGCCTGCGTCCAGGCTGTACAGCACATGGATGCCTCCTGTCTTCGACGTTGCGAGGCTAATCTTTTTAATCCCCCTCCCATGGATTTGAGGGATTATCTGACAAAGAAAAGAAGTGCCAATCAGGCCACTTCGTCGTGTTGCTGCCAACGGCTCATCCATATGCTCTCTGAGTGCCGTTGCGGATCAGGCGTACACCAGCAGTCTTTAGTCAGACAGCTGACCCTGATTCCTCCGTCAGCTAAAAGAAGACGCTCCCACAGAAGGAGAACCTTCTCTGACGTTGAGTACCCGGAGCTCACTGCGAATATGACAAGCAGGAGCAAGGGAAAACAACTTGCAGTCAGCTCAGACGAGTCCGAGTCTGACTCTGAACCGGAAGGAGTGTATCGACACACTCGCACCCGGACTGGGGCCATTCCCCCAATTGACTATAATGCCTTAGCCCATGGCATTAATGATTCTCACTCCGCCGTAGCGGAATCAAGGGCTTCAAACTCTTCCGTCGAGAAGGAGACCTCCGCCTACATGACAGGCACTCCTGAGGAGACGACTAAACGTTTGGAGCAGATCCAGAAGGCGCAAATGGATATGATTCTTTCTCAGCAGGAATCTATCAACTCCCTCAAGCAGGCGATTGCTCAGCTGCTCGAAGACAGGAGGAGGTCTCCTCCTAAAAAGTCAAAGGGCAAAGGGAAAAAGGGAGAAAGCTCATCTTCCGAACCTTCTGGGGAGACGCGGCGATCTACTTCCGGTTCGTCCAAACCCGCGTCGCAAGTAAAGGGCGACCAAGACCAGGGAAAGGCTCATGCTAAAAAAATGAGTCAACTGGAGCGACGCCTCGAGGCCCTTGCCAATCGCAAAGACCTCCAAGAAGTAGGAGTGGTCCGGCCCTACCCGGCTGAATGGGACTTGGTTCCGTACCCGCCCAAGTTCAAAGCTCCAACTCTTCAAGCCTTTGATGGGAAGGGGTCACCCAACCAGCACATCTACTACTTCAAATCTCAAACCGGGAATGTAGTAGATAATGACGCCATCCTGGCACGCCTGTTCATCGGCACCCTGAAAGGGTTGGCCTTTGAATGGTTTATGAAGCTCCCAGAAGGTTCTATCAAGAACTGGGGCGATTTGGAGAAGCTCTTTTTAACACGCTTCTTCGAGGATGACTCCGAAGTCACAATGCCAACCCTTTTGGCTACCAAACAGCGAAAAGGGGAGTCCGTCAAATCTTTCGGGGAAAGATTTCGGAACATGGCACTCCGGTGTCCAAGCGGTATGACCCAGGCCATCCTGGTAGAAACATGCCGCCACAATCTCCAAACCTCACTCCTTGCTCAAATATGAGTTGCTGAAAGCCGCACCTGGAAGCAATTAGTCCAATAAGGTGAACAGGCTGAGGAGATTGTCGCCCGCGTCAGAGCGGAGGAAGGTAAGCCTAGGCCGGAAAGGTCGACAAGGCGTGCGCCGGACACATCCCTCCAAACAAAGCGGAAGGATAATTTGGCAACGGAGACCAAATCTCCCGCCAAACCTCAATCAGGCAAGGCAAGTGGCTCTTCAAGCCAGCCACGCGCCAACAAGCAATATTCCTTCAAGGAGGAACATGTCGATTCGCTCTTTAAACTACTCAACAAGAGCAACCGACTGAAGCTCCCTGAAGCTCGACGCCCAGAGGAAGTCGACAAGACCGACAATCCCAACTACTGCATGTATCACAGGATGTTGGGACACCCCACCAAAAGCTGCTACGTCTTCAAGGACATCCTTCAGGCTCTGATTGACGCGGAGGTGTTAAAGCTCCGACCAGAGCAGAAGAAGGTGACGGCCAACGTGACGTCAGTTCTCCAGTTCGGAAGACAACCTCCGACACCTTCTAGAGTAGTCCCTATCCCAAGGGGAGAGCTGAGAGTGGTCAATACAGACCCTCACCAGCAGCAAGAGAAAGGCTTGGTACCCGTCCCTACACCTCAAGGGGAAACCATGTGGGTCCACCCTGACCTTGTCAATGAACAGCAATGGACTACTGTGACCAACAGGAAATCCAAAGGCAAGGCAAAAGCCTCATCCTGCAATGTGGTGGGTGCCTCCTCTCGAGAAGTGGAGACTGATATCCCTTCACTGACCGACTTAGAGGAGGAAACGATAGTCTTGGCCGCAGAGCCCAACCAACCGATGGCGGGAACCCGTTCAGGACAGGCGTACTTGAAGCCGTACGACGAGACGGCGGTAGCCCCTCCACAACCAACTGCGGAGCCAGTCAGGCCCTCCACAAAGCCACCTGTGGAGAAGCAGAAGGGGACTCGATTTTCTCGAGCCCTTCAAAAGGGCATCGCGGAAGGATCTACGACACCTTATCGCTTTGATGTCCTGGCTCAGTTGGCCAACATTCCGGCACGCATTACCTTATATGAACTTCTTAGACTATCAAAGTCGACCAGGGAAGCTCTGCAAGAAGCTCTGGCAAATGCTGAGGTCTTCATGACCCAGGTGCCGAAGGAGGAAGATGTAGAGGATTGCCTCCACACCTCCCAGAATGCCCCATGCATCACCTTCACGGCCGATGATATGCAGGTGAAAGGGAAGCATGATCGACCCCTGTACTTCACAGGGTATATTGGATCGTCTGAGGTGAACCGCATCCAGGTAGATCCAGGGTCCGCATTGAGCATCATGCCTCGCCGGGTCATGCAGCACCTCGGCATTCCTACACATCATTTGAGCCCTACTCAGACAACTATCTATGGGTTCAATGCCAACCGACCCATCCGATGGGGAAAATCAAGCTCAGGTGTCAGATTGGAAGCCTCAAGTCGGAAGTGACATGCTACATCATCGATGCCGACACTTCCTACAATCTATTGCTGGGACGACCGTGGATTCACCGCAACTCCATCGTTCCCTCCACTCTCCACCAAGTCATGAAGTACATTGACGGGAGTGGAAATGTGCAGACGTTGATCACCGAAAGGCATCCATTCAAAGGGGTCGAGAATTATTTCACCGACTCTTTGCTGTACCAAGATCCAGTGGAGACGGATGAAGCCCCACAACCAGAGGAGCCAGACTCTGGTAATGAGGCTGACACTGAGGCTGAAAAAGAAGAGTGCCTGTGGGAGTTAGAACCACTTGTAACGGGCACTAATAAGCCCGATGTCGATAATACCACCGATGATGTAGGCGGTTGGTATATTAACGAAGATTTAGATTTTGCGTATTTTTCTGTGTGTGCTTCTGATTCAATACCGTCAGATACTGGCACTGATATAGATGACGATCTCTGGTCGGCAATGGGTGCCTTGACATCATTGCATGTACCAGTGAAATCGTCCTTCGAGACATACCAAGACAATGGTAATGCGCAAGAATCTATATTCATGGTTCCAGCAAGACGGAAAGGCCAAAAACCAATTCTTTTTGGGCGGATCTCGTCTGAACCAATGCCCCGCGAAGAATCAGAAGGCGAGGAAGAATCCCCTCAGTTCGATCATTACGAACCAAAAGCACTCAAAATGATGAGATGCATGGGGTACGACCTGACCAACAAACCCGGGTTGAACTTCGACAAAGGAAGGAGGACGTTGCTTCAATCCTTTGTGCCAAAAGGGAAGGCCCCCGATTATTATCATCGGACACGCCGGGGGTTGGGCTATGTATCAACTCCGGTCCCATCAGCCTCCGATTCTCAAGAATCGTCGAGCAACGATTACTCTTCAGACACATCATCTTGGGAGTCAGATGTCAGTGTCGGCAACATCTTCAAGGAACTTTCAGTGAACATGGTTTCGACAAGCCACCTGGAAGATGGAAATGAAGAAATGATCCAATCTGATACAGACCCTTGGATCAAACATTTAAATGCTCTTTGGGATACCCGCTTTGAACAGCGCGAGCCACCCACAGAAGACAAGGTTGTTCAGATCAACCTAGGAGATGAGGCTAACCCCAAGCCCATCTTCATAAGTGACGGCCTGTCACCTTCGGAGAAGAAAGATCTAATATCTCTTGTACAAGAGTATATAGACGTCTTCGCCTGGAATTATGAGGACATGCCAGGACTTGATCCTCAAGTGGCCATGCACCGCCTCAACATCAATCCGGACGTAAAGCCTGTCAAACAACAGCAGCGACGGTTTCGCCCATAAATAATAGAGGCAATTCAATCAGAAGTCAGAAAACTTATTGATTCTGGCTTCATCAGGAAAGAACAACATCCCGACTGGGTAGCCAACATCGTCCCCGTCTCTAAGAAGAACGGGAAGATCCGGATTTGCATCGACTTCCGCGACCTAAACGAGGCCTGCCCCAAGGACAAATTCCCATTACCGATCACGGATGTCATGATTGACAATACTTGTGGATTCGAGCGAATGTCCTTCATGGACGGATTCTCAGGATACAATCAAATCAAAATGTATCCTGATGACGAAAAGCATACCTCCTTCAGAACACCTCTAGGGGTATATTGCTACACCGTCATGCCCTTCGGACTGAAAAATGCAGGGGCAACATACCAAAGGGCCATGAACGCCATTTTCCATCAGCAGATACGCAAAACGGTGGAATGTTATGTTGATGACATCGCGGTAAAAAGCCGCGCTAAAGGTGATCACATAGCTGATCTAAAAGTTGTCTTCGACATCATGCGGGCCCATCAGTTGAAGAT
This sequence comes from Agave tequilana, assembly GCA_038442645.1. Taxonomy (NCBI): domain Eukaryota; kingdom Viridiplantae; phylum Streptophyta; class Magnoliopsida; order Asparagales; family Asparagaceae; genus Agave; species Agave tequilana. Next base: position 126,127 of record JAVJIF010006475.1, read on the forward strand.
GAACCCAACCAAATCCTTCCTGGGGGTGGCTAGCGGCAAATTCCTCGGGTTCGTCATAACATCCACCGGAATTCACTTGGACCCGAAAAAGGTTCGCGCTATCCAGGAGATGCAACCTCCAAGGAATCTCAGGGAACTCAGAGGATTGCAGGAACGATTGGCGTACATCCGCAGGTTTATCTCGAACCTCTCCGGAAGATGTCAACCCTTTGCTAAGCTAATGAAGAAGGGTGTCTTATTCATTTGGAACGACGCTTGCCAACAAGCGTTTGAGGAAATTAAACAATACCTCACCCAACCACCAGTCCTTGCAGCTCCGGTATCCGAAAAGCCTTTCCTGGTATACGTCCGAGCAATGGATCATTCTTTGGGAGCTCTACTGGCTCAGAATGACGATCAAGGACGTGAGCAAGCAATCTACTATCTGAGTAGAACAATGATCGGAGCCGAACATCAGTATAACCCGATCGAGAAGGAATGTTTGGCACTGGTGTTCGCTATCCAGAAAATGCGACACTATCTGGTAGGCCAAACTATAAACGTCATATCAAAAGTCAACCCCCTGAGGTTACTTATGACTAAACCTTCATCGCTAAATGGCCGACTGACAAAATGGGCCATATTGCTCTCCCAATATGAGATGCGCTTTTTACCACAAAAGGCCATTAAGGGACAAGCAGTCGCAGATTTCCTAGCTGAGCACCCAGATCCGAGGGCAGCCAAAGTCTATGAGGATCTCCCAGATGAAGTTGCTGAAGTCTGCTTGACTCAGACATCGTTCGAAAGTCAAGTATGGCAACTTTTCTTTGACGGTGCATCAAGAACAAGCCCGAAGGGACACGTAGTAGCGGGGGTAGGAGTAGTACTCGTATCCCCACAAAATTATGTGATTCTCCGAGCTGTCTCATTAACTGAGCCTTGTTCCAACAATGTGGCGGAATACAACGCTCTTTTGATTGGGATGCAATTCGCCGATGAGATTGGCGTTAAAAATCTCGAGGCATATGGCGACTCCAAGCTCATCGTCAGCCAAGTTCGCGGGGAGTACGAAGTCAGACATGAAGACTTAGTACCCTATTACAACGCGACTATCCGCATGGCCGAGGGGTTTACAAACTTCTACATCGACCATGTACCGCGCAGGCAAAATGCGCACGCAGATGCACTCGCATCCCTGGCTGCCTCCTTAGCTCTTCCAGCTGGAGCAATGGAGAAGATATTCGTCTACAGCCACGACCTGTATTGCCCGGGAAATGCTCTCGAGGACTATCAGGAGTCAACGGGAGGTCGTCACCGCGAAGAAGCACTTGAAGCATCAACCGGTCCAGAGCCTAGAGACTGGCGATTCCCCTACATTGATTTCGTCTTATACGGTATTCTGCCTGAAGACACTAGAGAGGCGGCTGCCATTAGAAGGAAAGTCCCCAAATTCTATTATAATGCGATTACGCGAACATTGTATCGTCGATCGCATGACGGGATCTTGCTCCGGTGCCTCTCACCAAAGGAGGCTCAAGAGGTATTGAAAGAAGCCCACGACGGCATGTGTGGAGCCCATCAACCTGGCCCAAAACTGGCACATCGACTCCAAAGATTGGGTTACTACTGGCCCAAGATGATTGTCGATGCCGTCACCTATGCCAAGAGATGTCACGCCTGCCAAGTGCACGGCGATTTCATCCATCAAGCACCAGGGTACCTCCACTCTACGGCCTCTACCTGGCCATTTGAAATGTGGGGCATGGACGTAGTTGGTCCTATCAGCCCACCATCATCAAAAGGACATCGGTTTATTTTGGCAATAACCGATTACTTCTCTAAGTGGGCTGAGGCCATTCCCTTGAAGGAAGTCAAGTTATCGAACGTGATCAAGTTCGTGAAACACCACGTTATTTACCGTTTCGGTGTACCTCGGCGAATTGTCCATGACAATGGGCCTCAGTTCATCAGCCAGGCTTTCCAGAAATTCTGCGCTAAGTTCAGAATCCAGAGTGTGTCCACGACGGCATACTATCCTGCCGCTAACGGCCTCGCAGAAGCTTTCAACAAGACCATCGGCAAGCTTCTTAAGAAGTTCGTCTCAAAAAGTCAACGTGATTGGGACGACAAGCTGGGTGAATGCTTATGGGCTTACCGCACAACTGTGCGAACCCCAACTAAAGCTACGCCATTTTCTTTGGTATACGGGTGCGAAGCCGTCCTTCCACTCGAAATCCAGATTCCATCTCTACGCGTCGCCTTGACAGCGGAGATGACAACAGAGGAGAAGCATCGACAGCGACTCCAAGAACTGGAAGCCTTAGATGACAAACGTCTGCAGGCCCAACAGCAAATCGAGCTCTACCAGGCTCGAATTACCAAAGCCTTCAACAAGAAAGTTAAAGTGCGAACCTTCAAGAAAGGCGATCTTGTCTTAGCCGTCAGAAGACCCATGGTAATGACGCACAAGACAAAAGGCAAATTTCAGCCCAAGTGGGAAGGACCATTTGTAGTAGAGTCAGTCTACTCAAATGGATCATATCGCCTCATAACCTCGAGTGGCGATACACTCATGATGCCTATCAATGGCAGGTTCCTGAAGAAATACTATCCTTAGAAGGTATTCTCCCGCTGATCAAGTTAAAAGTACACCTCTGATCAAACATCCGACGCCTCCGACGGCTAAGGATAGAGGAAAATGTTGGCTTTTAAGCCCAACATAAGTCTTCGACAACTCATCATGCTGAGGGGAATAGCATGGCTAGCCCAACTCAAACGGTAGTTGGTAAAGGCACCTCAAGTCCGTTGATAGCTGAGGGTTTGCTAAAAATCCTAAGTGGACTTGGCTCCACTCTTTCCTCCAAAATCCCTTACCAATTCTCATCCACAGAATGGTAGGTCTACAAAATACAACCATTACTAAGTTAACACTATACTTCTGGTAATGGAAACTTTTCAATATTCCTTGTCGAGTACAAATTTTACTTGTCAACTCTACGCGGAGTATCAAATTTTCAAATTTGCCAAGTTAACACTACACCTCTGGCACTTTAAAATTTTCACTTGTCAATTCTCACCAATAGAATGACAGGTCCTCAAATTACTCTTATCATGAGTCAATCTTTGTCAAGTTAATATCACACCTCTGACAAATTATTGTTAAAGTTTAACACCACACCTCTAAACAGTAATCAAGTTTCTGCCAGGTTAATATTACACCTCTGACAGTCACTTTTCTTCAGACTTCCATATCGAAGCTGAAATGGCTGATGCTAAGTTAACACCACACCTCTAGCATCCAAGTCATTGCTAAGTTCAACAATACACCTATGGCTTTGACCTTGTCCTCGACTTCCTTATCCAAGCCGAGATGACCAATGCTAAGTTCAACATTACACCTCTAGCATTACCCTCACTGTCAAGTTAAACATTACACCTATGACAGTGACACTTTTGAGTTAAGTTAATATCATACATCTGACTCACATCCTTGTCAAGTTAACATTACACTTCTGACAAGACCACTTTCGACCCGTTAAGTTAATACCACACCTCTAACGGTAACAAACTTTCCTAGATTCTCCACGAGTCTAGTCCCACCTGTTATTCTCTTCAACAGAATAACAAGTCTACCTAAAAGCATTGTTAGGTTAATACTACACCATCAACAGTGCTTTCATCAAATCCCCAGCTGAGCTCAATCAAGTTAAATCCCAACCACTTGATAAAAGTTCGCCCTCCTGGGGGTACCAATTCTACTTGTCGCTTTCTCTTATAAAGTGGCAGGTCCACCAAAAATTACTTCATCTCTGTCAAGTTAATATTACACCTCTGACAGTATTGTGAGAGTTCCTGAAATAGGATCTTTCCCTATAAAGTTTGACTTATTAAAATTACCATCATAATTTTAACAAAGTCAAAGACTCTTTGCTTCTGTGCGTCTAACTGAAGACAAAAAGTTTAAGACAATGAAAGAGGCAAAGAAAGAAAAGTGTCACTTTTATTTATATCCAGGCATATGAAAGTGATACAAAAATGCTCTCTTATACAATAAGATTGAGTGTTACAGTTAAAAAACGCTCTCTTATACAATAAGATTGAGTGTTACAATTAAGGAGTACAGAGAAGTCCCTCTCTCTCTCAGAGGTTGCACTCACTCCTTAAAGCCGCGTCTGATTCCAAGTGCGCGATGTTTTGTGGCTACAATAGAAGCTGGTTACACCACGATGCATGATGTAAACATCGAAAGAGACCTAGCTGACTAAGCTAAGAGCAATGGTGTTCTTGAGGTCTGGTGGCAGCAGAAAGTCCTGCAACCCTTCATTCATTAACATCTCTTTCCCCAGCAGGCCATCCAGCAAACATGAAGAGTCCTCGATGTTACTTCTGGGGTGGGAGAGGAAGAGGATCTTATCTGCCACCACAACCGCCGGAACCCCCTCGCCGCCATCCTCACTCTGACCGTGACCAGCCCGCAAGCATGACGGGTGCGTCACGTCCAAAGAGATCTTGACGAGGGTTAAGTCCTCGTCAGGGACCGTAATATATTCCCTTGTGGACGACTAGGACCATAATATATTCCCTTGTGGACGAACATCGAACAAGTCCGCCGGCTGAAAGTATTCTTCCAGGGGCCCAGCGAACCTGAAAACGGACAATCGAGCCTACCTACAAGGAGTAAACAAAGGGGGTTAGAAAATCTGGAACTTAGTGTACTTCAACAAAGAAAACTAAGTGACAGACGCGGCTATTGTGGAGGACTTCAGACGCGGGAATGACCCGCGCAGTAAGTCAAACTACCGCGCCAACAGAGACAGACGCGAATCAGAACTGTGGAACACACAAGATTCAAACGCAGCCTCATCTTACGCCCGCGCCTAAAAGCACGAGACGCGAAAAACTTCAAACGCCGAAAACTGCCATCTCCCTGTTAAAAAAACAGGAGTTGCAAGATTCGGGTCTGAAAATTTCAGCCCAATTCGGAATTCATCCAAGTCAATGGCCTTAAAACGCGAGCTTCATGAGCAAAGCCCGCGCCAAGTGCCAAGAATTTCAGCACTCGCGTCCAGAGAGGAAGTTGGCGGCGCAAATTCCAGAAGGAATGCACCAACTCAGACTTCATGAGAAAATTCCAGATGACAATCTCTTCAGGAGATGCCAAAGTGCAAGTTTGGTGGACTAAAGACGTCATGGCGGGTCGGAATGGCATACCCGCAGAGGCCTCCGTCAAGAACAGATTTCTCTGCATCAGAACAGAGACATGAAGGCGATCAAAGAGACGCTTCCTGCCATTGAAATCAATTGACAGTGGTAATCCATTGAAGAGACCAAACAGAAACATGAAAGCTCTGGGTCATCTTCATCCACAGAGGCACCTTCATCCATGGAGGCAAACCCCTGATAGGGTCCTTGAAGGGAGAAGGCAGAGTCCCTCAGAGTACTCGTTCTCAAACAGAGCACGGTCTAAGCAGCCGCTGTTAAAGAGAGGGGGTGAGTCCTATTTATAGGCAACTCCTGATAACGGTCATTAATGGTTCATTAATTAAACCGCCGGCCTTAATGACCGCACGACCGTCAAAGCCCAATGGGAGGCTGACGCGTGGAACGTCGCTTCGGGAAGCATCGCAGGCGCTGATCTCAAACCGTCAGCGCCGGTTTTGCATTAAAGGGCATTAACGCCCAAGTCCAATGGAAAACCGACGCGTGGACAACTGCTTCGGGAAACAACGAACTACCTGGTTCCCCAATCGTCAGCAAAGACTTGACGTTCAATCGTCAGCGAAGACTTGACGGTCAAAGATCTCCTAAAATCTTTTAAGTCAGGCTACATTAAACGCAGATAGGAAAGTCGCGTCTAAAGAACCGCGTCTCCTTTTTCAGATTGAAAGACATCCACCCGCGTTCCAGAAGAATGCCTGTGTCGCGTCCCTTCAGCAAACAATGCTGCGTCCCTCGCGTCTGCTTTATCTGCGTCTTTCTCAGCAAGACAAATTCGCGTTTCACTCTGTGATTAACGCTGCGTCTCATCAAAAGGACTTAGTGAAATCTAAGTTCCTATGGAATGATGACCGCGTCTCACCCTGTGATTGACGCCGCGTCTCATCAAAAGGACTTAGTTCTATCTAAGCTCCTATAGACGGATGACCGCGTCTCACTCTATGGATCAATGCCGCGTCTCATCAAGAAGACTTAGAGTCGACGCCGCGTCTCATTGAAAGAACTTAGTCTTACCTAAGTTCAGTATTCACAGCCAGTGTGATCAGGGAGTTGAATTCATCCACAGCTAAACAAAGAAGATGGAACAAAAACTTCAAAAACTTTTATTATATCGAAAATAGTAAAAGTGGATACAAACACTCTAATAGAGTGTCCTCTTCTTTACAAAAAAAAAAAGGAAGAAGGGAAAAAGGCTAAAAGTCTTGATCCGGCAAAGAACGGATGCGCTCTCTGAGACGATGCATCTCATGCTGACGTGCCTTCTCAGCCTCCATCATGGCTTGGACCCGCAGCTCCTCTTCAGATAAAAAGGGTTTTGCAGCCAGCTGTGCTCGCAGAAATTCCAACCTGGAGGAATGAATGGTCTGGCTTTCTTCAGCTCGTGCCTTCGCAGCTTGTTGTTCCTCCAGCCTCTTCTGGACGGTGGCAAGCGTCCTCTCATTATCCGCGATCATGGCTTCCGCCTTAGCAATGGCAGACCGAGCATTGGTAATGGCGAGCTCTGCGTTTTGCCGGATGAACTCGGATTCCATTGAATCGTCAGCCAGTTTCTGACATTCAGCTTGGGAACGCTCGAGATTGCGGACCTCTTCAGCAACTTGTGCTTCCACCTCCTGTCGCTCTTGTTCCTGGGTGGTTAGGAGCCTAGTCAAGATGACCTGGGCTTCTTGAGAAGAACTAGCATTGTCCAAAGACTTCAGCTCTTTCAGGTCACTTCCCAATCGCTCCACCAACAGCAGACACGACTTGGCAAGTGAGGAGCCTCCGGTTAATTCGATGTTACCGGTCATGTTTCCAAGAAACGTCCGGGCAAAGTCAAAAGAGCTACGCCCAGACAGGATAAAATCGATGCACGATCGCATCGCGTCAAGGAACTGCTGCACCGTTTTGCGTGTCAGGAAATCCATGGTATCATCACCCGAGGTACTCCCCGACCCCCCTTCTATCATAAAGAAAGGGGTGCAAGCCGGCTCTTTTTGCGTGGGAGTCGTGCTGACCGTCGATACGGCAAGAGCGAGACTGGCCACTGGCGCTTCCGGAGGTGTTATCTCTGCAGGAACCTCCACAGCTAATGATGGAGTAGTAAGCGCAACCTCCTCAAGAGCTTCAACCGAGACCTGAGCTGTGTGGCCTTTTGGACGGGTACCGACCGTTAGACTCTCCACCTGAGCCCCCTCAGTTCCCTCTGCAAGTTATCGCGACATTAGCCACAAAGGAGAAAAGCGAAACATTTAAAATATCAGAACTTCCTTACCATCTGGGAGGTCCGGAGATGTCGAATCCTTGGGCGAATCCTGCGGAGTGGAAGTCTCCCTGGCTTCAATAGTAACCTCTTCACCCTGCAGAGTGGTTTCTTCCCCAGCCTTAGGGGTTGCCTCCTCTTCCGGCAAAATGGAAGGCTCCCCAATTTCAGTAGTTGCCCCCTTTGGAGTTATCTCGGCAACTGAAGCCTCAACTCCTTCGGACTGGGTCAGCTCTTTTACCGTCTCCTCGATATGCGAGGAGATTACAGCTTCAATGTCCCCAGCTAACCCTGCATCATAAAAGAAGAATGTTAAAACATCCTCTTCAAAATAAAAAGGGAAATTAGGTCAAAAGGTGAAAAGAGTACCTTCAGCGGGAATAATCGCCAGCTGTGATACCGTTGATGGCTCACCCCCGTATATTTCTTCCTCTGAGATGTGGGAGAACTTACTCGGATCAGGAAGAGCGGGTTCATCGCCGTAGTCGACCTCGTCTTCAAAATCGCTTTCCCCTGAGAGTGAGGAAGACGATAGTGCCACGCGCGAGACTTCTGCAGTCGGAGCCTTGCTACCAATTACCCCAGTGGTAGGACTGGGGTCAACTGCCCGAGGACTGGAGATGAAGACACAAGGCGACCCAGGTTGCTGTGCCTCATTTCTCCCTTCATGAGCAAGTAAAAACCCGGGTTGAACTGAAATCCCCGGAATATCGACATCTCCTCCACTCATGATGTCGACCTCTAGCTGCTCATCCTCGTCAGCGGTGGTGGCTCTGTCAACGAGCTCCCCTTCCTCCACAGACCTACGGTCTCTGCTGCTCGACCTAGGGGCACGAACTAAATGAACATCCTCTTTAGCTATATCTTCTTCCCTCGGTACCTCAACGACAGCAGGGATGTCTTCGGATCGGGAGACTTCGTTGTCAAGTCTCTCCGAACCTTCTTGGGAGCAGATTCAGCAGTTGAAGCAGAGCGTTGACGACGCTTGCTTACCACCTGTCGAGTCTTTGTTGCTCGTGGCTCCGCCCTTGCTGCTTGCGGCTCCTCCCTTGTTGGTCGCGGCTCTGCCCTTATTGCTCGTGGCTCCCTTCCCGATCTTCTCCCAACCTCCTTCTGGGCCTTCAGGTACTGGTCGGTGAGTTTCGAGTGTTTACCAGACTCTGACCTTGCCTCGAGATTTGTATTGATGCTCTCAATACATGAAGACGCCGGAACAAAGTCTGATGTCTGGATGGCTTAGAAATACCAAGTGCAGAAGCTGAAGCTCATACGGCACTTGGACCCCTCGATAGGTAGACGGAAAGTTGCTCCCGTCCCTCCGGCCACACTGTAGTACCAAGCCCGAGCACCTTCGAACAAGTTCCCTTCGAAGGCGAGTCGAGCATTGGGATTCCCGACGTAGAGTTGATCGTAGCCGAACTGTCGAGCGAAACGATTCGGCATGTACGGCTCGATGGTGCATGAAGTCCCTTGTCGGAAAAGCACATATCCGGGCCGAATATTGATCAACCACCAGAAGACTCCCGCGGACAACCTCGTGAAGCCATCTGGGCCTACGGAATCAATAAATAGATCCCCGAAAGATGCACCAGAGATCTCGGGGAAGCAGCGATTGAGCTGGTAATTCGCAGAATCTGAAAGTCGCTTCCGAACGTAATATATATAAAGATCACGCCAGCTCGAATCCTCCAACCGCTGTACAAATGGGACGGAACTCTCCCTCCAACGCACCGCCGTCATCAGAGAAGGGCAGTGCATCACGTACCAAGCCATGAGGTACGTATAAGGCAGCTCGATCCGAGGGTTGGGACGCTTCACCGTCGGATTCCCCTCTGAGTCAACATACGGCTTGCTGTGGGAGTCGACAGTTTTCGACGCCTCGCAGAAACTCTTGGTTAGCGCCCGCAACCCGCTCTGAATGCCAGCCGCCATGGCCGGGAGAAGGGCTATAGGGTTGCCATGAGCCAGGAGCACCGCCGGGTACACCACGTCAGCAACAATAGCTTCATGTGGCAGTGTGGGCACCACACAACGCTTCAGCCACAGCATCAAGAAGCCTGCCAACAGTGCCCTATCGGAGATAGGGGTCCGGGCTTGATGGTGGAAGCTTTCAAAAACCAGGTCAGGGTCGAAACCGTCCTCGTTCGAAACCATGGTGTAGAAGCCTTCAGAAGCCTTCTCGATCCTGTCTTCAATCTCCCTATCGGAACTGGGAGCCAGTCGGGTTATCGGATTGTCTTTATTATTGACATCATTGAATAAGTAACTGGCCCAAGACAGTTGCTTGACTCCATGCAACCTCCAGGCGGTCATCTGACCGCAAATGTGGAAGTGACACATCACTTCCCAGTAAGTCTCGTACACCCGAGGAAACTCTTTCTTCAAGAGGTGGAGCTCCTCGGTGGTCGGGACATATTCCTCATAGGGAATGTCCCCTGTTGCCAGCCCCGAGACCTCATGAAGCTCATGCAGTGCAAGGCCCATCTCTCCGACCGGGGTAAAGAATGTCCCCGTCAGAGGATTGTAGCGCTCCAGGATCCCGAAAAAGTTATGAGAGCCTGGTGGGATACCCCACTGTACGGCCCTGACCGCCGGGTACAGTCCCACACGCTTTAGCAGATCCCCAAGATTGGTGAGGACGAAACCCACCATCCTGCCCCACCAGTAGTTCTCTGTGGAATGGACCCACCCGGGCGAACGGAACCCGACCGGATAATCACCCTCCGCTTCCATGAACGCGTTGAGGAAGGTAGTGCCAAGTTGTGGTATCTCTCCAACCAGAACCTCAGACTTGCGCGACCCAGGGAATAGGCCGAGAACCGACCTGTCATGGCTATCATGACGGTGTACTTTATGAGAACCCAAATCACGAGAGTAATCTCAGGGACATATCGAGAAATGTCCCATTCCATCTTTCGAGGGACGGACATGTGCTGGAAGTAGGACAGCGGGAACATCCTCTCCATGTCCGGAAGAAAGAATCTTCCACCCTTTATCTGACGGAGCCATTTATAAGTTCCGTCATACACACGATAGCCGCCATCGTTGATACGATCTCTGAAGAAGAAGGCAGGCTTCTCCAGCCTGACGTGAGCATCCGTTGTGAATGCTGCATCGGTCATAAGTACCCGAAGAGTTCTCATGTCAACAGTAGAGAGCCTCTCCCTGCGATCCTGCGACTGGTCAGCAGTTACAGGGACAGTCCTTCGTAGCACAAAGGTCAAGTCCTGGTCAGTACCACCCACATGTCCAAAGTGGCGCGTCTTGGCGAGTGAGGCAGAAGGATGGGGCACTGCAAAAGAAAAGGACACTTAGTTAGATACTTTATTAGAAGCAAATGCTAAGTGTTCATAACCCAGACGCAGAAGAGATACTGGACGCAGGAATTATCAAGTCCACGTCCAGACCTGCAAATCCACGCCCAGACGCAGAAGAGATACTGGACGCAGGAATTATCAAATCCGCGTCCAGACCTGCAAATCCGCGTCAAGGTGAAAGAAACGCAAGGATCAAATCCGCGTTCTGCAAACCAAGACTTACAAAAATTTTTTCTAAGTGCTTGGACTCAGGTGCCAGATTCATCAAAATCGGCAGCTGATGGCACAGAACACAAGGATCAAATCCGCGTTCTGCAAACCAAGACCGCGTTCGAACCCTTCACAATTAGAAATATTCTAAGTGAAGAATCCGAAATGCAGGACCCAATGGCGCGAGGGTCCAAACCCGCGCCTCAGTTATCAACTCAAAGACTGCGTCTGAGACCGCGTCTGAGAATCAAACACGAGTTATATTTTGTGTTAAGGATTCTTAGGATTCTATGAGCTTCCGTTAATGGCGAAATCCACGCCTAAAAGGCATTATACCTGGGAAAGCGACATCCTGCGCAGAGGAAGCGCCCCTCTGGACCTCGGCGACAGTCGCCCGTGAAGAAGAGGCTGTTGGCTTGGTCTTGGGTGCCATCTTTAATTCCAGTAAAAGGAGATGAATAGTTCAAAAGTCCAATAATGGAGATGAACAGTTCAACAGAGGAAGAAGAGAACTCTCTTTCTTGAGCAAGTGCGTTCGGAGAAGAAAAGATGTCTCTCTGACTGTTGCCTTTTATAGGCACAAGGATTCGCGAAGATACGCGGCATGTGGCCCGATAAAAGCTGCAGCGAATCATCACATGACGCGTGGAACAAATCATCGCGAAGATCATGCGTCACGACTCCGCAGCGAGTCATCATTTGACACATGGCGCGGTTCAGTTAATGAACCGGGAAGTCCGCGCGCCAAAAGGTGAAATCCTGCCGGTTCCCCAGGCCAGCTGGCGGCGTAATCATGACACGGCATAGATTCACACCCAAGGACGCACCTCTTCGATGGACATGCCCCGTCAGCATCTCCATAAATGCATTCGGAAGGTCGCGTCTCTCTACGAAGTCTGCGTCCGACCCAGCGGGCCCAACATCGCGTCTGCCTCATGGAAGATCGGGCGCGTTTCCATTGCCAAAGGACGCACCCTATAGAAATCACGTCTTTAAAGCAGTACCATCTCGGCTTTTCGAAAAGAACCTGCGTTCGGCCTCCTGCTTCTGCAAAATCAGTTCAACAGTACACTGACGCAAGCAGACGACCAACCACTCCTGGCTTAAAGCACACCCGTGACAGACTAAAAGCAATCGGGGAGGTTTAGACTGTGCATCTAGACACTCAACATGATCAACTCTGGTGGCTTCAAGGAGTTCAAACAGTACACTCACGAAGACCAACTCCAGATAAAATCAAACCCGGAGCACTAACAGTCCAGTCATGAAAGCAAATACGGCTAAAATCCAAAGTATTTCGAAATCCGTCCTAGTTAACTGCGGAATATCGAAAACTTTGGAGGGGGTTCTGTGGGCTGTCCAAAAGTTACTGAAGGACAAGCCATTGAAAAGCAAAGTTTCAAGCTTTAGACGCGAGGGACTAACACCCGCGTCTCAGCACCAAGGCGCGTTGGCTCGACGCCCGCGTCTTAGCATCAAGGCGCGTTGGCTCGACACCCGCGTCTCAGCATCAAGGCGCGTTGGCTCGACACCCGCGTCTCAGCATCAAGGCGCGTTGGCTCGACACCCGCGTCTCAGTTATAACCGCCTGGGTTAAGGGACCAATCACTGCCTACACGTAAGGGGAATCAGCCCCCATCGTGGCGTGTCTTTAGCAGGCACGAGGGTTAGTTACCGCCCAAGTAGCGGGGAAGTTGGCCCTCATTGTGGAGCGTTTTTAGGGGGCACGTTCACCCCTAGGACCTCTATAAATAGCCTCGAGGCAATAGGCAACAAAAAAAAAAGGGAAGAAGAGAAAAGAGAAAAAAAAGGAAAGAGGAGGAGATCAGAGAAAAGAAGCAGATCAACTCTTCAGCAAGTTCGCTGCGTACGAGCTAGCTTTCGCCTACCTTCTCTTTTAGAGTTTTGGTAGACAGAGCTGCGTCACTCTTTCTACCGGCCAAAGAGGAGATCCCTGAAGGACGGTCATCTGGTCCACGGAGAACAAGATTCACTCTCCACCGCCACACGAAGAACCCAGCCTTAAACAAAGGGGGAATTCAAGATTCAATATTCTCCCTCCCTTGTAACCGGAAGGAACAGTTTTTGTTGTAATCCTTTTCATTTGATTCAAGGAAAACTTTTACTGCAATTCCTGTCTTCTCCTTTTTCCGGGTCATACACCCGGTGCTGTCGGCGCTCGCTGGAGAGGAAGTTGGCCATGGGGGCTGCCGCATTGAGGAAGGAGGGGTGCAGTGCACGGCCATCAGAGGGAAGGGTCTGCCGTAAGTGAGTGCATAGGGCTCGACCATGGAGACGAGGTGGTGGTGGGCTTACTGGGTTTAGTTGGTCGAGGAGGAAGGGAGATGGAAGGGGTGTAGATGGGGGCCTCAACAAGTCATGAGAGAGATGAACGGTGTAAGAAGAGAGGGTGGCGTGGCCTCGCGTGAAGAGGAGAAGGAGGTGGGAAGGTGTGGAGATGATAGTAGGTTAAGAAAATCATATAAGTTGGGATTAGGATAGGATTAGTTAGGATTTGATTGGTTTGTTAGGATTATGGGGATGAATTATTGGGTTTGAATTTTGGTTAATGGGTTTGGATATTGGCTATAAGATAATGGGTTATGGGTATATGAATAGAAAAGATGAAATAGAAATAATAGCACTAATAATTGGAACAAAAATACATAATATTAACACAATCAATTAAGTAATTAGTAGTAATAATAACGAAAAAACAATATTAATAATAGTAATAATAATAAATACCAATAACAACACCTACTAATAATATCATCGACAATACTGCTAATAATGATTAACAATAATAAATAATAATACCAATAATAATATTAATATTTAAAAATAACAACACAATATTAATAATAATCAATATTAATAATAACTACTACTAAAAATAAGTAGTAATAATAACTCATAAATTAAGTTAATAAATAAAATGATAACTCTAGCCAGATAAAATATTAAAAATAATAATACGGTATTATGAACTAGGGGATATTACATCTTGTCCTTAGGATCCCAAATTTTGTAGCCTTTTGCACCTTTCTTGAATCTTACGTACACAATTTTCTTTGCTCTTGCGTCCATTTTATCTTCCTTGACATGATAGTAGGCCGGATATCCAAATACCCATAGCGAATCATAAACCTGAGCCACTCTTCCTGATAAGCTTCCAGAGGAGTTTACCTCCTATCGCAGACGATGACAACATGTTAACGAGATGGCAAGCATACGCCAATTCCTCAGCTCAAAAAGATTTTGATATGCCGGCGTTGGATAACATGCACCGGACCTTCTCTAGTAAAGTCTTGTTCATTCTTTCAACCACCCTTTTTTGTTGTGGTGTTTCCCTTACTGTGAAGTGCATTTCTATGCCCTCATCGTGGCATGGTTGTAGGAAAGGGTCACTCGTATACTCTCCTCTGTTGTCTGAACAGAGTACCGTACACTTCCTTCCCATACTCTTCTTCATGTTTCTCTTTCACTCCACAAACAACTCCTGGACTTTCCCTTACCAAACATCACTAAAGTAATCATTTATAACGACACAAAGTAGTGATTACCTCCAATGGATGTCATCTTGGTAAGTCCTCAAACGTTTATGTGAACATTCCAGAATCCCCTGTGTGCAATGAGTCACGGTGTCGAATTTTACCTTGGTCTTCTTTCCAATGACACAATGTTTACAAAAATTCAATTTGCAAATTTTGGCACCTTTCAATACACCTTACTTTGCAAGAGCTTGCAAAGATTTTTTCCCTGTATGCCCAAGCCTTATATGTCAAAGCCTGGTGCAATCAGCTTAATATGTAGAAGTCGGCACTTGCCCTGTAACCATACTACCTTTTAAGTAGTAGAAGTTATTGGGTTGGACGCCATTCAAAACAACCATCGAGCCTCTAATTATCTTGAGAATACCATCTCTAATAGATACTTCAAGACCAAATGCTTTCAAGGCACCAGCAGAAAAAAGATTTCTTTTCAATTGAGGTACATACTTTTAGACCCTAGAGGGGGGTGAATAGGGTCAAGAGTAATTTAAAATTTAACACACAGAATTATATCAAAACTGTAAATCGGACTGATAAGATCACCCAGTATGCTAGTAGAATAGTTCAGTCAGTTGGCAGAAACAACAGAGAACAGAAATAAGCAATATAACGGAGAATAGGTTTGCACAACAGATAAGCAAGAATAAAAAATAACAGAGAGAACTCAACAATTTTAAGGTAGTTCGAGAAACTCTCTTACATCCACCACCTAGAAATCTCCACTCTAGAATTTTCATATTCACTATAAAGCTTCTTCCCGAAGCGAGGATTATACAAGACTCTTTCTTAAGTTTGGATTTACAAACCACCAAGATACTACCCGATCTTGGATTTACTCAACACCTCTATCTTGAAGCCCACTTCAATAAGGATCACAATAAATTTTATTTTCTAACACTATAATGAGAACTAATATAAGCACAATGATTGAATCAAAATAGATAATACAATAGGAGAATCTATTAAATCATATAGTTCTAAGTATTATCAATAATAGAGCATACTCATTTTCATTTTTTTAAGGAAATCCAGCCTTAAAAAGCTGGACTTTTAAAAAACATGAATTTCAAAGTCCGATCTTGGTAAGGTTAGAGTTTATGAAAGTCCTCCAATAACGCTACACGCTACGCTGGCGTTCCGAGTCGACCGTTGGCCGACGTAATGTTTGCCCAAAGGCCCATCACTCTAGTTTTGATGATGATTAACTCATGTAGTTATAGTACTAATGATCTTGTATTTAATTAGTCTCAGATTTGTGATCAAGATCTTAGTAGGTGTTTAGCTTCAATAAAGGATTTAAATCAAGTGTTGGAGCTAACACGGTTTGATTCAAGAGCCTATGCATCAAGACCACATCTAGTACTTAAGAGGAGTCTAGCTCTTTGGATCATGGTTTAGACCAAGTCAAGAAAAGAAGAAGACTTCAAGAGAAGACTTGTGTCTAGATTTGTTTTGTTAAGATTTTGTTTCTAGATAAAATGTAAAGGATAGAATAGTTGATGGATTGCTCAAGTATACAATATACACTCACACAGAAGATTTAGATGTGTTTTCATAAAAGAGTTTTCATTTTGAAAAGTACAAAAGAGTTTTTATTTTGGAAAAATGGTTTTGGTTAAAAACTATAAAAACCTTTTTTTAGTGCTTATTGTCAAAAACATAGATATTACATCATTTATGTGTAGTGGATCATATTCATACACTCTATGCTTTAAAAGTGTTTAAAATATCTTATTTTTGTATTTGGAGAAGTTTTGAAAAAATCTATTTGGAAAATACAGATTTTGTTTTATGCCAAAATTTCTAAGTTACAAAAATAGTTCAAAATGTTTGTAACATGTTTTGATTTTACTCAAACATGTTTGTATATCAAAGTATTTTATTGAACCTATTTTTGTAGAATTTTAGAAATTTTATGTGATTTTATTTAAGTCAAAAAGCCAAGTTTTTAATACACATAATCCCTGTTTTCTGGCTTCTGCCGGTCGACCGAGGTAGGAGTCGGTCGACCGACGTGTACAAACGTGCACGCCAGGTCTGGCTGGAGGGCCGGTCGACTGACCCGGTCAACCGTCCAGAGAGCTCTACTCTCTGGAAAGCCCCGGTCGACCGGGTCGGTTGACCGGCAGAGAGTTCTGCTCTCTGTTCTAGGCCACGATCGACTGGGCCGGTCGACCGAGGCTCCAGGCGGTCGAACGGGCCGGTCGACCGACAGCCGTCCAGCTGTTGTTTTTCCCCAAAGGCTAGGTTTTTTTCTAGGCCTATAAAATGGGGTTTTCTTAGACTGTTTTGAACAAGATTTTTGGAGAGTTTTAAACCTATTTTTTCCCATCTATTTCAGAAGTTTCCTCAACTAGTTTGAGAGCAAATATTTTCAATTCAAAAGGAAGTTTATCAAGAGTGTTTTCAAAAGTGATTCTTGAGTTTTTCACCACAACTTCCATCTTTGTTTTTCTCACAATCACTTGAGCTATCCATTACTACACCTATCCTATAGGGATCTTTGTTGTGAGAGGATTTGAGGTGATCAAAAAGTGTTTAGATCACCAAAGTTTTCATCTTTGCTTTGAGGAGGCGGACTTGTGTGTTCGCGGTGTTTCGAGTTCTAGTGAGAGCTCTTTATAGAGGTGCGACCTCAGCAAGCTTGCGTGCTTGCGGTGTGTAGTTCTTGCGAGAACGAGTGAAGGGACTAGAGAGTCCAAGAGTTCTAGTGGGAACTCCTTATAGGTGTTGCGGAACCGAGTGATCTGGTGGATCGATTTTAGTGAAAATCCTTCATAGTGTTGAAGGCGGGGACATAGAGCAAGTGTGATCGAACCTCGAAACAATTCTCCCGTGTTTGCGATTGCTCTCTCTATCACTTACTTTTGTTTATATCTTGCATGCTTATATTGTCTTTATCTTTATATGCTTGATATATTGTGTGCTTAATTGTTATATGCTTGATATATTGTCTGCTTGATTGTTTGCTAACACTTGTATTCAACCAAGAGAGGCAACGCGGCACCTCAACTCTTATTTAGAGGAATCTTGAGGAGTTAGCCTAGAGCCCTTCACAGGGAATCCGGCTACACTCTTGTGTTATACTTGGTGTATTTAGCTTAAGAAGTTTTAGTTTGCATTAATAATTTTTATTCCGCATTAATTGACCATTAGATTAGCTAGTTACCTATTCACCCCCCTCTAGGTGATTACAATTGGTATCAGAGCCAAGTACTCTTGATTTGGGTCTTATAACTTTGAGTTAAAGATTCTCATTTTATAGCTAATCACAATATTTGTACACACATATGGATTTCATGTAACCTCCCACTTTTGACATTCTTAACACCCAAACTTGGAAGGTTAAGATGTCTATGTACCTCAAAGGCCTAGGCATTCATGTTTATCTTGCTATTATTAAAGATTCATATGTTAATAATAACAAGTATATTGAGGCTAACTCAAAAGCCATTCATGCTTCGAAGAGTACCCTAAACAATGATTATTTATGTAGGGTTGCTAATCTTAACTCGGCTTTTGTAGTATGAAACACCATCATCTCCCTTGGCGAATAAGAACAATATTATGCGGGAGCGACTCGGATGTTGGAAGTGAAGTTTCCAATGTATGCTACATGGTCCAAGGAGATAACCCCCTTGAGATAAACACCGAATCCGAATTAGAAGAGAATGTTGATATGTCCTATAATGAACTTGAATCTTTTTGTCAACAACTCCTAGAAAAGTATGAAATGCTTAAAAAGGATAATAAAAAAATGAAAATTAAATTTGATTGCTTGTTAAAAGAAAATGATTCCTTTAAAAATGAAGTTGCATGCATTTCTAAAGAAAATGAAAGATTGAAAAATAAAAATATTTCCTTGCTTTCTAAATTGAATGATCTTTGTGAAGGAAATGCCACTTTGAAAAATAAAATTGTTTTGGTGGAAAAAAAAGGAAGTTGCTTTGAATGAATATAACTCTTTAAAAAGAAAAATTGTTGAAAAAGAAAAGGTTAATGTTTCTAAAAAGAAAAAGTTTGTTAATCATGATTTTCATGCCACAACTATTGATAAAAATGAAGTTAAATTTTTGAAAAATAAAATAGATTGTTTGAGCTCAACTTTGAGCAAATGTGCATTTAACCATTCTAGGTTGGAATCCTTGTTTCAAAAGAAACAAGTTTCCCATGTTCATGCACATCACACACAACATGCTTTTGCACATTTTGCATGCCATGATCATTCTCATTCACATGTGCATAGTAGAGTGTATAAGTGTACACATTGCGGCCGCAAAGGCCATTTAGTAAATTTTGTTATGATAGAATAAATTCTTCAAATTTTGCTGATAAAAATGTTTGGGTTCCTTACAATTCTAACCCCCGAGGACCCAAAAGAAAATGGGTACCAAAATTTTCACCTTTTGTATTTGATGTAGGTGCGGGCTCTCACAAAATGTGAGAGAGTTGGTGCCTTGATAATGGATGCACATGGACTTGATGGACACACATTTGATGCACCGCTATCAAGGAGGTTTGGTGAGATAACCACCATATTTTGGAGACTTAGAGTATAGTTCTTTGGTTTGGTAACTATCTCTAAACTCCTATTTTATTTACATGCATTTATAATTGTTGATTTTCAGCATGTGTTAGTGTTTGTTAAAATATTCATGTTTTGTATTTGTGCTTCATGTGGTAAACACTTGTCTAGATGTAGTTTTTGTTAAAACTTGTGTTTATACGTATACAAGTAGTGAGCAACATTTGATTCATATATGTTTGCACTTCATTGCTCATTTGTACTCATTACATGCACACTTATAGCCTAGTTTTGATGATTCTCTCATTTATACATGTTTTTCCTATTTTCATGTTTTGTTTTATGTATATGCTATATTTATCTAAAACTAATAAATATACATGTATACCCTTGAGTCTCTTACCTTCATGCATATTATATCATAGACTCATTTTAGTTTAGGATATGTATGTATATTGTTAGCCTTGGATAAATCATACATATACCTTGAAGTTTGTTTTTATGAAAAATGAATTTTTATGATTTTCATCTTTATATGAAAAATGAATTTTCATGTTTTTCACATGATTGATGTTTTTGAGCCTTATTACTTAAGTTCATGAAAATGCTACTCACATTTCATTTGTTTACTCATGACATTATTTTCATGAGATATTTTGAGCCTTATATATTTCGAGTGTCAATTCTTATGTTTTTAGCATGCTTCATGGATTCATATGATTTGATTTCATATTTAAAGAATCTTTAACTAGTTTTTAAAAATTACTTTTAACTAGTTATTTATTCTTCATCTGGTAGTGTTTCACTATAAAAATAATTTTCAAACTCTAATTTTTGAAAACCCCTACCAACCCCGTTAAGGGCGGACGGATGGGCGAGCATGCTTTGGATGCCTTATTAAAAATCTTTTATCTAGTGCATGAAAAGGGTGGTTTATTATGAGTTATATATTTATTTTACATCATATTTTCAATTGGTATCTCAATTGATATTTTCGTGTATACTCATATTTGGTTTTCTATATATGTATGCTTTAAATTTCAAATAATATCAATTTCTATTGGTATTCTCTTTTCATACATATATATGATTTGTTTGTGCTTGAGTTACAAGATATTTACATATTTAAAGTACAAAGTATGTTTATGCTAAGCTTAATTCAAATCTTCATTTTCAATTGGTATCTCAATTGGTATTTTAATAAGCTTATACATTATTTTCAATAGGTATTTTTATTGATATCATAATTTACAATAAACTTCAAATGGTATCTATTTAATTTAATTGGTATCCATGTAGTTCAATTGGTATCAATATGTTTCAATTTCCAATTGGGTTTGAATTTCATTTGGTATCAATATGTTTTACCTACTTATCAAAATTTATCATGTATTTAAATTGGTATCAAAATAATTTCTTTCATTGATATCAAAATGTAAAAATGTTTCAATCTTTCAATTTCAATTGGTATCACAAATTTCCTATTTCATATGGTATCTATATCTTGTGATATCTTGATTTGTTGATTTAAGAAAATTTTCAAAATTTGTATAGTTTAGTTACAATTAGATTCTTAAAAATGTTTTGATTGGTATCTCAAAATTTAAGAAAATTCAAAATTTGTATTGTTTATTTACAATTAGTATCTTAAAATTTTTGTTTATTTACAAAGGTATCTCAAAATGTGTTTTATTACCTTGAGTAAATTTCAAATTTTGTTTTAAGTAATTATCAAAATTTTGATTTAAAAATATTTTTATATGTATTGCCTATATGCAAGGGGAGCTTAACATCTCTTCTGCATATAGATTCATATTGAGTATATCTTATATTGAGGAGCTTGACAACTCTTCTTTATGTGATACACGTGTGTAGGGGAGCTTAACATCTCCTCTTATGCATTGCATATTATGTGTTATGTGAGTTAGGGCTCGTCATCCCTTCTTCATGTAATACATGTATGTAGGGAAGTTAACCTAGCGTCTTCCTCTTCATGAATGAATAACGCATATATCTCTTTATTGGTTGATTTGATTTCACCCCTTTGTTGATTTTTGTTTTTATTTTTTATTTTTGACAGAAAGGGGGAAAATATTGTTTTGTGTTTACTTTAACCCCTTTGTTGATGATTGACAAAAAGGGGAAAGAGTATTTTAGTATATATGCATGTTTGCATGTTTTTCCTTACTTCATACAAAAAGGGGGAGAAAGATTTTGAGTTTATATATGCATATTTGAGTTTTTGTATATATTGAATTTATGCATGTTTATGCATCTTTTGTTTTATAAAATTAGGAGAATGATTTGAAAGTTTAAACACAAAGGGGGAGAAAGTTTTTGGAAAAAAGGATTTTGGATTTGTGTGTTGTCTCTCACCTTATTGATGCATATATGTTTGTTTAGTTTCATGTACTTCATTGCCATATCTTATTATTTTATTGTTATGAATGAGTTAAGGGGGAGTTTCTTTGAAGCTTTACTTTAATCCATGCATATATAACTCCATGAGTTTTGTCATCATCAAAAAGGGGGAGATTGTTGGCCCAAAGGCCCATCACTCTAGTTTAATGATGATTAACTCATGTAGTTATATTACTAATGATCTTGTGTTTAATTAGTCTCAGATTTGTGATCAAGATCATAGTAGGTGTTTAGCTTCAACAAAGAATTTAAAGTCAAGTTTTGGAGCTAACACGGTTTGATTCAAGAGCCTATGCATCAAGACCACATCTAGTACTCAAGAGGAGTCTAGCTCTTTGGATCATGGTTTGGATCAAGTCAAGAAGAAGAAGACTTCAAGTGAAGACTTCAAGAGAAGACTTGAGTCTAGGCTTGTTTTGTTAAGATTTTGTTTTTAGATAAAATACAAAGGATAGAATAGTTGGTGGATTGCTCAAGTATACCATATATACTCACACACAAGATTTAGATGTGTTTTCATAAAAGAGTTTTCATTTTGAAAAGTACAAAAAAGTTTTTATTTTGGAAAAATGGTTTTGGTTAAAAACTATAAAAACCTTTTTTTTTAGTGTTTATTGTCAAAAACATAGATATTTTATCATTTATGTGTAGTGGATCATATCCATACACTCTATGCTTTAAAAGTGTTTAAAATATCTTGTTTTTGTATTTGGAGAAGTTTTGAAAAAACCTATTTGAAAAAATACAGATTTTTAAGTTACAAAAATAGTTCAAAATGCTTGTAACTTGTTTTGATTTTACTCAAACATGTTTGTATATCAAAGTATTTTACTGAACCTGTTTTTGTAGAATTTTAGAAATTTTATGGGATTTTATTTAAGTCAAAAAAAGCCAAGTTTTTAATACCCATAATCCCTGTTTTCTGGCTTCTGCCGGTCGACCGGGCCGGTCGACCGAGCTAGGAGTCGGTCGACTGAGTCGGTCGACCGACGTGCACAAACGTGCACGCCAGGTCTGGCTGGAGGGCCGGTCAACCGACCCGGTCAACCGTCCAGAGAGCTCTACTCTCTGGAAAGCCCCGGTCAACCGGGTCGGTCGACCGGCAGAGAGTTTTACTCTCTGGTCCATGCCACGGTCGATCGGGCCGGTCGACCGAGGCTCCAACGGTCGAATTTCTGATCGTTGACGGTCGAACGGGCCGGTCGACCGACAGCCGTCTAGCTGTTGTTTTACCCCAACGGCTAGGTTTTTCTAGGCCTATAAAATGGGGTTTTCTTAGACTGTTTTAAACAAGATTTTTGGAGAGTTTTAAACCTATTTTTTCCCATCTATTTTAAAAGTTTTCTCCACTAGTTTGAGAGCAAATATTTCTAATTCAAAAGGAAGTTTATCAAGAGTGTTTTCAAAAGTGATTCTTGAGTTTTTCACCACAACTTCCATCCTTGTTTTTCTCATATTCACTTGAGCTATCCATTGCTACACCTATCCTAAAGGGATCTTTATTGTGAGAGGATTTGAAGTGATCAAAAAGTGTTTAGATCACCAAAGTTTTCATCTTTGCTTTAAGGAGGCGGACTTGTGTGTTCGCGATATTTCGAGTTCTAGTGAGAGCTCTTTGTAGAGGTGCGGCCTCAACAAACTTGCGTGCTTGCGGTGTGTAGTTCTTGCGAGAACGAGTGAAGGGACTAGAGAGTCCAAGAGTTCTAGTAGGAACTCCTTATAGGTGTTGCGGCACCGAGTGATCCGGTGGGATCGATTTTAGTGGAAATCCTTCATAGTGTTGAAGGCGGGGACATAGAGCAAGTGTGCTCGAACCTCGAAACAATTCTCCCGTGTTTGCGATTGCTCTCTCTATCTCTTACTTGTCTTTATATCTTGCATGCTTATATTGTCTTTATCTTTTTATGCTTGATATATTATGTGCTTAATTGTTATATGCTTGGGGATTATTCGCTAACACTTGTATTCAACCAAGAGAGCCAACGCGGCACCTCAACTCTTATTTAGAGGAATCTTGAGGAGTTAGTCCAGACCCCTTCACGGGGAACCCGGCTACACTCTTGTGTTATACTTGGTGTAGTTAGCTTAAGAAGTTATAGTTTGCATTAATAGTTTTTATTCCGCATTAATTGACCATTAGATTAGCTAGTCACCTATTTACCCCCTTCTAGGTGATTACACGTGATACGTTAGACAGCGGTTATTGAAATAATTTTGAAGATAGCTTTGATTTTATAAATATTTTTTAAAATAAAATTATTTCAAAATTTTGTCCTTATCAGTCTTGAACTGAAAAATTTGTCCTTCCCCAGTCTCGCCGGCCGCCCCGGAAATCTCAACCGCCGGTCCCCTTGCCGTGAGCTCCCCTTTCCTCTCTCACTCTCTCTCTCTCTCTCATCTTTTTTGATTCGATCCGTCAAAGTTTGCATCTTTGAAATTGGTTTTATCTCCATTCAGAATTTGATTTTTTTTACTGATTTTTTCTAACCATAGAGATTTTCTAAAGCTATGGCATTTCATGATTGAGGGATTCTTCAACCTTTTAACTTTCGTTCTTATCATATTTATTAAAATCCGTAAATTCTCTTTCAATTTTACTCTCTGCAGTGTTTTCATTAGGAATTACAATGGGAAAATGGAGAAAAATTCGGCTCAGGAAATGCCCGATGTGCCCTCAGGAAAACTCCCCGAGCACCTCGAGCTGCAGAGGACTAGGGTTGTTTGCAAATCAGATGCACCTGTCCACGTAACTCTTCTCTTTTTTGTTGGAATTGAAGAATATAAAAGCGAATCTTTGAGCTGAATTATGGCAAGATCCGTTGATCGAATCAATTGGATGATGGTTGGAGTGTGTTCTCCTTCCATTGGGGATGAACGTGGTATATTCACATGTTAAATTCCGACTTCGAATGAATGAGATATTCAAGTCTAAAGATTGCCTAATTCAAAGCTAAAATGGGACTAAAGGTAGCTAAAAGCATTTAGTCCCACATTGGCCATGGGATGGAAGTTTGTAGCGTATAAATAGAGAAAATTGAGAACAAAGGGCGTGCCCTTTGGGTACTTGGAGTTTTCGCGCGCGAAAAGGAAGGAACTATGCACGCATATGCGTGCATGCGCGTGTGCCGCCGCTGGCGGCGGCCGGCACCAGCGCCGGGACCGGGCTCGGGTCTGGGTCTAGGTTTGGGTTCGGTTTCCCTACCTGGCCTGGTTCTTTTTGAATCGGGTCTCAAGGGTATGGGTTGCTCCGCTACCCGATCCGCTCCGGATCCAAACCGCCCGCCCGCCAACGGATGTCTGAAAAACCGTCCAAGCGGTTGTGCAGTTGGGCGGTTGGACCGAACGGTTGCAACAGTTCAGTCCGAACCGCTGCAACTGTTGGACATTCACGGACAATAATGCCCCTCCCGGAGCGCTATAAAAAGCGCTCCAATTTCCCTTTCTCAGACACACAAAAAACAAATAAATCTCTTCTCTCTCTCTATCTGAGTTCTGAAGCAAGTCTGCGATCTGAACTGGCAAGGGAGTTCTGAAGCGACTTCCAGCGAGAAGTGGGAAATCCGTAATTCGGTTTTCGAAGCGACTTCCAAAGAAGATTCTGCAAATTCATTCTGAAAGAGGGATCAAAAAATTCAACAGATTCTTTTATAGAATTATTGTCTGAATCTGAATCTGATACTTCTGAAGAAAAATATTCTTCAACCTTCCTTCGTCCTCAACAGTGGGTGCTACTCCAAAGTAAAGGCAAATATTCATTCGAAATTTGTCCTTGTCCCGCTACTTCAACGATCCTGTGAAGGTACTGGTTGACTACGGTTCGACCGTACGGTGATTTGGTAGTGCTATTGATTGATACACAATATTGCATATTTTACCACATAATCCCCATGCATATTGCAAATAAATATATGATTTTTACTCATCTTCTCTATATATTTGCAGGTCCACACTCAAATGAGAGAAAGCCCAATAATCACTTTAATTAGCAATAATTAAAGGGATTAAATCCAAGATTAAAATAAAGCCCAAGATTTGAAATCAGAATCCAGAGAGATCCGCGCGCCAATTGAAGATTCTAGAAGGCCACGTGGATAACAACCTCTCAACCAACCTACAACAGAATTCTGTTTCCCAACAGAATCTGTTTTGCCGCGCCCTTGCCGCGCGCTCGCGGCAGTTCCAGGGTTGTTGAGATCCGGATTTTGCGCCAACAGAAAGGCTCTTGAAGCTTCTCTCTCAGCCTATAAATATCTGCACCTGACCTGCGAGAAAAGATAGAATGGAGAAGAGAGGAGAAATTGTTAGATGTTGTAATTTTTCATAGGTTTCTCTCTAGGTTTTGGTTCTTTAGATCCCTCTTCTTCTTCCCTAGAAATCTATGCAAGAGAGAGATTGTAAGAGAGAGAGAGCTTGTAATCTTCAAGGAGTGACAACTTGAAGCAAGGATTAATCCATTCTCTACTTCTCTACTTGAAGCATGGTTCTAATTTGATTGCTTTCTTTACTTGCTTTCTTTACTTTCTTGCAATTTACTTCATGCTTTGCTTTTCTTCATTAATGGCTTGTAGCTAATTTTTCTACCATGTACTAGCTAACCACTAGCCTTGCCATCTTCACTAACTCATGGGTGATTGCTTTAGTTCATCTTGCAAGTTGGATGGTCTTCTCTTCTCCGATGGGTTAAACCACCCTTCATCTACATGAGAAAGTAATTAGATTAACACGCAAGACAAACCTACGCCGATGAAATCAACATGAGGCACGCCTTCACTATCACGGAGTTTAGTAAGTGTTGGTAAGGTAGTAAGGTAAGCTAGTCATGGTTTGCTTCTTCAAGTTTACTTTCTTTTTAGTAGTTAGTCCAAAACCAATCTTGATCTTGATTTCTTTTTACACTTTCCATCATGAATATATCCATCCATTTCTTCGTTTCATTTTCCCATTTGTTTTTATTCTTATAAGCATAGAAGAATTCTCGTTTACTTTCTTCACTACGGACCGTAACGCTTCCATCGCTAGCTCTCCCTGAGAATCGACTCGGTATAGCTCTATGCTACAACGGAGATAGGAAAGGGTACATTGAACATATAAATACATTTGTGGAGTGATACAAGCACTTGAGGTTGTTTCTAAACCTTAACTCTCTTTCCATTGAATACATATATTTGTGCTCTTTTACACTCCATAATACGACACCTTTCCCGTCTTAATCAAATTTTTGGCGCCGTTGCCGGGGAGAGCAACGGATTTTCTTTAAAGTGAAGAACTAAACAAATCTTCTTCTCTGTTGCAGGTAACAGGTGAAGAAAACAGAAAAATTTGCATTGCAGAATACATATAAGTGGCTCTGGGCCTCTGCTCTCGAAAGCAGAGACCAGAAGCCCTCTGACTTGCCGCGTTCCCACGGCAAAAGCCGCGGTTCTGCGGCAAGAAGGAGATCACTACTGACCTAATTTCTGCAGGGGCTCTGATTCTGCAAAATACATCTGCTGCTATACTTGAATTCTTGTATTTTTCACCTATTACCTGCTAATTTAATCAACAGTAAAAAATTGGTTGAAATTGTTAAAAATTATTTAGACATTTGCATTCTAGGCACGTGTCTTTCAATTCCTTTACTTTTACTGTTGAAGAGTGCTGGAGGCAAGGTACGTTTTGCATTGCATGTAGACTAGGAATCATCTCTTGCTTGATTTTCATGCTTTGAGTGAATTCTAGTTATATATTTTTGTACACTTGCACAATTCATTTTTAAGGGCATAACCCATAAATAAGATAAGGTGGGGATTTCATTACCCTTTCTTTAGCCCAAAAACCACCATCCCAGCACTCACTAACCCAAGCCTAATTTAATAAAAAAATAGACGTTGGCCCTAGGGACATCTCGGACTCATCTAGGAGATTATCCTAAGGGGGAATAGTATTAGAAATTGACTCTTGTAAAATCAGTGTCTAGGCAAGGGATTGAGGGCCGAAAGCCCGAAGGTTATTGGTTACTTAATTAAGGAACGTCTTTGACGGAAAACCTCCCAACAACTTTGCCCTTACCTGGCTGATTAGCCTGTGGTCAAAGTCTACACTAAACCTCCCGTGGACGGTCTAATCAGTTAGGAGTCGTCTAGGTTTAGGTCAACCCTTCTTTTGGCTTGGTTTTGATTTTTTTTTTCTCTTCTTTTTTTGTTTGTTGTTTGATTTTTCTTTTTTGTTTGTTATTGTTTGTGATATGGCATTCAACAATAATAATTCTTTCCATCCGAACATGAATCCATATTTCACACCGACTTCATATTCGGATAATTCCAACCCGGTGTTTTACAATACGCACCAACCAAATACACCGAGTTGGCCTTATCCGAATCAATATGACCCATACCCCCCATCTAATAATTATAATTTCCATAATAATTTCAACTCGTCACAGAGTCAATGGGGATTCCAGTCCCCCGAGTTTAATTATCAACCTCCTTGTCCACCATATCCACCTAGTCCACAATATCCACAATATTCATTCCCTGATTCTGCTTCATATATTCCTTTTTCTGGACCTCCCATTGAAGAAAAATCTGAGTTCCAAAAGAGGATAGAAGCCAATCTACTAGAGGCAGAGCAACAACTTAAGACCAAATTAGCCTCTCCAATTCCACCACATTTTCAAGATACATACTCAGTTCCACCAGTCCAAAATAAAAGACCATCAATTTTGAAAATGAGTATGCGTGAGTCCAAATAAAAATCCCAAAATCTGATGGACTCACAATTTTACCATCACTTCCAAGACAATACTTCATCTTTTCATCAAAATAATGAAATCATCAATTATGGAAAGATGCTTGAAGACATGACTCATGCTCAAAATGCTAGAAATCGTGACATAGATTTGATGATCCAAACTCTTCATTCTCATCCTATTTCTAATGTCACTAGCCACTCTGTTAAAACCAATGAGTCATGTAGTTTTAGAAATCAAGATTCAATTTCAGCACACTCACCTGAACTTGTCCAAACTTCAGATCCCATTGACATTTTGGCAAGTTTTCCTTTTACTGAAATTGAACTTGAACATGAACATGATCCTGAACTTCCACTTGATGATTCAATTCTACTTCCTGATTCAATTATGACTTCGGTGTCTTCACATAAATTCACTTCATTTCCCGAGTCATTATTGAATCCAGTACCCATCCATTGTGAAATTGAATCACCAATCTTCCTTGATGATCATGTTGAACTTGACCAATTCATTGCTTTTGAAAATCCCATTGATAAATTGGCAAGTTCTCATTTTTGTGGAATTGAACTACATAAGGAATGTGATCTTGAACTCCAACTTAGTGATTCAATTCTTTTCCCTGATTCAATAATGACTCCGGTATCTTTACCTGACATCAATCTTTTCCCGGAGTCAACTTTGGATCCTGTCCCAATTCATAATGAAATTGAATCACCCATCCTTGAGGATCATCTTGAACTTGACCAATTATACACTTCTGAAAATCCCATTGACAAATTGGCAAGTTCTTCATTTTTTGATATTGAACTCAATGTGGAATGTGACTTTGACCCTCAAGTTTGTGATTTAGTTCAAATACCTGAATCATTATTAACTCCTGTTTTGTTACCCAATTTGAGTAACATGTTAGAGTCAGTTTTGATTCCCAACCCTCCTGAACTTGAATCACTAATCTTAGATAGTCACATTCCATCTGGGGGAAATGATTGTGGATTTGAGCTTCATTTTCTTGACTTGGACCCAATTCATGAACTCACTTCGACTCCTGAACCTTTACTTGATTTCAGTCACCTTCCTGAGTCAGTGTTAGTTTCTGTCCATCCCGAGTCCAAGTCGACCATTCTATCATTTCATAATCCATTCTGGGACAAGGATCTTGATAAATTTGACTCTGAAATTATTTTAGAAATTTGGAAATTAGATGGGGACATGTACTTAATAAAAATCTTCCATGGATTTATCTTTTTAGTGGGTCATATTCATGATATTTCTGGTGGGTTCCTCAAAACCCAACGTAATAATGATTGGGCCATGTTTCGTGGACCAATCAGACCACCACCGGAACCACCACCTTAAGGTAATTTTTCTCCTTCCCTCTCTATTTTGTTTCATGCATACATGTATCATGATGCATTTAGGACAATGTATGAAATAAGTGTGGGGAAGGGTTTACTAACTTAGAGTTTTTAGATTTTCTTTCTTTTACACTTCTTTTAGAAATTAATAATTAAAAATAAAAAATAAAAAATGAGGAGGGATTTTTATGCTTAAAGGAGTTTCTACACTTTCCAAATTCAAAATCTTTCTAAATTCTTAGGTTTCCTCATATTCCAAGTCCCTAGGGTCAAAGTTATTTTCAAAACTTCCAAATCCCTAGGGTAAATTCGTTTTTATCCTAGGGATAGAAGTGGGATTCTAAAGTTCTTTCCCTTCTATAAATAGCCCCTCTTCCACACATTTCCTCCCTCAAACGAAAACATAATCTCAGATCTACAAAAATCCTTCTCCAGCGCTGCCATTGCAAGTTTTCCTCTCCTCAGATTTCTTTACTCTGCCGCAACTCCACGGCAATAGCCGAGCTTCCGCGGCTTTTCTGACGATTCCTGAGCAGCGCCAATTTCTGATCCAGTCGATCTCCAGCGTTTTTCTCCGATCGGGTGCTACATCTTCATCAGATTTTTCTGTACCCACTGCAGAGATCAAATTTCTTCCCCCCACGAATTCCGGGGGCGGTTCGAATTCCAAATCTTTCCTTTTTATTGCTTTTTGATCTTGATTCATATCATGGCACCATCTATTTTTATTGAGAAAGACTTTGGGCGGATTTTATGTGATGTGAATGGATATGGGCATGTATTTTTAGAGAGAATTAGGGCAAGGAATTGGTATTCGCTAGTGTACGACAACACTGAGGCCGATGCATTTTATTGTCCCGAACTGGTGACAATGTTTTACACTCATCTTGACCAAGCATCGATTGATCCACACATGTACCAATTCACTGTACACATGCCCACAGGAGACCTACTTGTCACACTTCCTCTTCTTGAGGAAGTCACTACTGTCCCATCCATCACACAACACAGCGAGCCTCTCCCGCTTATAGATTACATGACTGTTATGGGGGTTCGTTGTACTGAGCAGGATCGTGGGCTGAAGGCTAGCACCATGTTTAGAAATGTTCATTGCGTTGGACGTTGGATCCAACGCAATATTTTAGGGCTAGACCACACCTCCACATTCAACAGACCTGTGTTGCAAATTATACATGATTTAATGACTCGTCAACACACAGTTTGTTTGAATAAAGTCATCTTCCACGCACTCATAGCCAATTCCTCACGCACTAGGGGTGCCAAATACTCCCATCCTATCTTGATTACACGTCTATGTAGGACTTTCCTACCAGACGATGTTTTTGATTCATTCGACCGAGTGTTTGTTGCACCCGAGAGACCTACCAGTTCGTATAATAGTTGTTTGCATGCGGTCTGGACACCTACTGTCCAGCCCGAGGATGTACCGGTAGAGTCCTCCTCTGAGGAGAGTTTTGAGGAAGAAGATGAACCTGAGTTTTGGAGGCAGGACCCCCCACATGATACACATGCCTTCATGTCCTCCATCTGGAAGGGCATGAAGAAGATTTTTTAGGGGGCAAGTGAGACTGAGGAAAAAGGTAGAGGAGCAATCCTCTAGGTTAGAGAACATTGAGGCGACACTGAGGAGATCACAGTCGGCTGGACCTAGCACCACCGCGGGTCCAAAGCGACAGAGGGGGTAGTTTCTTACCTTTTATCTATTTCATGCATTATTTTTTTTATCTTGCATACATTGAGGACAATGCATGAGATAGGTATGGGGGGTATGTACTAACATAGGATTTTTTATTTTCTTTATAGGCTTTTTTATTTTTTAGGATTTTTATTTTTTTTTTTAGGTCTTCCATTTTCTTTTAGATTTTATTTTTGTTATAGAATTTCCACTTTCTTTTAGATTTTACCTTTTCTTTTAGAAATAAAAAAAAAACTTTTTGAAATAAGAGACAAAGTTTAGATCTATTTTTAAGAAAATTAAGATGTATCTTAGGAATTAAGAAAGCCTTAATTATGACATCTTAAACCTAGTTGAAATAATAGATCTTGCTTGAAATTATAGGCTAAGTAAGAAAAATTGGTGAGATATTTTTATCTTGAATTTTTTGCCTTAGATAATATGCACTTTACACTTACACATTTCTTGGGATGGAGACAAAGACCAAAAATGTCATATAAATAAAAAAAAAAGAAAAAGAAAAAAAATATAAATATATAAATAAAACATCACCTATTAAGCTGGAGAATTGTGCCTCAAGAAGCATGATTATTCACGCCTAAACGGTGGTAAAGGAAATAAATAATCCCCTTTAGTTTTGTGGCCTTTTTTACTCGAGACCTTAAACCCGAGGGATGTTTTCTCATCTGGTGCCCTAAGACCGTCTGGTTTGGGAGTCATCGGTTAAAGGCTCGCTACAAGGGTAAACTAGAAAGCCTAAACTAAGGGAAGAAAAAAAAGCAGAAAAAAAAATATATATATATATAAATAAATAAATGGCTTGATGGTTGGAGTTGAAATCCCAGAAATTTTCACTGAACACGGTGTGCATATTATCTAGGTTTTATGAAAGATAAAATATTCAATCCAATTTTGAATTCTTACCTTAATTGAAGACAAGATCTTGCATAGAGACTAAGTTTAAGAAAGAATGATTATAGGTGGACTTATGACCTAAGATCACTTATATTTTTACAAAAATAGTTCGAAAACATGTCTCTCTTTCAAAATGAATTTTCAAAATACTAACATTTGTCTTCTTTCTTTATGGATTTTGTGGGTGTAATCCGCTGAAAACCCTCATGAGACAACACTCCTCCTCTAGGGTAACCTAGAGGTTTAACGGCTTGTTGCACATGCTCAGTGCAATCGCGTCACCTGCGAAAGTGGTGTAATAAATTGGTAGTATAGTTTTTCTTT
This sequence comes from Agave tequilana, assembly GCA_038442645.1. Lineage (NCBI taxonomy): Eukaryota > Viridiplantae > Streptophyta > Magnoliopsida > Asparagales > Asparagaceae > Agave > Agave tequilana. Next base: position 158,612 of record JAVJIF010006475.1, read on the forward strand.
TCTTTGCTCGGGACGAGCAAAAGAATAAGTGTGGGGGTGTGATTGATACACAATATTGCATATTTTACCACATAATCCCCATGCATATTGCAAATAAATATATGATTTTTACTCATCTTCTCTATATATTTGCAGGTCCACACTCAAATGAGAGAAAGCCCAATAATCACTTTAATTAGCAATAATTAAAGGGATTAAATCCAAGATTAAAATAAAGCCGAAGATTTGAAATCAGAATCCAGAGAGATCCGCGCGCCAATTGAAGATTCTAGAAGGCCGCGTGGATAACAACCTCTCAACCAACCTACAACAGAATTCTGTTTCCCAACAGAATCCGTTTTGCCGCGCCCTTGCCGCGCGCTCGCGGCAGTTCCAGGGTTGTTGAGATCCGGATTTTGCGCCAACAGAAAGGGCTCTTGAAGCTTCTCTCTCAGCCTATAAATATCTGCACCTGACCTGCGAGAAAAGATAGAATGGAGAAGAGAGGAGAAATTGTTAGATGTTGTAATTTTTCATAGGTTTCTCTCTAGGTTTTAGTTCTTTAGATCCCTCTTCTTCTTCCCTAGAAATCTATGCAAGAGAGAGATTGTAAGAGAGAGAGAGAGAGCTTGTAATCTTCAAGGAGTGACAACTTGAAGCAAGGATTAATCCATTCTCTACTTCTCTACTTGAAGCATGGTTCTAGTTTGATTGCTTTCTTTACTTGCTTTCTTTACTTTCTTGCAATTTACTTCATGCTTTGCTTTTCTTCATTAATGGCTTGTAGCTAATTTTTCTACCATGTACTAGCTAACCACTAGTCTTGCCATCTTCACTAACTCATGGGTGATTGCTTTAGTTCATCTTGCAAGTTGGATGGTCTTCTCTTCTCCGATGGGTTAAACCACCCTTCATCTACATGAGAAAGTAATTAGATCAACACGCAAGACAAACCTACGCCGATGAAATCAACATGAGGCACGCCTTCACTATCACGGAGTTTAGTAAGTGTTGGTAAGGTAGTAAGGTAAGCTAGTCATGGTTTGCTTCTTCAAGTTTACTTTCTTTTTAGTAGTTAGTCCAAAACCAATCTTGATCTTGATTTCTTTTTACATTTTCCATCATGAATATATCCATCCATTTCTTCGTTTCATTTTCCCATTTGTTTTTATTCTTATAAGCATAGAAGAATTCTCGTTTACTTTCTTCACTACGGACCGTAACGCTTCCATCGCTAGCTCTCCCTGAGAATCGACTCGGTATAGCTCTATGCTATAACGGAGATAGGAAAGGGTACATTGAACATATAAATACATTTGTGGAGTGATACAAGCACTTGAGGTTGTTTCTAAACCTTAACTCTCTTTCCATTGAATACATATATTTGTGCTCTTTTACACTCCATAATACGACACCTTTCCCGTCTTAATCAGCTATCCAAATACCGTGAAGGAGTGTTGTATCTTGGGAGACCAGCGTTCAGTAACCCGTTAGCACCGGTGCGGGGAACGTAATTATCTTAAGGAGATTCGCTCTAAGCGTACCTCACTCCAATTACTGTATAAGTGAATTAATTTCTTTATACAGGGGATATACTGATATTCAGTATATCGAGGCTGATTTAGATTCAGTCTAGTTGGTGTTTAACCAAGGAAAGAAATTGAAAGGTGGTTCTTAAATTAAGAAACGTTCTATTGAACGGACTCCCACCTGATATTTGCCAACCTGGTCAATTAGATTGTTGATATTTCAGTGATCTTGAATAGTTGTCAGATTGATTCCTGTTAAGCAGAAACCAACATTTTTATCATTAAAGTTGTTATTTTCTTAAGAATTTGAAAGATATTGTCATTGACTTGATGCCCATGTTGTAATTTCTTTGGTATGTAAAGACAGAGGGTATTATTCACTACTCCGGTGCTTATGCGGCCATGGGCGTCGACAATAGCCTGCAGCTTAACAGTTTATGCAGTAACTTCAAAGTGAAGGTGAACAGGCTCACTGAGGACGAGATTGAATCCGATATGATTGGGATAGATGCGTCACTGGCTAACGCATTCCGGAGGATCCTCATAGCCGAGGTAAACTAACATCTCTGTTGCGAGCGCATCTGCATGTCGAGTTAGAGGTTCTGATTGTTTGCTTGTGCTCTTCAGATTCCAACAATGGCCATTGAGAAGGTCCTTGTGGCTAACAACACGTCGGTGATAGCAGATGCCGTGCTAGCTCATCGGCTGGGCCTTATTCCCCTCAAGGCTGACCCGAGACGCTTTGAGTATCTATCAGGTTTTGTCTAACTAGTTTTCTTTGTTTGTCAGTTATCAGTTGCTTCAGATGGATAGCATTTGTTCTGAGATACACCTTTGTTGTGATACACTTTATAGAAAATGATGTACCGAATGAGAGAAACACCATTGTCTTTAAATTGGATGTTTCTTGCGAGATAGGGGCCCCGCATCACACAGGTATTATATATTCATGCTTTACCAGTCTGATCATGGTTTGTTCTCAACCTCTCATGGTTGCAACTTGATTAATGGGGTTGGATTTTATTAAAAAAAATCTTTCAGTTGGTTGAAACCTTTTGAATTTCAATATTTACCTTTTCCCTCTGTTTTTGAGGAAAAGGAGGGTTAATTAATCCCTTCTTGCTTCAGTAATCAGAGTTCAACGCAGCCACAAAGTCCCTCAAATGATACAACATAATGTGACATCATAGCATTATTGTCATAGGGAAGATCATGAAGTCCAAATACTCTCAGTCTGTCAAAAGAAGAAGAATTGCAGAAGGTTCAAGAGTAGTATACAAAATTTGATCCCATGATTTGCTACACGACTGATAATTCCTAAGTCCTGACCAGGATTGCCGTCCATTCAGTCCTCCTGCTCGTCTTGTCTGGTAGATCCTGATCATAATGTCCCTGCACAGTCCGATCTGGTAGTGTCTTCTTCAGGTGCTCACTGGAATCTGGCTTGAGCAATCAATTGTCAAGACAGAAATCATTATGCCCTTAAACCTCTTGCTTTCAAGTGGATGTAGCGCCCTCCTCAATTTTGTGAACCTTCTATTTGTGCTTTTCCACTACTATTTGCTCCTCTCGGCTCCTCCATTGCATTATTTGTAAGTCTTACGAGTTTTACTTATTGGTTTCTTTGTTTCTGCCCCTTTCTTTGACCTTCTACATATTTCTTTATATCTTCACCTCCATTTTTCCCTACTCTTGTTTGGGTTTCGCTTCCAGTGAAGTGCTTAGTTTCAGCCACAGTATTATTAAGAAGTCAGTGCATCAGTTTAGGTTCACACGGGAATGATGGTGGAAGAGTGATCAGTTAGAGCCCAACACCTAGGGGTAAGATGTAATCTCTTGGGTTGAACATGGCCTCTCTTTGTGAATTCAAGCTGAGTTCAGTTCCGAATGTGGATGAGGCCATCTGAGCTTTTTAGGCAGCTTACATTATAACCTTCCCATCAGCTGAAAGCTGCCCAAGCAAGATCAAAAACCTATGACAAATGCTTCACTGGTCGACTTCTTACAATTAGCATACTTCCGTAACACCTGTTGAGGATTCAGGTTTTCTCACTCATGAATCTACTTTTTCTTTTATGTAAATTCTTTTTTTGCCAACCTCTCTTTGTTCTCTGTCATGGTGATCCTTAATCATATTGCAATGCAACTCAATCTCCCAATGGAAAGAACTACTGATGTTTTGTTAGCCATATGCCAACATGCCAATATTAAGATGTAATTATATTCCAATATCCTTGATCATATGTCAGTATGCTCAGCCTAGTGATGTTTATGTTGAAAATTCAGTGAAGTCAGAGAAATTGTAGTGGCTGCCAAATGGAAGTGAACTGCTAATGGCATCACATACTCCCTCTGCGAAACCAAAGGGTTACACTTCATTCAACTGCGGTCAGGATTCCCTGTCAGATTTTTCTAAGAATCCACCTGGAGTAAAGCATGGTGATATAACATATCGAAACTGGGGCCGGGCCAGGTAATTTATTAAACCCTGTTTTTGTTTGATAGAGCATTGCATTATTTTAATTACTTGGCACGTCATTTATATAGTATGAAAATAACAAAAAGGGGTTTGTACAAGAATTATTGTATTCTATCATCCATCTTTCAGTAAAAGCATGGAAGGTGCATTTCTTACTTTGACGATTGACTTGAGCAGAGAAGAAAGAAACTGTTTTCAAATTTCTTGACAATGGTATCTATAACTAATTGTTCATATCACTATCATTGTTTTAAATATCGGATATCGGGGAAATGTCGGATGTCATAATCGGATGTCGGATTTCAGATTTCGGAGATATTTCGGGGCCATCTAGTAAATTTCGGACGTCATGGCGGATAACAAATATATATCCTAAATGTTTTAAATAATGTAATCTTAAAATTCTTATCAAGGTAATACATACACAACTTATGCAAAATTACTTAAATATGTTTATGATAGGTATACTTGTCTTAATATTTTGCACACTCACAACTCATTGTAGAAATTTCTCAATTGTTCCAACTTTCAAGACCAACCAATGCATTGGGTTTTTCCTAAAATGTTAGCCTACAATTTTCCGAAATGGCGGCCAACATTTCGCCGAAATGTCGGCCGACATTTCGGATTTTACCTGAAATGTCGGCCGACATTTTCCAAAACGCCATATCAAATGAGGGTGGGGATGTCGTGGCGGTAAGAGCTTGAAAACGAAATGTCGGCCGGCATTTCGGAAATGTCGGCCGACATTTAAAACACTGATCACTATACAGTCTGAACTTTGGTTGTCGACTCATGCAGTCATGCAACTTAGGCAAACCATCTGTCTACATCAGCAGTTCAATGAGTTGCAGTGGTAAATAGATTCTTCATGAGTTTGCTTGGATTCTTTCTTTAATAAGTGATACTCTCTTATAGAGAACCAAATGTTACATAGTGAGCACCGAAGTCTTGCATGCATATTGTTTTCTACTTGATTGCTAATTATCAGTCATCATGCTCATTGATCACCAAAGAAGAAGCAGTCATATTAACTGTTTGTTCTGTGAGATAGAAATGATTTCCAGGAGCATCACTAACAAAGATACATTTCCTTTCAGTCAGCAATTGCATAGAAATTTGAGATGTTTATCCAACTTGCAAACAATCTGAATGTTTAACAGATAATCTGAATGACAAAAGGGAGTCATGTAGCCCACCCCAGGGATAAACCTTTCTTGTTCCTATTGTTATTGTTGTAGTGCAAATATTTTCCTTCTTTACTTTTTTTTTTTTGATGTTTCCCCATCTGGTGGCACCTGCATCTTCTGGTGGCCCAAAGGCTCATTACTCTAGTTTTGATGATCATTAACTCGTATAGTTATAGTACTAATGATCTTATATGTTTAAGTTTTAGATTCTGATAAAGATCATGAATCTGTGTTTAGCTTCAACAATGTACTCAAAGTCGAGGATTGAAGTTATCCAATATTGATTTAAGAGCCCAAGCACAACGAACATATCAAGTACTCAAGAAGAAGTCAAATTCAATATGAATCATGACAAGAAGAAGATCGAGTTTGTTGAAATCAATTCAAGATGAAGAAGACTTCAATTAATATGCTTATAAGAGTTTGTAAGTTTTGATTCTTGTGGAGAGTAGTGTAGATTTGATTACTCAAGCTTACACACACAAGTTTTCTATAATGGTTTAATGAGTTTTATTGAAAACAAATTTATAGTTTAAATTTTTTTATCAAAAGATTGTTTTATGAAAAGAAATTCTCAAAAATAAGTTTTTATCGGTTTACATGTGTATTGGTGTTGTCCATTCATATTAATGCTTAAACAGAGTTTTAGTGACTTGTTTTTGAATTTTATACATATTTAGAAAAACTTGTTTACAAGCATTCGATTTTAATGTTTAGTTTTTTGGGAAAATGCCTTTAAATGATTTATATTTCAAAAATGAATTTAAACATCTCGAAAAGAAGTTCACTTGTTTAAAAAATGTGTTGATTCTTGTTCACACATATTTATGCTTAATTGAATTTTCAAGAACTTGTTTTGAGGATTTTTTATGAGAATTTATTGGATTTTTAAATGGTATTTTAAAAATAATATGAAGTTTGTTTTTGGCCTCAGGCTTGTTGACCGGGCGGTCGACCGGATGTGTCACAAGCAAGTTGGCTTGTGCACGCGGTCGACCGAGTGCCAGAAAGCACAAATGCTCTTTGGTCAATCGACCGCGCGGTCGATCGATAGACAGATAAGCTCTCTCTGAGCGGTCGACTGACTGCCCGAATGGCTATAATTATAGCCGTTGGCGGAACGACTATAATTATAGTCGTTGGCAGAACGGCTATAAGCGGTCGACCGGGCAGTCGATCGCAGCGTGGCAAAATTGTCAGTTTTGGGTTTTAACAAGCATTTTCTGGTCAAATCTTTTCGATTTTGTTTCCAACTTCTATTTTGTGTTTAATACACATGTTTTTAGTATTCTTATATATAGGTGTGCTACTGATAACCTAAATACAAGAAATATAGATCATTTTACAAAGATGTGAGAGTTTATCAAGTTTAGAAAAGATTTCAAGCTTTCATTCTTTCAATCTTTATTTTTTCTCGCACAAGCTGGTGCTTTCTTATCTACATCTATTTTATAGGATTATTTGTCTTGTGAGAGAGTTTTGTTTGTGGTCAACGAGTTGATCACCAAGTGTTCCATTTATTATATTGAGTGTTTGAAGGTTGCAGTCTCGATCGAGCTCGTGGGCTCATGTGCTTGTGTTCTTGCGGGAACGAATGTGGGAGCTTGTAGGTGTTGCGGCATGAGTGATCTTGTCGGATTAGTTCTAGTGAAATCCTTCATTTATCGTATTGAGTGTTTGAAGGTTGCGACCTCGATCAAGCTTGTGGGCTCGTGTGTTTGTGTTCTTGTGGGAATGAGTGAGCGAGCTTGTAGGTGTTGCTGTACTGAGTGATCTTGCGGGATCGGTTTTAGTAAAATTCTTCATTGCGGTGAACGCGGGGACGTAGAGCAAGTTGCTCGAACCTCGAAATAATTCTCCTGTGTTTGTGATTGCTTATCTCTCACTCATATTTATTCTTGTTTATTATCTTGCATTATTATAATTGCTTATTCTTATGCTTGATATTGTTTTATATGCTTGCACTCATTTTAACCAAGAATGCAATTAAGCACCTCAACTCTTTATTTAAGAGGAATCAAGAGGAGAAGTTCAGAACTCTTCACCTGGTATACAGCTTCATTTCTTGGTCATGAGTTTGACATTGTTTATATGATATTATTTGTGTAGAATTATTGTTAATAAGTTTTTAATTTTCGCATTGATTAGCATATTACCTATTCAACCCTCAAGGTTCTAAATATCGAATATCGGGATCACATTGGATGGGGTTTTCATATCGGATATCGGATATCAGGGGAGATATCAAGGATACGCGCGCATATCGGGCATTCATACCGGACACTATATATATAATGAAATACTGATAACTAAAAGTTGGTTTGGTGTCATGAATATCATCTACCTAATAAAAATGATATAAAATGCATGCAAAGACAGTAAAAAATAATGTACATTTGCACGCAGTCGTGCAATAAATAAGTTATTTCAGATCGGGCGATATCGGGCAATTTATTGGCCGATATTTCAAATATCGGCCATTTTTTGTTGCAGACGATATGATGAATGATTTCTCCATATCGTATCGGCAGCAGGCAAAAAAGGAGATATCGGACGATATCTCGGTCGACTCGGCCGATATTTAAAACAGGGCCCCCTCCCCCCTTCTAGGTGATTTCATCTTCCACTTGTCAATATTAGTTTGAAATATTCTGTGTGGATAGTTGTTAGCATGATATGTCTATTCTTGTTTCTAAGCATTAAATTTCCTGAAAAATGTTCAATATTAATAAGGACTTTTGCTCTATCACTGTTCATTACTGGTCCAAATAATTTACAAATGCAGTTGCTTAGTTTGTATATTCTGCTGGATGGGAATGTAATAATGTATAATTTCTTTCTTGCATTCTTGTAATTCTGATAATAAAAGATGAAGTAGGGAAGGCTTCAATCGATGCTGAGTGTTTCAGTTCTTGCTTTTTCTTCAGACTATTATATTTATAGAAGATTTTTTTTCCGTCCTAGGCAATTGAGCTTGAAGCTCATGCTGTGAAAGGCATGGGAAGAACTCACGCCAAGTGGTCTCCTGTAGCGACTGCATGGTATAGGATGCTCCCTGAGGTGCGAGATGCATAACTATATTCTTGTTTCTTTCATTGCAATGCTATGAGATGTTTACAATTGCAACTCACATTTGCTACTCTTCAATACAATTTTTACTGTTAGGTTGTCTTATTGAAAGAAATAAAAAATGAAGATGCGGAAAATCTTGTTGCGAAATGTCCAGTCAAGGTCTTTGATATTGAGGATATTAGAAAGGGTAAGCCATTTATTTTTAAATGGAATGAAATGTTTTGATGAAACTGTCTTCGACTAAAATCAATCCTGTTGCCATATTGATTTCTCCTCAATCTTTGCTAGTGTTATTCATGTTATATGTGATAATAAACTATACATTCTGACTGAGGGGATGATATAACCTACTTGCACCTACCAATTTCTGATGCTGAATGTTTTGATGTGCATGGTTGGGAGGTTGTAAAAATGTGTACTTTGTTCACTTTAAATGGCAATGGCCCAGTTTGTACTGGATTGTGACCCTCAATTGGAATATGTGAAGGCAAAAAATACGGTGTTTATGTTTATTACATTAATGCTTGTTGTGGTTACTTTGGCATAACTCCTTATGGAATAGATCTGTATGAGAATCCATGAATTAGTCTCTAAATTGCTTCAAGTTAAGAAATAAGAGAAGGTATATAAGGAAGTATAATACAAAGTAAGGAGTATCCTTTTATCTGTTTTGCTTCATTGTTAAGATCACGTCAGTAAGAGTCAAATTTGCAGAAAATGGTTAATGAGCATGACATCCAGATGGAATAGAATGGTCAAGCCTAAACAAAAAATTTCATAACAATCAGACAAATGGTGTGTCAGTTTTTCCCCAAAAGATGAGTTACGTGGGACAAAAACTGAAGAGGGATCATGTATTGCACATTGAGGAAAATGCATCAGATTTCAGATTAGGTTGTTGTTACTGCTCAAAAAATCAGAGATCAATGATAAAGCAAAACTTCGCTACGCTCCACCAACAAAATGATCTTGGGTAGGAAAACAGTTAAAACAAATAATGTAGCTGATGGATTTAACAAAATGCGCAATCACAATTGTACCGATCTTAATTTAAAATAAACTAATGCAATCACTTAGCTACGATGGAAATGATTGTACAGTCATATATATGATCAGCAAACACAGGGTAACATAATTCTCACAATTAGATCAATAAAATAATAAAGATGATTATCTAACTCACAAATAATAGAATATGTAAAGAAAATTACCCACGGATCAGTATAGAGATCTCACTGACCTGAAGAGGACGTTGCGTAGATCTCGTCGTCACGATCGTAGTGGTACCAAGATCGCCTTAATCGGAGCCCGGATGCGAAAGTTATGACCCGAAACAACAATGGTACACTAACGGGTCTGTTTCGTACCTGTAACTGTAGCAGCAGATTGGGTTACTATAGCACGCGATTTTTTTTTTTGACTTAAACCCAAATTTCTTTTAGTTGTTGGAGCCGGGTCAGGTTGGGCTTGGATCCAAACCCAAATTGGCTTTAATTGAACCCAAATCTAAATTCTTTCCTTCTTTCCTTCTGTTTCTTTGCAGCCAACAGAGGTGGGGGGAAGTGAGGGCAGTGGCGGCGCGGGTTCTTGGGCGAGCGTGGAGATGCCGAAGAGGAGAGGGAGAAGTTGTGATCTATGGGTTCTTTGATTTGTACTGTGAAGAAGAGGGAGGAATTGTTGTTGCTATTGGTGTTTTCCAGAGAACTGAGAAAGAAGAAGAATAGATGACGGCTGTAGAGTTTGGAGGAGAGAGGAAGATTGGGATAGGGGTTTATTTGAGAATGGATTAGAGAATAATTATGAATTCAAATCCTAAACAATTAGAGATAAACTCAAATCTCATATAACAACTTGATTTCAAATTCTTCATTATCATTCCCATAATCAAAGAGTTTATAAATAAACTTTACAAAGCTGAGTTCCCAAACTACAACCGATGTGGTACTAAATAAAAGAAAATACAATATTCAACTGCTAATAACTCAAAATACAAAAAAAAAAGAAAATACATAAAAGGAAATGCATAAAATTCTTCAACTACTTGACCAATCTGGATCGGGTTCTCTGGAGTTCTCCAGCCTGCTTCAGCTCTAGATGTCTGCATCATTCTCCCGGGGTGGGAGAAGACTCGACCCCGTCGAGTCAGGTGGAATAGTGCTCTTCTGCTGTACTGGATCAGTCCGCTGCAAATCACCTCGATCTAACTGTAAGTCAACAGTTGGTGTTTTTTTTATAGCGATCCAAATACCTGTGAGTTCCACCAGCTTTGGTGGTGATAGTCTCATCCTCTAAAATTTTACAATCTTCTTCGCTGTAATGGGGGAATGGGGTAAGTGGGTGTCTCTCAGAGAATGGCTTAGGGGAGGAATCAACAATCAATGGGCTACTATCAAAACCTTTATAGTCTACTAGATCATTAACATTGAAATTATAACTAATGCAATAATCTCTAGGAAGATTTATAATATAAATATTGCAGTTTAGTTTATTTAAGATCTTGAATGGTCCATCTCTGCGGCATGCAACATTTTAATAGTCCCCAAGGAGACTGTTTCAGATAAATTCGAACCATCATACAATCGCCTACATTAAAATTTTAAATATTTTTTTACTTTTAGTTTATAAAATAGGCTTCACAATTCTCCATTTATTTCCATCAATGATCTCTTTATGAAGTGTGTGCACGTGTTTATGTGATGCAAATGCAGATGCAGACTCAAATGCTCTATAGTGGAATGGTGTCGGCAATAAGAGGAAGCATTTTGCGAGCAAGATATGCATGACTAGTGTGAGGCAAGGAAGAAGAAGTAGGAATGGGAGGTGGGGAAGGTGGAGTTGGTAGCAAAACTAAAGTAGATGTCTGTTTGGGTTGTCCACAAGGGTGGTACCTTGATCTGCTTACCCTCATGCTCAAATTGACACATGTTAGATTGATCATAAATGGTGACATTTTTATCGAACAATCATGATGGTCTACCTAATATAACTTGACCCACATTCATGGTGATCACATCACCCCAAATATTGTTTTGAAAGAGATTGAAATTGACTGGAATAAGACATTGTTGTTTGACCTCAAGTGCCACGGAGTCAATCCATGACACTTTGAATGGGTGGGGTGGGGTATAACCTCTAACCTAAGCTGTTCATACAACCTAGACGATGTTGCGTTGATACAGCTTTCACTGTTCACAATCACCTTACAACTCTTATTTTCAATTTTGGTGAATGTGTGAAAAGTGACACTTTTTCTTCAATCATCCTTTTCAGCTTGTTGAGAAGGGACACATCTAATAATAGACAAGTGAAGTGATGATGTTTTGATTAATAAATATAATTGAGACCAACGTCATCACTTATGGGATCTTCATCAGTTTCAGAATCTTCTTCTCCTTTAAAGATGTACACATCAGAGTCTTCCTCAGTAGCTTTTGTGGGTGTTCCATCTATATTGATGATTCTGATGAGACTAGAGCAACTGGAAACAAGTGTCCATAACCTTGACATTTGTAACACTTAGTTGTGGAACTAATTTTTGAGGATTCATGGCTCTTGTTTCTGTTGTCCCCATTAAGATTCTTGCCCTTGATGCCATCTCTAAGTGAGGAGGTTTGGGCATTAGACCTATTGGGTTGAGAAGATGGGGAAGGTCTAGACGCTGAGGCTCTATAATCTTGACTCTTGAGAATATGAGTGGTCCTAGATGAATATAAATCTTGGACTAAAATGTAAGCTGTTTCTAGCTCATTGATTCCTCTAACCAACAGTTCAGTTTATAGGTCATCCCTAAGACCGGCTCTAAATCTAGAAAGATTTGGGCTTCTCTTTCTCTATGGAGGGTACTGTATCGGATAAGGAATTCATCGAATTTTTCGACGTGCTTCTTGACATATTTGTTACCCTGAGTGTGTTGGTGCTAATTGTCCATGAGGCAAGCACTAAATGATGGCGGCACATATTTTTTTTCTAGCTCTTCATTCATCCTGCCCCATGTGTCAATCGGTGATCGACCTCGGGCTGCACGTTTATTTTTCAGATTGGTTAAATACTGACTAGCTGGATCAGACAGTTTCATTACAGCGTACTTGATTTTTCTAAACTCAATGGGTCATACCATGAAAGTTCCTATCTAGTTGGAGTGTCCATTTTATGAAAAGTTGTGGGTCGTGACGTCCGTCAAAGTTGAGGACATCGATCTTAGTGCTTTTCAGATATTGAGCATTAGGATTGGATGTGTTATCGGTGTTGTTACGTCGGTTATTTCTAGGTGGGGTTCAATCGCTTGTGGGTGACTCAGGTGGGTCATGCATGGCTTCTTAGTCAGCCAACTTGGCATTTATCTTGTCGAATATTGTTGCGATCTGTTGGGGATCCATTGAGATGGTGTGAGATTTGCTAGATTCTCCTAAAAGATATGGCGACCACTATGGGTGAGCATGCACTACACAAAACTTAAATGAGAGATGCATATCTAAATTAGATGATTTTTTTAATGCAAAGAAAGCGGTAAAAATCCTAAAAGTGCATTGATGATGCAAATCTTGCCCTAACCGTGCTCTGATACAAAAATGATGTGAAATGTGTACATGTGTAAATCAAAGGTCAGTGATAAAGTAAAACTTCGCTATGTTCCACTAACAAAATGATTTTAGATAGGAAAACAGTTAAAACAAATAATGCAGCTGATGGATTTAACGAAATGCGCAATCACAGTTGTACCGATCTTAATCTAAAATAAACTAATTCAATTACTCAACTATGATGGTAAAGATTGTACAATCAATATATATGATCAGCAAACACAGGGTAATAGAATTCTCACAACTTGCTATTTTGATGGCAACTGATTAGATCAGTAAAATAATAAAATGATTGTCGAACCCACAAATAAATAGAACGTGTAAAGAAAATTTTCTACTGATGAATACAGGGATCTCACTGATGCTGCGTAGATCTCGTCGTCACGATCGTAGCGGTACCAAGATCGCCTGAATTGAAGCCTGGATGCAAAAGTTATGACCCAAAACAATAACGGTGCACTAACAGGTTTGTTTTGTACCCGTTACTGTAGTAGCGGGTTGGGTTTCTGTAGCACGCAATTTTTTTGACTTTAACCCAAATTTCTTTTAGTTTGAGCCGGGTCAGGTTGGGTTTGGATCCAAATACAAATGGGCTTTAATTGAACCCAAACCTAAATTCTATCCTTCTTTCCTTCTGTTTCTTTGCAGGCAACGAGGGTGGGGGGAAACGAGGGCAATGGCGGCGCAGGTTCTTGGCCGAGCGTGGAGATGCCGGAGAGGAGAGGGAGGAGTTGTGATCGATGGGTTTTTTGATTTGTGTTATGAGGAAGAAGAGGGGGGAATTGTTGTTGCTGTTGGTGTTTTACAGAGAACAAAGAGAGAAGAGGAATAGGTGACGGCTGTGGAGTTTGGAGGAGAGAGGAAGATAAGGATTGGGGTCTATTTGAGAATGGATGAGAATAATTAGGAATTCAAATCCTAAACAATTAGAGATAAACTCAAATCTCATATAACAACTTGATTTCAAATTCTTCATTATCATTCCCATATAATCAAAGAGTCTATAAATAGACTTTACAAAGCTGAGTTCTCAAACCACAACCGATGTGGTTCTAAATAAAAAGAAAATACAATATTCAACTCCTAATAACTTAAAATACAAAAAAAAGAGAAAATACATAAAAGAAAATGCATAAAAATCTTCAACTACTTGAACCATCCTGGATCGGAGTTCTCTGGAGTTCTCCTGCCTGCTTCAGCTCTAGATGTCCGCATCAATGTGACTTCCAATGTCAAATAATGATAATTGATTGTTTAAAAATATCACCTAGTGTGGTGTGACATTTCCCACATGGGTTATGATAGAATCTCACCGTCTATAAGTGGCATATCGTCTTCACGGTGAAAGAAGTTACAATTGTATTTTTGATTTTTATAAGGATATCTCTATTACATGAAACCTCCCCTTTTTTTAACCTCATAGCTCACAACTTCCCTACACATAACAAATAGGAAGTCAAAAAAATTTAGAAGCCATTCTGATACATAATCTTCAGACAAAAACGATTACATCAGAAAGGAAATAGTTTTATTTGAACAAGGTTGAATGCCCCTCTGCAAGGAATGGATTAGATTAGAGATTAGAGCGGCTTTCAGCCATGTTGGGTTCCCTTATTTAGCCTCCATCATTTGGTCTTGCTCACATAAAAACTCTCAGGAGCAATTTATTGCTGATGACGTGCTCTTTCTTATGCTCCTCCTACATAATTTTCCCTTACATCATAACCATGATAGAAGAGGCAACAGAGATGCTGTAAATGTTAGGCAGTACAAACCTTTACCCGAGTGAATCTAGTTTTGGTTAGTTAGAGACTTTCTTGTACAATCTTCCCAAAAAGCATCTATTTTTCCCATTTCCTGCCATGGAAGTTTTTTCATGTTGCAGATTGTAATCTGAGGGGTAAGCCATATTGCTTTATCTTAGTTAGAACCAGACATGATGAGTTGGTTTTGTCTGCACGTAATGATAATTGTCCTTTTCACTACGTAGAAGTGTAATGGTTAGCCTTAAAGCATAAGCTTTAGTTATATGGTGGATCGGTTTCAGTCAAGATTGATATAGATTAGCCTGTGAATGATCCTTTCCACACTGGTGATAACCCTTTCCATAAGCTATCCAGGCTTTCTTTTGTTGCACTGCATAAAATTTCATTATATTTTTAGTGAGTGGTCTGCTACAATTACTCCAATATCAATTTAGCACTGAAATTTTCCTCTTCCTGTGACCTTGTGTCTTTATTCTGTTCTGTCAGACATTATTAGAGAGTCTTCCCGTGGCTTCCAAGTAAGCTAAGCTTCTCTTCCAAATTTTCCACAGAGCTGCTAAGCTCCATTGTCTTGGTTGTGATGAGCTGAGTCCTTGCATGTGCAAACTGATGGAGCATGAAATAGAGAGAACAACCGTGAAAAGAAAAGGGGATGGGTTGAACAAGTCTTGATATCTGAGCCATACAATCTATCCTATATTGTCATCAAATATATTAAAAGATAGTGTCTACGAGTACACTCATTCATCTATTTCTTGATTTTTCAAATATAAGAAACCAGATATTATTACTCGGGCTGGACAGAAATTGAAGGTAATTGATGAAGATGAGGTGTCCATCAGGCTAGCTTGATTGGACTCGGATTTCTTGCCATGCTGAAATGTAACCATAGTGGTCCTCATCACGGTCTGATGTCTGACAGATCTCAGCCCTATCGCTAACTCATCGACATCGCTTTTCCTAAGTGATAGATCTCTCTCTCTCTCTATTTGTTAGAAAATCCCTCCCTCTTCAACATGAACTATGCATCTCCTTAAAATGCTCACCGACATCCTTTATATATATATAGCTTTTGATCTTTATGTTATTAGTGATTTTTTTTCATTTTTTTTTTCCTTTTAAGTTTTGTTTTCCTTATCTATTATTTTTTGGCATGTGAATTGGGTCAAATGAGGGCCGTGGTAGCAAATCCACGAGCTTGTACACTATGTAGAGAATGTATTCATGGAGGAGGTGAAGATCTTGTGGAAATAAGGCGCGTTAAAGACCATTTCGTCTGTAACTATTTGTACATGTTATATTAATTTTAACCCGCAGGCTGGAAGATCCATTTTAATTTATTAAATGGAACTCTAAAAAAACCATCAGATTGTGATTTGTTTTCTATAACATGTTGTCACCCAAATGAAATGCTATACACACACACACTTGTGTCTTTCTAGAAGGATTTGAGGCTGAATCCTTCCCACTAAAATACCAACATCCGACATTCGAATACAAGATCCACTCCGTTGAAGTTGATCTATATTATTTCGAGTATCTAAAAATAAAAAATCAAGCGTTTTGAATATTTTTTGCCCATGCATAAATAGGAAAAAATGAACGGCCTAAATAGTGAGTTGGTTAGTTTAATGGTGTAAAACATTTGAAACCTAACAAAAATTGATTTGTAGGAGTTTTTAGATGTTTAGATCATAATCAAATGGTCGAATCAAGAATTTGTGTCTAAAGACATAGATCTAACCAACTCACTACTTTCGGCTGTCCATTTTGCGCTGCTTGATGGATGGGCAAAAAGTATTCAAAACACTTGATTTTTTTTGTTTATAGATACTTGAAATAATATAAATCAACTTCAACGGAGTGGATTTTGTATTCGAATGTCGGAGGGTTTGTATTTGAGTTGGAAGGATTCGGGCTCAAATCCTTTTGGAAGGACACAAGTTTATCTCTCTCTCTCTCTCTCTCTCTCTCTCTCTTATATATATATATATATATATATATATATATATATATATATATATATATATATATATATATATAATATATATATATATATATATATATATATTTATATAGAGAGAAATATTCTAGTGAGAACTTCACGGTGAGAACCTTTGCGAACTCCATGAGCCATCCCGTGGATGATCTGAACCGTTCATCTTAATTTACATAGTCTAATTAGATTACCAATAAAAATCACGCGATTCTGAATTTTTTTACTCATTCATCAAGTGGTTACAAAACAAATGTTATATTCACTGTGGAATAAAGATATCATTTGATGCATGGGTAAAAAGATTCAGAATCGCATGATTTTTCATTGATAGCTTAATTAGAGTATGTAGATCAAGGTAAACCTTTTGGATCATCCACAGGATGGTCGGTTGTGAAGTTCGCATGAAGTGCTTGGTGAGAATGGTTCTCACTGGAATAGTTCCATATATATATATATATATATATATATATATATATATATATATATATATATATATATATATATATATATAAAAGGTCTTCTTGATTGTGTTCACGTAAGCTGCTAAGACTGCATCGCTTGGAGGTCACAGATAATTATGCATTTTTGGCTACCTATCAGTGACCGTTCACAGGTACATTTTTCTATATATATATATATATATATATATATATATATATATATATATATATATATATATATATATATATATATATATATATATATATATAAAGAGAGAGAGATAGACAGACAGACTTGTGACATTCCAGAAGGATCCGCGCCTGAATCCTTCCCACTCAAATACAATCCTACATCATCTGAATACAAGATTCACTCTGTTGAAGTTGATCTATATTATTTCAAGTATATATGAATTAAAAATCAAGTGTTTTGAATATTTTCTGCCCATGCATCAAGTAGGGGAAAACAGACAGCCTAAATAGTGAGTTGGTAGATAGTGAGTTGGTTAGTTTAACGGTGTAGAACATTTTAAACCTAACAAAAATTAGCGTGTAGGGGTTTTTAAATGTTTAAATCATGATCAAATGGTCGGACCGAGAATTTGTATGTCTAAAAACATAGATCTAACCAAGTCACTATTTTCAGCCATCCATTATGCGCCGCTTGATGGATGGAAAATAAGTATTCAAAGCACTTGATTTTTGGTGTATAGATACTTGAAATAATATAGATCAACTTCAATGGAGTGGATCTTGTATTCGAATGTCGGGGGGTTCTATTTGAGTGGGAAGGGAAACCCCGACATTCGAATACAAGATCCACTCCGTTAAAGTTATCTATATTATTTCAAGTATCTATTCACCAAAAATTAGGTGTTATGAATACTTTTTGCTATCTATCAAGCGGTGCAAAATGGACGACCGAAAGTAGTGAGTTGGTTAGATCTGTCTTTAGTCATCCAAATTCTCGATACGGCCATTTGATCATGTTCTAAACATTTAAACCCCTACAAATCAATTTTTTTTAGGTTTCAAATGTTCTACACCGTTAAACTAACCAACTCACTATTTAGGCCGTCTATTTTTTCCCTACTTGATCAAGGGCAAAAAGTATTCAAAACACTTAATTTTTGATTTATAGATACTTGAAATAATATAGATCAATTTCAACATAGTGGATCTTGTATTCGGATGACGTAGGGTTGTATTTGAGTGAGAAGGATTCAGGCGCGGATCCTTCCGGAATGACACAAGTCTATATATATATATATATATATATATATATATATATATATATATATATATATATATATATATATATATATATATATATATAAGAGAGAGACGATTCCTTCCCACTCAAATAAAAACATACATCATCCAAATACAAGATTTATTCTATTGAAGTTTATCTATATTATTTCAAGTATCTATAAATCAAGTACTTTAAGTACTTTTTGCCCATGCACATGTAAGGAAAAAACGGACAGCTTAAATAGTGAGTTGGTTAGTTTAATGGTGTAGAATATTTGAAATCTAACAAAAATTGGTTTGTAGGGGTTTTTAAATGTTTTAATCATAATCAAATGGCCGGATCGAGAATTTGTATGTCTAAAGATATAGATCTAACCAAACTACTTTTAGCCGTCCATTTTGCGTCGCTTGATGGATGGGCAAAAAATATTCAAAACACTTGATTTTTATTTTTAGTTATTTTAAATAATATATATCAACTTCAACGGAGTGGATTTTGTATTTGAATGTCAATGTTGGTATTTGAGTAGGAAAGATTCGGGCTCAAATCCTTTCGGAACTACACGACTCTCTCTCTCTCTCTCTCTCTCTCTCTCTCTCTATATATATATATATATATATATATATATATATATATATATATATATATATATTATATTATTGGGCACTCGTAAATGTATTGAACACATCATATACCACATGAAATTTGTTTTTCCCCCCATACGAGGTACCTTCCTAAGATTTTATGTTCATCATAATCACTAAGTTCAGGCTTCAGAAGCAGGATTTGGAATTTGGAGAAAATTTAGTTAATCACTTAAATTTTAGAAACAATTAGAGAAAGATATTAGGTCCAGGTCACACATATTTGATGAAAACACGTAGAATTCTTGAGTTATGTTCTAGCACATATAACAGATGAGAACAAGCATGAGACAGGCAACAATTGATGGATTACAGCATTAATGTTGAATATAGTATCAATGTATAAGAAGACAGAATACATTGTGAATATTTAAAATAGCTGCAAAGTGTACCGTGTTGGCAATATTTTCTGTATTTAATGAGATTTTTTTAATCTTATCATATGAGCCTGGGGTATAATTCAACTTTTTCAATGGCCTGAAGAATATTCTCATTAGTCCATTCACCCTTTAGATCCCATAGATGTGATATATTTACAGAACTCGCATTTCCTGGGAGCCAATGTAATTTATCATTTACAGGTTTGTTTTTCTAGTTTCGTTCAAAGTACAGTTTCTTTTTGGTCTAATGCTTTTATTTCTTAATGTATTTTGTACAGTTACCATAGAATCAGCTGGAGCTCTGCCTCCTGCAGTTCTCTTCACCGAAGCTGTGAAGATCTTGGAAGACAAGTGCGAGCGCGTGATCTCTGAGCTCTCATAGTGCCCAACTCTTCCACTTTTAACGTTCAAAACTTACGAGGATTCGCCTAATGGGCATCCAACGGCATGTTAATAGGAGACTAAATGCTGCTCCATCATCATCGAGTGATCGAGATTCAGTTCAATGTTTCAAAGATCATGAGTGGTTTGTCTGTACAACTTGGTTATGATTTTTGAGTTGTTCAGTGTTGTTGCAAGACAAACTGCTTAAATTTGAATATGAGTAGGTTATCTGTCTCCGAGTGTTGTGCTTTGTTGTGACTGTGTGCGCCCAATGCTAAAAGGTGCAATGCTTTCAGGTGCATTCTCAGGCTTTGTGTACCAAGATGCCTTGCACCTGACTCAATCAGTTAGCAGGTCATTGTTGCTTGCTCTACTTTTTATCAGTGGGGCCTCACATGAACAAGACCTGAGAAACTTTATTAGTCTGGACCTCTTGCTAGTTTACATGGACTCTTTTTGAGTTCTCCAGCAGTGGAGCTTTGTAGGCAAAGTCCAGCAATGATTCTTATCAGTGATCTTCTGGATAGAATAATGTGAACCATAAAATGTCGAGTCTCTTCCTTCCTGTTTTTCAAATTGAAATTTGTAGGGCGTACTGAGAGCAGGGCGGAACCAGGAAAAAGTTTTGGGGTGGGCTGCAATTTTTTATCACATATACTTATGAATTATATGAATTTATCAAAAGAATAAAACAATATTCTCCACTAAATCTGAAGTGAAAGTAGGAATAAATTTGCTAAAAAAATCAAAATAGAAAGGGGTCTAACACAATATATGAAAAAGAACAAAAATAAAAATGAGTTTAAGCCTAGATATAAAAAATGGGCCTGGCTGTAGCCTGGCCCAGCCCATTACTGGGTCCGCCCATGACTGAGAGTCAAGTCATATTACGCAAAGATTGAACTTCACAATGTATGGAGACCACAAGCTCAGCTAGCAGATCGTGGAGGAGGATTCACGGTGTACGGAACAGTTCGTGAAAGTTAGAACGTTGTGATTTGAGAGTTTCTTAAAGAGAAAAATAAATAAATCAAAACAGCATTTCTCTGCAGGTTGAGGTAACCTTTGACCTAATACAATACCAAAACAGTCCGAACGCGCACACAGCAAGCAGCAACAATGAAGTCTTTTTATCCTGGGGGCTGTTTGGTTTCAAGAAAGAGGGCGGAGGTAAGGAATGGAGAAGTGTCATTTCTCACTTCTCTGTCTATCCAAATACCGGAAAAGGAAAATGGGAAAACTCTTTTTCATTTTCTCTTTTCCCTTTTACACAATTATTTCCTACTTCCAGTGTGTTAAAGTTAATTTTGTGGTCATGTAAATCTCTTTTGTAATAAGTTATAACTCAAAACAGTTAATTTTGTGATCATGTAGATCTCACTTGCATTCTAATTACAATCCAATTTTTATTTTTTCTTAATTAATTTTATTTTAATATTATTTCGCTGTCAACTTTTTCACTTTCACTTCCACGTTACAGTCTAAACATTGAAAAAGACATAACATTTTTAAAATCACACTTTCCAACAATATTCAAATACCGAAGAACTTACTAAGTAATTCTCAAGTTCTAAAGGGAACTATTACTACTGTCTTACTTCCACTCCTAACTAAACAGCTTGAATTGCCAACTACAATCTCCCGTTTTTTTATTGTTTCTGGTGATCTGGATAGAAACAACCTAAATATCCTCTATTTCTTTGAAATTTCAGTTGTATGTTTGATTTTTTTTTTTTTCCCCTTCCTTTTTTTTTCCCTTTGATTATTTTTTTTTTTCCTCTTTTTAATACAAGCTGACAAATGCTCCATGTTCATACTGATCTCCAATGAGATGAGTCATGGACAGTGGCCCACCACTCCAACAATTTAACAGCAGTGTCAGGTTTTGGTCAAAAAAGTTGTGATTCTCATTGGAAGGCAAAATGAGTGGGCCACAGCTGGGCCCAGGCCTGGCCCATTAGGGTTGGGGTGGCCTCCTCCAAGGTCAGTTGCTGGTTTAATTGTGATACACTGATGGCAAGCAAGGGATCGTGGTCGGTTTTTTTGTGTTTTTTTTTTTCATGGTCAATTTTTCCCTGACAATTCAACTTTATTTTCTTAATCATCATTTTCCCACTACTTTTGCATGCATAAAGAATTTCACATTCACCTCTCTCTTACTTGTAACATGTTAACGTTGAAAAAGTTACATAAGATTACACTTATGAAAATACACGATATGTCATCTGTGTCGGGAATCCAATCTACTTGTTTAGAATTTATATTGATTGGATTTCTATTCTCTGCATCTCATGATCTATAAAACTAACTCACTTTGTAATAGTTTTAAAAGTATGTCATTTTGATTTTCTTGTTTAGGAAATAATAGAACGGACGATCCTAATCAAACTAGATTGCGAGTATGTCTTAGTCATCATGAGATCCACAAGGATCATAAGAATGATACACTTACATTGCGAGTTAGATGCAATGGGAACCTTTGGATTCTTTAGCGCTCTCAGCTTGATATCTAGTCTCGTAATTTTGTCGTAGAGTCTCAATAAATTCAATAAGTTATTCCAGCATTTGATAGTTTCTAGCTAACATGATGGTCTTTGGAGATGAGGAAGAGAATCCTAAAGGTGTAAGATATTTTCTGATTCGATCAACACCCTATTTCTTATTTCATATCATGACACGTGTGACTTATGTTATTCAAAATATTAGGTGTGTCTAATAGGTGCATTAAGTTGTAAAGGTCGGTGGGACCTAGTACTACTCTCTTATTGTTGGAATTGAAGAATATAAAAGCTGAATCTTCAAGATGAATTATGGCGAGATCCGTTGATCAAATCAACCGGATGATGGTTGGAGTGTGTTCTCCTTTCATTTGTGATGAACGTGGTATATTTACATGTTCAATTCCGACTTCGAATGAATGAGATATTCAAGTCCAAAGATTGCCTAATTCAAAGCCAAAAGGGACTAAATTTAGCTACAAGTATTTAGTCCCACATTGGCCATGTGATGGAAGTATATGGGGTATAAATAGAGAAAAAATGAGACCAAAGGGTGTGCCCTTTGGGTACTTGGAGTTTTCGCGCGCGAATTGGAGGGAACTATACTCGTACATGCGTACGTGCACGCACGCGCGCCGCCGCTGGCGGCGGCGGCCGGCCGGCCGGCGCCGGTGCCGGGCTCGGGCTCGGGCCTGGGCCGGGGTCCGGGTCCGGGGGCCGCGGGCTCGGGCTCGGTGGTCCGTGGTCCGATCTGAGTTCCCTACCTGGTTCTCTTTTTGAATCAGGGGCCGTTAATCCAACCCGCCCGCGGAAGGATTCGAAAACTCCAACGGGTGTCCGCCCGCCGCGAACGGATCCGACCGTTCGCCAACCGCTGTCGGAAAACCGACAGAGCGGTTGGTCGGTTGCGACGGTTCTGTCCGAACCGTCGCAACTGTTGGGAATTGGCGGACGAGAATACCCCTCCGGAGCGCTATAAAAAGCGCCCCAGGGGTTCATTCTCAGACACACAAAACTGAAGAATCTTTCTCTCTTCTGAAAGATCTCTCCCTCTCTCTATAAGTTCTGACTCCGTTCTGAACTGGGCTCCAGCGAAGTGCGACTCCTCGACTTCCAGAGCAACTTCCAACAGCGAAGTGGGAATCCACGAATTCCAGAAGTGACTTCCAACGAAGTGGGAATCCGCGACTTCCAAGTGAAGTGGGAATCCGAAGCTACTTCCTAAAGGAGATTCTGCCAAAAATCTTCAACCTTCCTACGTCCTCAACAGTGGGTGTTCCTCCAAAAGAGTAAGACAAATATTCATTTGA
Organism: Agave tequilana; assembly: GCA_038442645.1. NCBI lineage: Eukaryota > Viridiplantae > Streptophyta > Magnoliopsida > Asparagales > Asparagaceae > Agave > Agave tequilana. The sequence continues at coordinate 182,117 of JAVJIF010006475.1, forward strand.
AATTTGTCGTTATACCGCTGTTTTGCTAATCCTGTGTAGGTACTGGTTGACTACGGTTCGACCGTACGGTATTTGGTAGTGCTGTCCAAATACCGTGAAGAAGTGTTGTATCTTGGGAGACCAGCGTCCATTATCCCGTAAGCACCGGTGCGGGGGACGTAATTGTCTTAAGGAGATTCGCTGTAAGCGTACCTCACTTCAATTACTGTATAAGTGGACTAAGTCCTTTATACAGGGGATATACTTTACAGTATATCGAGATTGACTTAGATTCAGTCTAAGTGAAACTGTATAAGTGGATTAAATCCTTATACAGGGGATATACTTTACAGTATATCGAGACTGACTTGGATTCAGTCTAATTGGTGCTTAAACCAAGGAAGGAAATTGAAAGGTGGTTCTTGAATTAAGGAACGTTCTTTGAACGGAAAACCTCCCACCTGATATTTGCCGACCTGGCCAATTAGATTGTTGATATCTCAGTGATCTTGATAAGTTGTCAGATTGATTCTTGTTAAGCAGAATACCCAACATTCTTAAGACAATTAATGTTTCTCACTTCTGTTCTGCTTGAACTTGCAGAAAAAATGTCTGAGACAAATCAAGATACCTCCAGCAAGGCAACAAACATACCGCTCCAAGGTTTGATGCCAACTCCACTTCCTAACCCGAAGCCGGAGAAGCCAGGAAAGTTTGATGGCACAGAGTTCAAGAGGTGGCAACAGAAGATGCTCTTCTACTTGACCACTCTACATCTGGCCAAATTCCTGCAGGAGGATCCACCAGAACCCGGAACTGATCGGGACTCAGTCCTTGCAGTCGATGCTTGGACACAAGGTGATTTCCTTTGCCGAAATTATGTTCTTAATGGACTGGATGACTCTCTTTATAACGTCTACAGTCCAATCACTACGGCAAAGAAATTATGGGCCAGTCTTGACAAGAAATACAAGACTGAAGATGCTGGTACCAAGAAGTTCGTCGTTGGACGATTTCTGGAGTACAAAATGGTGGATAGCAAGACTGTCATCAGTCAGGTGCAAGAGTTCCAACTTATCTTGCACGAGATAGAGGCCGAAGGTATGATTCTTCCTGAAACTTTTCAGGTTGCAACCATCGTGGAGAAGCTCCCCCCTGCGTGGAGAGACTTCAAGAACTACCTGAAGCACAAAAGAAAGGAGCTAAAGTTGGAGGATCTCATTGTGAGGCTTCGTATAGAGGAGGACAACCGCAAGTCCGAGAAAAGGAGCAGCAAGAACTCCTACGAAGCAAAAGCAAATGTGATCGAGGACTCAAAGGGGAAAGCGTCTACTTCCAAAAGCTTGAAGAGGAAGAAGCCTTCCCAGGGGTACAAAGGCAAGGCTCAAGACGGCAGAACCATGCGCTTCAAAGGGACCTGTTACATCTGCAACAAAGAAGGTCACAAAGCAAATGAATGCCGCAGCCGTCAAAAGAAGAACAAGAAAAGCCACCCACAGGCCAACATGACCAACCATGAATCACCAAGTCTTTCTGCTGTGGTGTCAGAAGTAAATCTGACAACAAATAACAAAGACTGGTGGGTAGACACGGGAGCTACCAGGCACATCTGCTCGGAGAAATTGTTATTCTCAGAATATCAAAGGCTAGAGCAAGATGAGCAATTATTCATGGGTAATTCAGCTTCCTCAAAGGTTGAAGGAAAGGGCAAGGTCATCCTGAAGTGGACATCGGGCAAAGAGCTTACTCTTAACGATGTCCTTCATGTTCCAGACATCCGAAAGAATCTGATTTCCGGATCTATACTTAGTAAGAAAGGATTTAGAATTGTATTTGAATCCGACAAATTTGTACTTACTAAGGGAGGGATGTATGTGGGAAAGGGTTATCTTGTAGATGGACTTTTCAAAGCCAATGTTGCAGTGGTTGATAAAAAGTCCGTGTATTTGTACCCAAAGCTAATAAAAGGAAAATCTTCTGTTTATTTGCTTGAGTCTCCTATTCTGTGGCATGCTAGATTAGGGCATGTAAATTACAAGTCTTTGAAAAACTTGTCTAATCTGGGATATATTCCTAAACTCAACTTGGAAGAAATTCGCAAGTGTGAGGTTTGTGTTGAGGCCAAGTTGGCTAAAAATTCATTTCACTCAATAGATCGAAATACAGAACCTTTAGGGTTAATTCATAGCGATCTATGTGACTTGAAGTTTATGCCAACTAGAGGCGGTAAAAAGTATTTCATTACTTTTATCGATGACTGTACAAGATACTGTTATGTGTATCTTTTGAACAGTAAGGATGAGGCAATAAATATGTTTACAACATATAAAGCCGAAGTTGAGAATCAACTCAACAAGAAAATCAAGATTCTAAAATCCGATAGAGGCGGAGAATATGAATCAAATGATTTTAGTGAGTTATGTGCTAGTTTTGGTATAATACATCAAACTACAGCACCATACACTCCTCAGCAGAATGGAATTGCTGAACGGAAGAACAGAACTTTGAAGGAGATGGTTAACTCCATGCTCGTAAGTTCTGGAGCTCCGCAGAACTTGTGGGGGGAAGCTCTATTAACTGCAAATCATATTCTAAATAGAGTACCCCACAAGAAACTTGGTCTTATACCATTCGAGTTATGGCATGGAAGGACACCTTCCTACCATTACCTCAAAATGTGGGGGTGCCTTGCAAAGGTGCTGGCACCATTACCCAAAAAGACTAAGTTGGGAGCAAAAACTATAGACTGCATATTCATAGGCTATGCCTTGAATAGTAGTGCCTATAGGTTTCTGGTTCATAAATCAGAAATACCAGATATTCATGTAAACATGATTATCGAATCTCGAGATGCTGTGTTCTTTGAAGACATCTTTCCGTACAAACGGGAAGCAGATAAGACTTCTGGGAAAAGAACACACGAGATGGCGTTCAGGGACGAAAGCCCCGAGGAACCAATTGTTAATGCGGAAATTGAACCAAGAAGAAGTCAGAGATCTAGAATCTCAAAATCTTTTGGTCCAGATTTCATAGCATACGCTATTGAGAGCGAGCCTCAAACATTTAAAGAGGCTATGTCAAACCCAGAAGCACAAATGTGGAAAGAAGCTATAAATAGCGAAATAGAATCCATACTAAGTAATCATACTTGGGAATTGGTAAACTTGCCTCCTGGAAGTAAACCAATTGGGTGTAAGTGGATTTTCAAACGAAAATTAAAACCCGATGGATCTATCGATAAGTACAAGGCTAGATTAGTAGCCAAGGGTTATCGGCAAAAAGAAGGACTTGACTACTTCGATACATATTCACCAGTAACAAGAATAACGTCCATTCGGATGTTGATTGCGATTGCAGTATTGCACAACTTAGATATCCATCAAATGGATGTCAAGACTGCATTCTTAAATGGTGAATTAAATGAAGAAATATATATGGAGCAACCAGAAGGATTTAAAGTCAAGGGCCAAGAACACAAGGTGTGTAAATTGGTAAAATCCTTATACGGTTTAAAGCAGGCTCCAAAACAATGGCATGAGAAATTTGATAGTGTCATGATCAAAGATGGATTCACTATAAATGAATGCGATAAGTGTGTTTACACTAAAACAGTTGGAGATGCATGTATCATTGTTTGTCTTTATGTAGACGACATGTTGATACTTGGGACTAATATTGAGATTATTAAGTCCACTAAAAGAATGTTATCTAACTGTTTTGATATGAAGGATCTGGGGGTTGCTGATGTAATTTTAGGAATTAAAATTACTAGAACACCAGATGGAATCAGTCTATCTCAATCTCACTACGTGGATAAGATGATAGAAAGATTCAAGGATCATGGGATAAAAGAGAATACAAATCCTTTTCTCCCACACGTCCACCTTCATAAGAATACAGGAACTGGAATACGCCAGTTGGAGTATTCTCAGATTATCGGAAGTCTAATGTATTTAATGAATTGCACTAGACCCGATATTGCTTACGCTGTAAGCAAGTTAAGTAGATATACTAGCAACCCTAGTGATCTACATTGGACCGCTTTACTACGAGTATTGGGTTACGTATCACATACCAAGGAATATGCCTTGAGATATGGAAAGTATCCTCCTGTACTGGAAGGATACAGTGATGCTAATTGGATTGCAGATTCTGAGGAATCAAAATCAACTAGCGGATACGTATTTACTCTAGCAGGAGCAGCGGTATCATGGAAATCTTCTAAGCAAACATGTATTGCCCGTTCCACTATGGAATCGGAATTCATAGCCTTAGATAAGGCTGGAGAAGAAGCTGAATGGCTTCGACAATTCTTAGAAGATATACCGTTATGGCAAAAGCCAGTGCCCGCTATATGTATACACTGCGACAATCAAGCAGCTATATCTAGGGCACAAAATGTGATATACAACGGTAAGTCTAGACATATTCGTCGTAGACATAATACCGTGAAGCAGTTGCTCTCAAATGGAATTATCTCTATTGACTTTGTATCGTCAAAGGATAATTAGCGGATCCGCTTACTAAAGGTTTAAGTGGAGAGCGTATAAACTGCGCATCGAGGGGAATGGGTCTAAAAGCCTAACCTTACCGAGTCAGCTTAATGGAAACCTCACTTAGCGACTGGAGATCCCACGGACTAAGTTCAAGAGGAAAAACTAGTTATGATTGACTCAGCAAGTAAGCACTTGGGAGCTTGACTCCAATCCATTCCTAAGGTGCACATAAGTGCTTGTCTACAAGTGGGTTAAGGATAAGCTTAACGCTTTTAATGATGCTTATATCTTGTTTCTAAACAAGTGGAGTAGAGTAGACTACTCTTCATAGGTCCATCACCTATGTGAGTATAGAGTTGGGTCGGCTCTTTGGGAATCTCTATGGAGGCTGTTATTCCCTAAAGATACTCTCTGAAACCAAGAATGTCCAGGGCCAAAACGGACACAACAGAGAACCAAAGTTGATTTGGAAAGTCACTGTGTGAAGCTTATTGACTTGGCTTACACTAACGGCTAACAGTTCAAGACCTAGTTCACTGATTAGCCAGTAAGTCCGATAAAGCTTTCGCTATGGAAGGTTCAAGACCTAGTTCACCTATCCTTATGCAGTTTCTTTTCTAAAGTACCTTACACAATAGAGTCAGTCTCTTTGTGTGTCATTTCCTTGAATTCTTCATTCATTGTGGGGGATTGTTGGAATTGAAGAATATAAAAGCTGAATCTTCAAGATGAATTATGGCGAGATCCGTTGATCAAATCAACCGGATGATGGTTGGAGTGTGTTCTCCTTTCATTTGTGATGAACGTGGTATATTTACATGTTCAATTCCGACTTCGAATGAATGAGATATTCAAGTCCAAAGATTGCCTAATTCAAAGCCAAAAGGGACTAAATTTAGCTACAAGTATTTAGTCCCACATTGGCCATGTGATGGAAGTATATGGGGTATAAATAGAGAAAAAATGAGACCAAAGGGTGTGCCCTTTGGGTACTTGGAGTTTTCGCGCGCGAATTGGAGGGAACTATACTCGTACATGCGTACGTGCACGCACGCGCGCCGCCGCTGGCGGCGGCGGCCGGCCGGCCGGCGCCGGTGCCGGGCTCGGGCTCGGGCCTGGGCCGGGGTCCGGGTCCGGGGGCCGCGGGCTCGGGCTCGGTGGTCCGTGGTCCGATCTGAGTTCCCTACCTGGTTTCTCTTTTTGAATCAGGGGCCGTTAATCCAACCCGCCCGCGGAAGGATTCGAAAACTCCAACGGGTGTCCGCCCGCGCGAACGGATCCGACCGTTCGCCAACCGCTGTCGGAAAACCGACAGAGCGGTTGGTCGGTTGCGACGGTTCTGTCCGAACCGTCGCAACTGTTGGGAATTGGCGGACGAGAATACCCCTCCGGAGCGCTATAAAAAGCGCCCCAGGGGTTCATTCTCAGACACACAAAACTGAAGAATCTTTCTCTCTTCTGAAAGATCTCTCCCTCTCTCTATAAGTTCTGACTCCGTTCTGAACTGGGCTCCAGCGAAGTGCGACTCCTCGACTTCCAGAGCAACTTCCAACAGCGAAGTGGGAATCCACGAATTCCAGAAGTGACTTCCAACGAAGTGGGAATCCGCGACTTCCAAGTGAAGTGGGAATCCGAAGCTACTTCCTAAAGGAGATTCTGCCAAAAAATCTTCAACCTTCCTACGTCCTCAACAGTGGGTGTTCCTCCAAAAGAGTAAGACAAATATTCATTTGAAATTTGTCGTTATACCGCTGTTTTGCTAATCCTGTGTAGGTACTGGTTGACTACGGTTCGACCGTACGGTATTTGGTAGTGCTGTCCAAATACCGTGAAGAAGTGTTGTATCTTGGGAGACCAGCGTCCATTATCCCGTAAGCACCGGTGCGGGGGACGTAATTGTCTTAAGGAGATTCGCTGTAAGCGTACCTCACTTCAATTACTGTATAAGTGGACTAAGTCCTTTATACAGGGGATATACTTTACAGTATATCGAGATTGACTTAGATTCAGTCTAAGTGAAACTGTATAAGTGGATTAAATCCTTTATACAGGGGATATACTTTACAGTATATCGAGACTGACTTGGATTCAGTCTAATTGGTGCTTAAACCAAGGAAGGAAATTGAAAGGTGGTTCTTGAATTAAGGAACGTTCTTTGAACGGAAAACCTCCCACCTGATATTTGCCGACCTGGCCAATTAGATTGTTGATATCTCAGTGATCTTGATAAGTTGTCAGATTGATTCTTGTTAAGCAGAATACCCAACATTTATTAGGGTGAGGGGTATTTTAAGAAGGCCACTAATCAAAAGATTATATATAGAGAAGAAATCCCTCTCTACATTCACGCATTGATCTCTACCTATATGAGGCTAGGTTAAGCAGAGAAAAGACTCTTCATCTCGTTCTCTACAGCAGCAATCCAGATCCGAGTACAGTTCATCAATCCCCAAAGAGGGGTGTCTTTTAAAGATTCTCTGTAATTCATAAGATGCATTATACATGTTATTTGGATTCATACATAGAAGCAATCAATCTTTATCTATGATATTAAAATTCTAACAAGTGATATCAGAGCCTTGCTATGCTATCTATGTTTTGAGATCAAATCATGCATGAAATCTATTTTTGTTTTGTAACGTTCAGATGAAAAATGGACTAGCTTGGGATATATAAACTATAGATTCATACGTGTGATGCCTTTCACTCTCCGGTACTCATTTATTAGCTGCTATTGGAAGTCCAAAACTTGACATATACGACCTTGCGCAATTTAAAAATACTCGTACAATCAAATTACTTCTCCAAGAAGTATCAGATTTGATGTGTTTGTTCTTTCCCTAGCTGCCAGTGTAACTTGGATTCGTTTTATGTATGTGAGTCATACACACATACAATAAGAGGATCAATCCTGCATTAACACGTGGATTGATCTTCTTATAATCTTTTATAATATGTGTGTGAGGCTCATACACAGAATATACTATAACAGTGTCAATACACGTGTCAACCGAGGATTGGCCCTCTTATTGTATGTGTGTGTAGCTCACACATATGAACCGAACCCAGGTAACTTGGCTATGGACATTTTACTGTTCTTGTCCGAGAACCGCATTTTTTTTCCTCCAGCACATTGTTAGCAAAATGCTTTATTTTTCAAGAGAAGATGATGGTCCAAGAAAATCCAACTGAGTTGGAGAAGATGATGGCTTGAAGCAGAAGAAGCAAATCAAGTTGAAGCAGTTTTCTTTTCAGGCGATTGCGAGTTTTTTTCAGGAGGTGTATTAATAAGATTCAATCCTATTCAATGAAAATTTGTTCCTAAAGATTAAATAGTCTAGAATCCTTCTAGATTAAAGGGATCAACTCCTAATAGGATTGATCAAGATTCTTCAAGCATCTGGCGAAGATCATCTCATGGTCCAAATAGGAGTTGTATTGTAAAATCTTATAAATAAAGGATTGTAATCTGCAATTATGGAGCAGAGGAGCAGAAGAAAGTTGTGGTGAATAACAATGTAAGGCCCTAAAAGGCCAAGAAGGCCCTAAAATGCCAAGAAAGAGAGGAGCAAGGTGAAGATGCATAGAGAAAAGGTATACTCTTGTCATCTAGGCGTAGATTCAAGTGGAAAGTGAATACTTTTGTGTCATCAAGAGGAAAGTTAGATCTCTTTGTATCAAGTTTTTAATAAAGCTCTCTCAAGTTCTCTCCTCGTGGATATAGGCCAAGTTTGGACCGAACCACGTTAAATTGTGTGTTCTTCTTTTTTATCTTTTAATATTCATCATGTGTACTCGAGGTAATCGATCTCATGGCGTGCTTGAGGTCCCCGATGGTGATCTCCATATCTCCCAACTATCATAATAAGTACGTGTTGGCCCAAAGGCCTTCCACCCTAGTTTTGATGATGATTAACTCATGTAGTTATGTTTACTAATATTCTTGTGATTTTAAGTTTTAGATCATTAACCAAGATATTAGTTGGTGATTAGCTTCAACAAGGAGTTTAGAAGCTTTTCATTATGATTCCAGGGCCAAAGCTTCAAGATCACACATTGCCTAGCCCATGGATGAAGTTTTGGAGCAAGTCAACTTGAAGATGAAGATCATCAAGAAGACTTAGGTATCCATAGTTTAGATAGTGTGTTTTAGATCCATTTGTAAAGCTTAGTATAGTTGATATGCTCAAGTACACAACACACAAAAGATTTATGTTTTGCATTTGGTTTTCATGAATAGTTAGATCAAAACAAGTTTACTTTATTTTTATGTATATTAGATGTATTCTAGATATGCATACATGGTTTAACTTGCTATACAAACTTATTTGATATCCCTATTCATGTGTTGAAAAATTAAGTTTGATAAAAATACAAGTTTTGTCTTTGATAAAATTTTGCAAGACTCAAAAATGAATTGATATGATTGATATATGTCTTGAAATTTTTATCACAAGTTTGTGTTTCAATACAAAATGTTAAAACAAGTTTTGTGGATTTTAGAAGACTTAAAAGAATTTTCAAAATATTTTTAAACTGGTTTTCTAACTCAGATTTTTGTTCCAGGCTTCAATCAGTCGACTAGTCAACCTGACCTAGTCGACTTGGCTGAAGTCGGTCGACCGGGCCGGTCGACCGACGTGCACAAATCTGTGCACGTTTGGCAGCTTTGGGACGGTCGACCGTACGGGTCGACCGGTCTGAGAGCAGAGCTCTCTGTTTGTTTGGGTCGACCGGGCCGGTCGACCGTGGTTGCCCAACGGTCACATTTCTGACCGTTGGCGGTCGACCGGGCCGGTCGACCGTCAGCCTGTCAGGCTGCCACATCAGCCTAACGGCTAGTTTTCTGATGGAGGTATAAATACCCCATCTCTTGGGCTGTTTTGATAAGACCTTTGACAAGAAAAATTTCAGAGTTTGTTTAGTGTTTAAACAAGTTTTTAAAAAGAGTTTTGTGCCAAAAAGATTCATCTTTGTATTGTTTTGGGTTTTTGAAAAATCAAAGAAAACTAGGATTTGGGATTTTGATTTGATCTTTCATTTTCTATCTTTTACAAGAGACTTCCCAATTAGTTTTTCTTTGTTGCTTGTTTCCAAAAACACCTTGTTTCCACACTTGAGCTATCATACTATCCTAATCTATTAGGATCTTTGTTTTGTGGAAAAAGAGAAACGAAAGAGAGTTTGAGTTTGTGGTTTTTGGAACCACTTGTTGTACACCCTTATTCTAGTTGTATCCCTCTTAGGTAGAGGTGATCGGGTGATTGGTTTGCTCCCTCTAGTGAGAGGTGGAGTTTGGTTGTAAACCCTCTTCGGTAGAGGTGTTATGGTTGTTTGGCTACGGGCCTACCCCTCGGTTGTGAGGTGGTTGTTTGAGAGAGGAGTTCGGTACTCCCTGTTGTAAAAATCCTTCTCGGTGAAGGTTCCCTCGGTGGGAGTCCTCGGTGGACGGTATAGTGGATTGGAAATCCTACACGGTGGTGTAGGCGGGGATGTAGAGCAAGGGTGCTCGAACCTCGAAACATATCATTGTGTTTGCGTTTGATCCACTTGTCTCTAAACTCTCTCTCTTTACATTTGTGCAAAGCATGACATATGATGAGCTATCTACTTTTTGTCATCTATTGCTTGAAAAGTATGACATGATTAAAAAGGAAAATAAAAATTTGAAAAAGAAAGTTGATTGCATGCATATAGAACAAGATTCATTTAAATCTAACATTGCATGCTTAGAAAAAGAAAATAAGTTTTGAAAAATGAGAATGTTTCCCTTATGTCTAAATTAAATGATCTTTGTGAAGGGAACACGATTTTGAAAGATAAAATTATTTTGGTGGAAACTCAAAAGGAAATTGTTTTTCAAGAAAACAACTCTTTGAAAAAGAAAATTTTTGAAAAAGAAAAAGAGAAAAGAAAGAGAGTTTGAGTTTGTGGTCTTTGGAACCACTTGTTGTACACCCTTATTCTAGTTGTATCCCTCTTAGGTAGAGGTGATCGGGTGATTGGTTTGCTCCCTCTAGTGAGAGGTGGAGTTTGGTTGTAAACCCTCTTCGGTAGAGGTGTTGTGGTTGTTTGGCTACGGGCCTACCCCTCGGTTGTGAGGTGGTTGTTTGAGAGAGGAGTTCGGTACTCCCGTGTTGTAAAAATCCTTCTCGGTGAAGGTTCCCTCGGTGGGAGTCCTCGGTGGACGGTATAGTGGATTGGAAATCCTACACGGTGGTGTAGGCGGGGATGTAGAGTAAGGGTGCTCGAACCTCGAAACATATCATTATGTTTGCGTTTGATCCACTTGTCTCTAAACTCTCTCTCTTTACATTTGTGCAAAGCATCATACATCATTCATATTACTTGCTTGCATTTGTGTTGTGCCTTGCATATTTCATATTGCTATATCATCTTATATGCTTGGTTGTTTGTGTGTGTCTCACTTGTACTTAATCAACAAGAGCTTCACATAGCACCTCAACCCATTAAAGGGGAATCAAGAGGAGTTAGTCCAGAGCCCTTCACGGGGAATTCGGCTACACTTGTTGATTGTATTAAGTTTGTGCAAGATTTGCATTAGCTTCCGTATTTAGCGCACTTAGTTTTGCATTTAGTCCTAGATTAGCACTTACACCTATTCACCCCCCTCTAGGTGTTTTTCAATTGGTATCAGAGCTAGTGCTCCTGATACTTAGGCTTAACATCCTAAGAGTGAGATCCATTTGGTTGCTAATCTTTTGTTTGCATTTGCTTGTTTGCACACATATAGTTTACCATGGCTTTCATGACCCCACCTATGTTTGACCCTTCCAACATTCATGTTTGGAAGATTAGGATGACCGTTTATTTACAAACCCTAGGTCATAAAGTTTACCTTGCCATTACCAAGGAATCCTTCCTTAGTGATAGCAATCATATAGGGGCCAATGCACAAGCCCTTGAGGCCATTAGAAGCACATTACCTAAAGATTATCTTATGTGTGTTTCTAACATTGATTCCGCCTTTGCAGTGTGGAACAAATTGACAACCACCACCACCTCCGAGCTTCAAGTCCAAATCCAACAAGAAGAGGAATCTAGTGGAGAATCCGAGCCACAACAATGCTTAATGGTCCAAGGGAATGACTCCCTTGAGGTACTTTCGGAACCCCACTTAGATAATGATGATTGTGCTAGTTCTTCAAATGATTATGTTGATCCCCATGCCTTGAATGAAGAACTATCTATTGTATATGAAAAATTAATTGAAAAATATAATTTGTTGAAAAAGAAGAGTGTAGAAATTGAAAAAGAAAATAAGAGTTTGCATGCTAGACTTAACAATATTTTGCAAGAGAAGGTTGAGGTCTATAATGAAAGGGATTCATTGAGATCTCAATTAGAACTTGCATTAAAAGAAAATAAATTTTTAAAATCTAAAAATGATTGTGAAACACTTTTGAAGAAAAATGAGAACTTGTCTTCAAAAGTAGATTTTGTTTTAAAAGAGAATGTTGATTTGAAAAACAAAATTATTTCTATTTCAAATGATTTAGATGTATGTTTAAATAAAAACATTGTTTTGCAAAATAAGATTGATACACATGTTTGCCATGCTAGGGTAGTATCACACACTTCACTTATTGCATGCCACACTTCTTCTTCTAAGATTAATGATGATATTTGTTTGATTAAGAAGAGTGTAGATTGTTTGGGCTCCACTTTAAGCCAATGTGTAGAGGGACATACACGTTTGGAAACTTTGTTTCGAAAGAAACAAGTTCCATCTTTTCATGCACACCCTCCACGGCATACACATGCTCCACACGGACACACCCATCACAAGTATGCTCATGTGTACACTTGTACACATTGTGGACGTAAGGGCCACCTTGCTAAATTTTGCTTTGATAGATTACATAATATAAATTTAGCAAAGAAGTTTGTTTGGGTTAGAAAAGAGACTAACCCCCATGGACCCAATAAGATATGGGTACCAAAGACCACCCCTCCTATTGTTTATGATGTAGGTGTGGGCTCTCACATGACGTGAGAGTGATGACACCTTGGAGTGAATGCGTTCCGTACTTAAAGGAAATCAATTGGATGCATCACTTTCAAGGGAAGATTTGGTGGAGAGGACCACCATGTTTTGGAGACAAGGAGAGTTGCTTCTTCGGTTTTGGTAACAATCTCTAAACTCCTATTTATTGTTTACATGCTTTCCATGTTTATCATTATTAGCATGTTTTGATGTTTATAGCATGTTTCATTGTTTAGTGATTAGTATGAAAATGCCATGCTTATTAGACTTGTGATATACATGTTTAGTCATTTTGAGACACCCATGTTTAATATGGATAAATTCTTTTGTGTTCTCACTATTTGGTTGATATTGCGTATATCATATTTCTAATAACATGTAGATATTCATAATAATCATGTTTTTGTTTATCATGTTGAATTTTATCTTGTTTTTGATGCTACATGATTTGAATATATGTTTAGATGTTAGTTTTCACTAAAACTAGGTATATACTTGTGCATATAGTGGGCCACAAATAAATCTATATATGTTTGAGCTTGAATGCTTATTTGAACCTATTAAATGTGCTAGTATACTCTAGTTTTGATGATTCATACATTTTAAACTTGTATTCCTATTTTTGAATTTGTTTTATGATTGTGTGTTTTCATTTCATGTATATGTGTAATTTTGCCAAACTTTAAGATATACATGTATACCCCTTGAGTCATTTGCCTTTCATGTAAATCTATATATATGGACTCAATTGTGTTTAGGGATATGTATGTATACTTATTGTGTTGACAATTCATACATATACCTTGAAATAAAATTTGTTTTGGTGAAGATTTTATTGATTTTGTGTTTAATTGTTTAACTTCATGTATATGTCCATTTTATCCAAATTATTGTTATACATATACATTCTATTGAGCCACGTGCCTTAATGCATATATCTTTGTGGACTCGTTGTGTTTGGATATGTATGTATACTTTAGTTTGTATAGGACATACATATACCTTGAAGATTAAATAAGTTTTAATGATTTTCGTGTTTTCTTGTTTAAAGGAATATTGAGCTAAATTGTATATTTTCATGATCATGTTCTTCACATTGTATTTGTACACTCACATTTCTTATTTACTCATGTGTTTTGTTTTCATGAGTCATATTTATGCTTCATTGACTTGAGTGTTTGATATCATGTGGATTTCATGTTTTATGAAAAACTATTTTGTTGTATTCCTTGCTTGAAGGATTTCGTACTAGTTTAAAAATTTTTCATTTAACTAGTTACGGTATTCCTCATATGGTAGTTGAAAAACTCTACCAAAAAGGTTTTTCAAATTAAGCTTATTTTCAAATCTATTTTTGAAAACCCCTACCATCCAAGGGCGGTTGGAAGGGAGATCATGTCCATGTATGCTTTACAAGTGAAAATCATTTAAAACTTGAACCATGATTGGGTGGTAGATTATATGAGATATACACTTGATTATTATTGTTGATTCAATTGGTATCATTGAACTCTTTCAATTGGTATCAATTTTGACATTTTTGGTATATTCATATATTTGTTTATGTATGTATGCTTCAATTTCAATGGTATCAATTTCTATTGGTATCTAATTTTCATACATATATGTTTTATTTGTGTTCAAAAATATCACAAATTTTAGTTTTTGTTTACTCAAGCTCTAGCATAACCTAACACCTTGAGTTTCAATTTTGTTTCAATTGATTACTTTTAAATTTGTATCAAGCCTATGCATTACTTTAGTTGGTATTTCATAAAGAGGAGAAAATTTAATTTTGTCTTTCAATTGGTATTTGTACTCCCTTACTTTATGATTGAAAATTTAAATTGGTATCATTTGTTCAAAATGAAAATATTTACAATTGGTATCAAAATTTTTGTGTTTAGACATTCAAAATTTATTATGTTTAATTTCAAATGGTATCAAGATGTTTCATGTGTTTTTGCTTAAAATTGGTATCAATATTTTTTTTGTTTGTTTCTTTTCAATTGATATCAAGATGCTTCATTGACATATTTATCTATTGATATCATGTTGTTTATAGTCACCCCTTATTGACCTTGTTTTTGTTTTAGACAAAAAGGGGGAGAACATTGTTTTATTGTTTTGATTGACTTAAAAAGGGGAAGAAAGATTTTTATCCCTCATTTTATTGTTTTGATTGTTTACCCCTTTGTTGATGATTGACAAAAAGGGGGAGAATTATTTGAGAGTTTAACATGCATATATAAACCACAAAATCCTTCTATGCATGATTGGTACATGTGTTTATATATGCATACTTATGTTTTTGCATATATTAAGTTTTATTGGTATCTAGAGCATCTAGTGTTTTTGTTAATGCTTTATTTAATTTAATTAGTATCTAGAGCTTCTAGAACATGTTTACATGTTTTATGCATGTTGATGCATACATGTTTATGTACATTCATTGCATATCTTTTGATTATTTATTTATGCATGAGTTAAGGGGGAGCTTCTTTGAAGCTTAACTTTAATCCATGCATATATAACTCCATGAGTTTTGTCATCATCAAAAAGGGGGAGATTGTTGGCCCAAAGGCCTTCCACCCTAGTTTTGATGATGATTAACTCATGTAGTTATGTTTACTAATATTCTTGTGATTTTAAGTTTCAGATCATTAACCAAGATATTAGTTGGTGATTAGCTTCAACAAGGAGTTTAGAAGCTTTTCATTATGATTCCAGGGCCAAAGCTTCAAGATCACACATTGCCTAGCCCATGGATGGAGTTTTGGAGCAAGTCAACTTGAAGATGAAGATCATCAAGAAGACTTAGATATCCATAGTTTAGATAGTGTGTTTTAGATCCATTTGTAAAGCTTAGTATAGTTGATATGCTCAAGTGCACAACACACAAAAGATTTATGTTTTGGATTTGGTTTTCATGAATAGTTAGATCAAAACAAGTTTACTTTATTTCTATGTATATTAGATGTATTCTAGATATACATACATGGTTTAACTTGCTATACAAACTTATTTTAATATCCCTATTCATGTGTTGAAAAATCAAGTTTGATAAAAATACAAGTTTTGTCTTTGATAAAATTTTGCAAGACTCAAAAATGAATTGATATGATTGATATATGTCTTGAAATTTTATCACAAGTTTGTGTTTCAATACAAAATGTTAAAACAAGTTTGTGAATTTTTAGAAGACTTAAAAGAATTTTCAAAATATTTTTAAACTGGTTTTCTAACTCAGATTTTTGTTCCAGGCTTCAATCAGTCGACTAGTCAACCTGACCTAGTCGACTTGGCTGAAGTCGGTCGACCGGGCCGGTCAACCGACGTGCACAAATCTGTGCACGTTTGGCAGCTTTGGGACGGTCGACCGTACGGGTCGACCGGTCTGAGAGCAGGGCTCTCTGTTTGTTTGGGTCGACCGGGCCGGTCGACCGTGGTTGCCCAACGGTCACATTTCTGACCGTTGGCGGTCGACCGGGCCGGTCGACCGTCAGCCTGTCAGGCTGCCACATCAGCCTAACGGCTAGTTTTCTGATGGAGGTATAAATACCCCATCTCTTGGGCTGTTTTGATAAGACCTTTGACAAGAAAAATTTCAGAGTTTGTTTAGTGTTTAAACAAGTTTTTAAAAAGAGTTTTGTGCCAAAAAGATTCATCTTTGTATTGTTTTGGGTTTTGGAAAATCAAAGAAAACTAGGTTTTGGGATTTTGATTTGATCTTTCATTTTCTATCTTTTACAAGAGACTTCCCAATTAGTTTTTCTTTGTTGCTTGTTTCCAAAAACACCTTATTTCTACACTTGAGCTATCATACTATCCTAATCTATTAGGATCTTTATTTTGTGGAAAAAGAGAAACGAAAGAGAGTTTGAGTTTGTGGTCTTTGGAACCACTTGTTGTACACCCTTATTCTAGTTGTATCCCTCTTAGGTAGATGTGATCGGGTGATTGGTTTGCTCCCTCTAGTGAGAGGTGGAGTTTGGTTGTAAACCCTCTTCGGTAGAGGTGTTGTGGTTGTTTGGCTACGGGCCTACCCCTCGGTTGTGAGGTGGTTGTTTGAGAGAGGAGTTGGGTACTCCCATGTTGTAAAAATCCTTCTCGGTGAAGGTTCCCTCGGTGGACGGTATAGTGGATTGGAAATCCTACACGGTGGTGTAGGCGGGGATGTAGAGCAAGGGTGCTCGAACCTCGAAACATATCTTTGTGTTTGCGTTTGATCCACTTGTCTCTAAACTCTCTCTCTTTACATTTGTACAAAGCATCATACATCATTCATATTACTTGCTTGCATTTGTGTTGTGCCTTGCATATTTCATATTGCTATATCATCTTATATGCTTGGTTGTTTGTGTGTGTCTCACTTGTACTTAATCAACAAGAGCTTCACATAGCACCTCAACCCATTAAAGGGGAATCAAGAGGAGTTAGTCCAGAGCCCTTCACGGGGAATTCGGCTACACTTGTTGATTGTATTAAGTTTGTGTAAGATTTGCATTAGCTTCCGCATTTAGCGCACTTAGTTTTGCATTTAGTCTTAGATTAGCACTTACATCTATTCACCCCCCTCTAGGTATTTTTCAGTACGGTATCTCGGGTTATGCATAGAACAATTAATATCAGAGTATATCAATTTTGTTGCAAAAAATGGTATCAGAGCTGATGGTGTTCGTTTAGAGTGCTCTAGATGAAGAAGAAGATGTTAAGTCGATGGAGTTCGGTGGAGGCATCAAGATGAAGAAGACAACAAGAAAGTTCAGATTTATTCTAAGGTAAAAATCGATGACTTTTTGAGTATATTGATCAAGGTGGAGTCGTCAAGGCTCAATGATGCTCAGATCTGAACATGGTAGACGCGGCGGCGATGATCGGATCATCGCCAATGGTGGATGGCAAGACGAGTTTGATGAGCTCACGGAGGCATCCCATAAGGCATCCCATGAAGGCTCGCTGTGACAGGAAGTCAAAGAAAAAATAGTGGCGGGTGATGAAGATGATCAACATACGAGATTGACCGATAGGTAGAACGTGCAATTGTAGTCGGATTCAGATGATCAAGGTGTTAAACCCTATGTATTCCAATATTTTGGATGCAATGCTGGTTGTAGATCGAGGAGATTCAATGTCTGATGCATGTTCTGTACAGATTGGTTAAAGAAATCGACAAAGATCACGGTCAAAGTTACGAGGACTAATCGTGACACTGTGAGATTATTGCAGGTATTAGTGGATCTATCAGATTTGAAGATCATCAATAGTAGGGTAATGATCTGACAAACATCAATAAAGTGGTAGATGGCAACCCTAATTGATGGAAGGAAGACCATGGCAATGTGTAGCGAGAAGGCCCGGTAAGACCATGACAGTTATGTTAAGACGGTAAGCCTCAAGGTTAAAATATCGATGGAAGGCAGAACATCGCCAAGTGATCGGTGGAAGACCATGGCACGACAAGTCCTTGATAATATTCGTGTAAAGTTGGTAAAACCATGGTAGAATTAGAGGCGGATTGCCTCAAGACTGGTGGGGGGCCCATGACAGGGAAGGCGTCACAAAGTGAAATTGGCTAGCTGTGACAGCGATGCAATGCAAGCTAAGAGAAAGAAACTAGGTTAAGGAGTTTCGATGAAAAGCTTGAAGGGAGCTCACTTCGAGGTAGAGGCTCAAGGAAAATTGCAGCGGGTCTAAGTGTTGCAGGACGACTACATAAAGGGTGCATTTAGGCGAGGTTCGAGATGACCCAAGGCATGGCGGTGAACAAAGGCCCCAGCGAGAGGGGCAAGGCTAAAGGCTTCACGATATGGTTACAATAGAGGAAAGAATTAAGGTAATAATTTAAAATCTCAAGTTATTTTGCTAAAGACTTGAAAAGTAAGTCAATGTGAAAATTGTAGAATTTTGCCTTGTTTTTCAAGAGGAGATGACGGTCTAAGAAAATCTAATTGAGTTGGAGAAGATGATGGCTTGAAGCAGAAGAAGCAAATCAAGGTGAAGTAGCGAGTTTTCTTTTCAGGAGAAGTATGAATAGGATTCAATTCCTATTCAATGAATATTTGTTTCTAAAGATTAAAGGGTTTAGAATCATTCTAGATTAAGGAGATCAAATGCTAATAGGAGTAATCAAGATTCTTCAAGCATTCAATGGCCAAGATCATCTCATAGTCAAAATAGGAGTTGTATTGTAAAATCCTATAAATAAAAGACTGTAACTTAGGATTTAGATGGAGCAAAGGACCAGAAGAAAGTTATGGTGAACAATAATGTAAGACCCTAAAAAATTAAGAAGGCCTTAAAAATCTAAAAAAGAGAGGAGCAAGGTGAAGATGCATAGAGAGGAGGTATACTCTTATAATCTAGGTATAGATTTAATGGAAAGATGAACACTTTTGTGTCATCAAGAGGAAGGTTAGATCTCTTTGTATTAAGTTTATTAATAAAGCTCTCTCAAGTTCTCTCCCCGTGGACGTAGGCCAAGTTTGAGCCGAATCACGTTAAATTGTGTGTTCTTCTTATATCTTTTAATATTCATCTTGTGTGCTCGAGGTAATCGAACTCATCGCGTGCTTGAGGTCGTCGATGGGGATCTCTGTATCTCTCAATTATTGGTATCATAGTAAGTATGATATTCCGTATCATGCACGCAATAATTGGTATCGGAGTATATCAATTTCGTAGCAAAAAACTTTATTCCATTATGGCACACAAGCCACATGGTTTGTGCCCATCCAATGCAGCATCTTGTGCCTTGCTTCATTGAGCATGCAGTTGAGACGTTGTACCATGCTCATGTTCAGTGTCTAAACTATTTTTTTTTTTTTGCAATTTTAAAAAGAAATAGTTCCATTTTTTAAAAAAAGAAGAGATAACTCTGGGTACCCTAAAGTTGCAAACTAATGGCAACTAATAAGGGGTTAAAATACAGCCAACGGCCATATGATTTGTTTATAGATGAATTGGCAAGCTTAGATTTTTAGTGTTGTGTCAGGTACCTGAGATGTATTGAATAGTTCAGAGAGAGAAAATTGTTTATTCTTATAATTAAAATGAAAGATCACGCTCCGGAATTGCAGCCGTTCATGTTTTACATGATACTTTGGCTTTTGACAAACATTAAATTGTTTTTTTGAAAAGTCTGAGCTAGTGCCTATTTGAGGATTTTGTTGCTTGGTTAGACGTTGAGACTAAGATTTTGGTTTATTGACATTTGAGTATTTCAAAAAAGCATGCTTCATTATGGTGGTCATTTTGTTATTACTATCTTATTATTTATGTACAAGTTGTGCATGCGAAATCATTACATGTCGTCAATTAAAGGGTTTTTCATCGAAATTTTGTTGGTGAAAAACAAATATTATCACATTTCATAAAGTATAAAGTACAGTTTCTCTAATGGGGTTTATAGGAGATAAGATTAACGATCATTTGAATAAAACACAATATGATTAGGTAGATTTGCCCAAAGATAGACTATTTAGTAACATATTCTGTTTCACTCTTATTTTGGAATCTCCTAGTTGTGACCCATTAAGATTGATAGTGGTGCTAGGTTACTTAAAATTTTATATATTACTCAAAGATGACTATAGAATTTTAGGTAACCTAGTAGAACAAGATAGAGTACACGTGCTGGAAAGATTAGGATAACCCTAAACCCAAGGATAGGAAGTATATGTAATTGAACCGAACATGATCAATCTACTCTTGAGCATGATTTTATCATCAAATGGATGCAATCATAATTAGTCATTACCAAAAAACAAGATTAAATTGTTGATTGTTGGTCCCGTAGAGTCGAAAGACATAAATCATGAACACTCGACTATCCTAACCCCAGATAGGTTCGTAAAAGTAAATAATTAATGCACATATTTATTTTTTTTGAAAGTAAAATTTCATTGATATATCATAATATGCACTACAGATACAATCCCTAAGGACTTCATGGGGTTGCATGGCTACAGATAGAAGTAGATTGAGGAGAGTACTCTTTACCGTCCATCAAAACTAATCCATTTCAGCTATGCAACCATAGAAGACTTAGGTAAAATACTATTAAAAGCTAATAAATTACAGTCTTAATCCCCAGTTGCTTAAGATCTCAAGCTCTCTTTGACCTGAATTTGTCTTCCAATGGCAGTTTTGTATCAAGACATGAATATCCTCATATAGATTCCTGAACACCATGATTTTGTTCTTCTCTTGTGCTTGAAAGATCCTTCTATTCTGCTCTTGCCATATATGCCACACTGTTGCTGAGGAAGAATTTTTTGCAATGAAGGACACTTTGGATTTGCTGCTAAAAACTGCTGCCAAGTTGTGTGCTTCGTTTTCAAAGTTTGTAATATTGCGACAGAGCTTTAACTTGAGTTTGCATAACGACCACAGATAAGATGAAAAAGGGCAAACAAAATATAGACGGTGTATGGATTCAAGGCAATTGTGGCATAATACACAATCTAATTCTTGTGAGACTCCAAAATGATACAATCTGTCCCTTTTAAGGGGTATGTTTTTAAGGGCTCTGAGTAAGCAGCAGGCATTTTTGGACTGTTAGCAGGGAACCACAGCATGGGATGGATGCAAAAGGTGGAGACGAGGTTCCAACAAAGTTCCATGCTGAACTGAAGTTGAAACACCCTATTGAAGATGCAGTCCAGGTCCAGGAACATACAATTTACTGCTGTATTTCTCAGGTTGGCCATAAACTTCCATGTGCCGCGTCAAGGGGGAGATTGTTTCTCAAAAAGAAGATCCTTTGCAGTATCTCTCCTCCATCCAGATAGCCCAAAGTGATTGAGATGTTAATAATTTCCAGATTTTTAAGCCCAGCTGCATTGATAATATCTGAAATTTTCCTTATGCCTACTCCAACTTCTACCTTTGGTTTGCAGAGTTCATTCCAGCTGCAAGCATGCATTTTACCTTCCCAGAGGAAAGTAGTAAACAGTTTCTTCAGCTCTTTACATGTAGAGACAGGAATCTTGAAGGAATGGATCCAGTGAAGCGATCATGCCATGGAGAACATATTTGATTAATTATATTCTACCTGCAAACGATAATGTTTTTGCAGCCCAGCCCTCCATTCTACCTCAACATTTATCCAACAAAACTGAGTAATGCCTTGCTTTTAGATAATTTATAGAAAGTGGGATTCCCAAATATCTAACAGGAAGTATATCTTCTGGAATACCAACGAGATTACTCAGTTCTTGCCTATTTTTAGAGCTTTTACTAAAGAACGTTTTGATTTTGTTCTTATTTATTGTGAGACCAGTGTGAAGCAAATTCCTGTATCAAGTCATTCATCTCCCGTACTGATCTCTTGTTTGCTCTCAAAAACACCAACATGTCATCAGCATAAAGGAGGTGTTACACATAATTTCTTATTCCCTTCCTGACAGGCCTTCCTGATAGACTGAATGTTACCTAGAGCAGTAGAGATGTCCATTTGAATGGACCAGAACTCCATGGCCAAGACAAAGAAATAGGGTGAGAGAGGATCACCATGGCGAATTCCCCTATTGCCTCTAAAGAAACCAGTAGGACATGTTAGGATTTTGCCTTATTTTGTTAAGAAGAGATGATGGTCCATGAAAATCCAATTGAGTTGGAGAAGACGATGGCTTGAAGCGGAAGAAGCAAATTAAGATAATGCAGTTTTCTTTTCAGGCGATTGCAAGTTTTATTTTCAAGAGGAGTATGAATAGAATTTAATTCCTATTCAATGAAGGTTTATTTCTAAAGATTAAAGGGTCTAAAATCCTTCTAGATCAAAGAGATCAATCCTAAAATGATTGATCTAGATTCTTCAACCATCTAAAGGTCAAGATCATCTCATAGTCCAAATAGGAGTTGTATTGTAAAATTATAAAATAAAAGTTATAACCAAGCATTGTAATTGTCTCAATCAAAACAAGTCTCAAGGAGTTTCTACGACAGAGAGTCTCCAGCAAAGGAGACCAGAGAAAGCCAATAAAGAGAGGAAAAAGTTGAAGGTGCATAGAGAGAAGGTAATACTCTTGTAATCTAGAGCTAAATTCAAGTGTAAGGTGAATACTCTTGTTACATCAAGAGGAAAGTTAGATCTCTTTGTATCAAGCCTATTAATAAAGCTGTCTTAAGTTCTCTCCCTATGGACCTGGGCCAAGTTTGGGCCAACCATGTGTATTTTTTCTTTATTATTCTTTTATCTAAGTATTGCTAGTTTGCTTTACGTCAAGCTTTCCTTTTACAAGTACTGTTCACATTGTCAAGTTCCGCTAACGTCGATCTTGAGAGTCACAACAATTGGTATCAGAGCATATCAATTTCACAACAATTGGTAGCAGAGCTAAAAGTTGACGAGGGCAATATGTCGAAGATAGAAAGTTCTACGACAAAGTTCGAGGTTGAAAAGTTCAATAGTAAAGGAAACTTCAGCTTATGGCAGAAGAGACTGAAGGCATTGCTGGTGCAACAAGGTCTTCACAAGACCTTATAGGGTAAGTCAGCAAAACCTGCAGGTACGTCAAACGAGGACTGGCAGGAGATGGATCTAAAGACGGCAAGCACGATCCAACTATATCTCGTAGACGAGGTTATGTACAACGTGATGGATAAAGAAATGGCTACGAGATTATGGTCAAGGTTAGAAACGTATATGATGAAAAGCCTCTCCAACAAGCTGTGTCTCAAGAAACAACTATATGGGCTACGCATGAAGGAAGGGACATCAGTGTTGGAGCATCAAACTTTTTCAACAAGGTCATTAGCGAGCTTCTAGCCATTGATATCAAGATCGACGAGGAGGACAAGGTATTGATACTTCTCAATTCTCTTCCAGAGTCATATGATCATATCATCACCACCATACTCTACGGTAAGGAAACTCTTATCTTGGAGGAGGTCACGTCAACTCTCTTATCTAATGAGATTAGGAAAAGGCCAAATCAAGAGGAGCAGACGGGATCGGGTTTGGTGGTCACAGGAAGGAAAGGAAGAGGAGAAGGAAGAAAAGGTCCAAACTCATCAAAGGCATGTCACTTTTGTCACAGGGAAGGTCATTGAAAAAATGACTGCATGCATCGGCAAGAGTGGCTAAAGAAGAAGGGGCAATCTACGGAGGTAGACGTAGGAAGCAGTGTAGAGGACACTGAAATATTGATGGCTTTTACGAAGACAACACTTCTCAAGGTAAAGGCTGAATATTTGATTCAAGTAGTATGATTCATGTATGTTCCCAGAAAAAGCTGTTCAATAACTCCTTAGATGCAAGGGAGGAAGGGATTGTCAATATGGTAGATGGCTCGGCTTGCGAGGTCATCGACACTGGGACAATCAAGGTTACAAGAAGAGATAGGACGTTGCGTGCTCTGGAGGCGGTCCAGTATGTTCTGGAGGCATGGTATAATCTAATATCCATAAGGGTGCTCGATGAAGAAGGATGTCGGATCCAAGTGCAACAAAGCGTCATCACAGTCAGCCAAGGAGACAGGGTAATCCTGAAAAGAGAGAGGTGTGGAGGGTTATACAAGCTGAAGGAAGGAAACTCAGTTCGAGGTGGAGTTTTAAGGATAAGCGTGAAAGGGAGTTCATCGTGAGGTGGAGCTTCAAGGAAGACTGTAACAGGACGTGAACCGAGTCAAAGTGTTGCGGAAAAGAGAAAGGGTGCACTCGGGCAAGGCCTGAATAGCCCAAGCCATGGTGGTAAATGTTGGCCCAAAGGCCTTCCACTCTAGTTTTGATGATGATTAACTCATGTAGTTATGTGTACTAATAATCTTGTGTTATTTAGTTTCAGATCATTAATTAAATTATTAGTTGGTGATTAGCTTCAACAAGATGATTTGGAAGCTTTCACATGTTGATTCAAGAGCCCGAGCGTCAAAGATCATATATAGCACTTGCTCGGTGGATCAAAGAGTTTTGGATCGAGTCGGCTTGGAGATTGCGCTCTACAAGAAGACATCGGTACCTAGTTTAGTTTTGTGTTTAGATCCAAATTGTAAAGATTAGAATAGTATGATATGCTCAAGTTCACAACACTCACGTTTCATGTTTTGGTTTTCAGTTTGATTGGTTTAACCGATCTTGGTTTTCATGAATAGATTGATCAAAACAAGTTTACATGGTTTAATGTATATTAGATTTGTTCTATATACATGCATGCTTCATCTTCTTAGACAAACTCAGTTTGATAGTCTATTTCATGTGTTTTATATTTTGGTATTTTTAACAAAATATATTTTGGAATTAATGACAAAAACATGGATATATATATGTTTCATGTATATAGGATTATATCCATATACATCATGCCTAAATGTTGTTTAATATCATGTTTTGTATTTAGATAAGTCTTGGACAAAATGTATTTTCAATTCAAAAATCTAAGTTCTAGAAAATACAGTTTTTGATTTTTGGTAAAAATAAGAAGACACAAAAATGTTTCAAAATGTTTGTTATTTGTGATGAAATTTTTATCACAAGTTTATATTTCAAAATAAAATGATAAAACTATTTTTGTGTAATTTTAGAGATTTTATGAGAATTTTTAGGATTAAAAATTACATGTTTTTCTGACCAGAACTGCTGCTGCCAGGCTAGGTCGGTCGACCGGACGGTCGACCGTACCAAGTAGCTGGTCGACCGTAGCGGTCGACCGACGTGCACGGATACGTGCATGCTGGCTTACCCATAAGCCGGTCGACCGCACGGTCGACCGACTGAGAGCAAGTTGCTCTCGGGTTTCTCCCGGTCGACCGAGCGGTCGACCGGCCAGAGAGCCGTTGCTCTCTGGTTCTGGGGACGGTCGACCGCCCGGTCGACCGGTAGCTGCCTACGGTCAAAAGTACCGTTGGCCGGTCGACCGACCGGTCGACCGGTAGTTCAGTTTTGGCAGTTTCTGCTGCCAACGGCTATAATTTTCTGGGGGCTATAAATACCCCATTGGAAAGAGGTTTTCTCTAAGATTTTAAGAGCTAATTTTTCCTGACTCTCTAGTATTTTTACAGCAATCAAAAGAAGTTTTTGGGCTTTAAATTGAACAATCTATTTGGTGTTTTTTCTAGGGTTTGGAAAATCAAGAAAGGGTTTTTGGAAAAAGATTTTGATTCAACTTCTTCATCTTGGTTTCTAGTTTTTCTCAAAGATTTTCTTTGAGTTTTTTATTTCATTCCTTTGGTTTTCTCCACACTTGAGCTACATCTATTATCTTATTCTATAGGATCTTTGTGTGGGAAAAGAGATTGTTTGTGGTCTTTTGATCACCAAGTTGTAAACCCAATCTTTGCTTGGCTTTGTGCCTTTCCCTCATTGTGTTGAGGAGGTTGTGCATTTGGGTTGTATCCCTCAAGGGGTGAGGTGATCCTTGTGTAGCTTTGTGCTTATCTCTCAAGTTGTGAGGTGATTGTTTGTTGGCTTGGTGTTGTGCCTCAAGGAGGAGGTTGTGTTTGTAAGGAGAGGAGTTGGGTACTCCTTGAGTTTGTATTGCCCCAAATCCTCGGTGGAGGTTCCCTTTATGGGAGTCCTTTGTGGACAAACTAGTGGACTTGAAATCCTTCTGTGTGAAGGCGGGGATGTAGAGCTGGGTGCTCGAAACTCGAAACATATCTTATTGTTTGTGCTTGATCCCTTGGCTCTTACTCTCTCTTTATATTGTGCCTTGCATCAATTCATATTGTTTATTCATATTTATTTACTTGGCTTGTTTGAGTGTGCATCTCTTGTTAATTGCAATTAGTTTTTAAATTTCGCATTAAGTACATTAGATTAGCATTATCACCTATTCACCCCCCCTCTAGGTGATTTCAATTGGTATCAGAGCCTCCGCTCCTGATATTTAGGTTTAACCACTTAGGAGTGAGATCTTGGTTTGCTAATCTTCATTTGCATTTTTCATTTGCACACATTTAGTTTGCACTCATGGATAGCCCTCCTATGTTTGATTTTTCTAGACATGATATTTGGAAGGCCAAGATGAGTAGTCATTTAAAAAGCCTAGGACATCTAGTTTATCAAGCCAGTACTCAAGAATCCTACCCTAATGCTAGCAAGCATAAAAAGGCAAATGCATTAGCACTTAAGACACTTAGAGCATCTCTTAATGAAGATCTTTTACATGTGTTTACTCATTATGACTCGGCTTTTGCAGTTTGGAGCATATTGACTTCTCCCGAGCTTCCAAGGATTATCAACAAGTTGAGAAGATCTAGGAGAGACAAGTCCGACGAGCATTGCCTCATGGTCCAAGGGAAAGACTCCCTTGAGGTACAATCGGATTCTCAACTAGATGATAGCTCTAGTTCATATTGCTATGGGTGTTTTGAAGTTCAAAATTTAAATGTAGAACTTGTCTCTAAGCTTAAAAATTTTGTGAAAAAACATGACCTTTTGAAAAAGAAACATTTTGAATTAAAAGAAGAAATGAAGGATTTGTGCTCAACTTTTGAATTAGTTTTGCAAGAGAAGGAAGAGATTACTAGTGAACGTGACTCACTAAGATCTCAACTAGACCTTGCCCTAAAAGAGATTGATGTTTTGAAAAGCAAAAATGATTGTAATGATGTTGTGAAAAACAATGAGGTTTTATCTTCTAAATTAGATTTTGTTTTAAAAAATAACCTTGCATTGAAAAATGAAATTGATTTCATTACAAAAGAATTGGATTTTGTTTTAAAGAAAATTGATTCTTAGAAAATTGAATTGTCTTCACATATTTGCCATGCTAGAGTAGCTTCTTCATCTAGCACACCTATTGCATGCTCCACTTTATCTTCAACTATTGAAAATGATATAAATGTTTTGAAGAAGAGTGTTGATTGTTTGGGCTCCACTTTGAGCCAATGTACTTTAAATCATACACGCTTGGAAGCCTTGGTTCGTAAGAAACAAGGTCCATCTTTGCATGCACACTCATCACGGCATACACATGCTCATCACGATTACAAACTTCACATGTATGCTCATGTGTACACTTGTACACATTGTGGACGTAAGGGCCGCCTTGCTAAATTTTGCTTTGATAGAATACATGATGTAAATTTAGCAAATAAATTTGTTTGGGTTAGGAATGATACTAACCCCCATGGACCAAAAAAGTTGTGGGTACCAAAGACCACCCCTCTTGTCTATGATGTAGGTGTGGGCTCTCACATGACGTGAGAGTAGCGGTACCTTGGAGTGGATGCGTTCTGAGCTTCATGGGGTTTCGCTTCCCCCGAGTCCAATTTTCAACCAACTTGTCCTCCATATCCACCTTGTCCACAATATTCCCAAGATTCATACTCAGATCCACCCATTCAGAATAGAAAACCATCTATCCGGGAAATGATGAGTATGCAGGAGTCCAAGCAACAATCACCATCAATCTTAGACATGATGATGCGTGAGTCCACCGACTCACAACTTCATCACGATAACACTTCCTCTTTTCAAGTCCAATCACAAAATGATGCACCAATTGCCTATGAAAAGATGCTTAAAGCCATGATTCAGGCTAGATTAGCTCGTGATCATGAAATAGATATGATGGTTCAATCTTTACGTTCTCACCGTCCGGCCAATTCTGCTTTCGCTGACCACTCTCTTAGAGCCGAAGAGTCACGTTGCTTTGGACAACAAGATTCTAATTCAGTACCATCATTTGAGCTTGCCGAAACTCCAATTGATAGTTTGACAAGTTATTCCTTTCCTGAAATAGAACTTGAGCATGAATATGATCCTGATCTCCCACTTGGTGATTCAATTTTACTTCCTGATTCAATAATGACTCCGGTGTCTCCACCTGATTTTACTTTTCCTGAGTCAATATTGGATCCTGTACCAATTCATCATCAAATTGAATCACCCATTTTTGATGATCATATTGAACTTGACCAATTTTGCAATTTTGAAAGTCTCATGGATAAATTGGCAAGTTCTCATTTTTATGATATTGAGCTCAATAAGATATGTGACCTAGATTCTCAAATCTGTGATCAAGTTCAAATTCCCGAATTATTATTGACTCCTGTTTTGTTACCCGACTTAGGTAATCTTTTAGAGTCAGTTTTAATTCCACACCTATCATTCCTGAACTTGAATCACCAATATTGAGTCACATTCCATTGTGGGAAGATGATTGTGGACTTGAGTTTCAGCTTATTGATTTGGACCCACTTCCTGAACCTAGCCCAACTCCTGAATCCTTACTTGATTTAAGTTTCTTTCCTGAGTCGGTATTCGTTCCCATACTTACGACGTCCAAGTCAATCATTCCATCTTTTCACACTCCATTTTGGGACAAGGCGGTTGACACAATTGACTCTGAATATAATTATGAATTATGGAAATTTGATGGGGTGAAATTGCTAAAAAATGATCATACATACATTTTAGTGGGTTATACAAGGGAAATTTCTGGTAGGTTCCTCCAAATACTACTTTATCTTGATTGGGTAGCAACGCTTGGCCCAATTAGACCACCACCGGAACCACCACCTTGAGGTAACTTCTGCCTTCCCTTCTTCTTTTTCATGCATACATGCATACATTCATACATTCATACATTGAGGACAATGCATGAGATAAGTGTGGGGGGAGGCTTTACTAACATACTAACATAAGTAGAAACTAACAAAAATTTGCTAATTAAAAAATAATAATAATAATATAAAAAGGACAATATTTTGACTTATCTTTTGAAAGAAATCTAAGTTAGTCTTAAGAATTAGGAAAATCATGATTAGGAATTCTAAAAACTTGGTCAAAATAAATAAATTGTTGAATTTTTAGGTATAGGAGGAGAAATTGAATAAGTAGTTAGTCTTAATTTTTACCTTAATGAAATGTGCATACCTAATGCATATCTAGGATTCTAAGACAAAGACCCTTGTGCCTCATAAAAAAAAAATAAAAAAAAATCACCAATTAAGCTGGATACATGTGCCTCAAGAAGCATAAGTATTCACGCCAAAAGGTGAGTTCTAAATAAAATAAAGTCCTTAGTTTTGTGGCCTAGTTCACTCGAATTTGAGTCCGCGGGGTGTTTTCTCACCTGGTGCCCTAAAGCCGACCAGTTTGGGAGTCATTGACTTTAAGTTCGCTACATGGGTGGACTAGAAAGCCTAAGGAAACTAAGAAAAATTACTCATATATGTATTAACACATCTAATAGTCAATTAGTTAGGTATGAGAGCCTCAAGAAGCCTTCATGCTTACACGAAAGAAAATTAGATGAGTTATACATATTAAAAAAAACAAAACAAAAAATAATAATAATAATAAAAAGGCATGAGAGTCCAAGTTAAGGAATTCCTAGTAAAAATTCACAAGGATGCATATGACTTAGGGTAACGAAAAAGACTATATAAAGTTCAATTTTGACCCTTACCTAAAATGGATAACAATTCACTTTATAAAGACTAAGTTTAAGAATGAATAAAAATGAGGATCCTAAAAACTTATAGATTACTTAGTCTTTTCAAAAGTATTTCAAATATTTTCTTTTTTATGGATTTTGTGGGTGTAATCCGCTGAAAACCCTCACGAGACAACACTCGTCCTTTAGGGTAACCTAGGGGTTTAACGGCTTGTTGCACATGCTAAGTGCAACCGTGATTCCTACGAAAGTGAGTTAGCTAGTTTAGTTTTTTTTTTTCTTTTTGATTTTTACTCGAGGACGAGAAAAAATAAGTGTGGGGGTGTGATAGGTAGTAAAAAGTGCATATTTTTCAATACATTTACTATCACATTTTCATATTTATTCCTATAATTCTGTACATTTACTAATATTTTATCATTTATTGTGTGCAAGCCTTGAGAAATAAAAATAAAAGAATAAAGCCTCAAAAGAAGCCCAAAAGCCCATGTTTAAAGCCCAATGTAAAAGTTGCAATTAACAATTGTCAAAATTGCAATTACTAAGGGCAATAGTTGCAAATACTAAAATAAGAGGAAAGGATAGACTTCTATTCAACCCTAAATACTTGCAGGATGAGGATAAAAGCCAAAGAAGAGAGTGCAAAGATAACAAATTCGTTGTTAAAAGATTTGGGATTTAGGTAACTTGCTTTCCAAGTTATCCCGAAATCCACAAATAAAGAGTCAGGATGCAGCTTCCAGAAGGAAACGCCCAGATGGACGGACCAGAGGAGGCCACGCGCAAAGCGCGTGGCCAGAGACCACCCAAGAGCCGCGGAAACGCGGCCCAAGCCGCGTTTCCGCGGCAAGACAGTTGATTCTGGCGATAAGTTTTTTTGGGAGAGTCGTCCCGGGACTCTACCTCCTTCTGCACCTATAAATACCCCTGCAGTCGCAACAGAGAGGGCGTACAGAAAATACAAAGCTAAAAGCTAGGGTTTTTGGCTTTCTTCTAGTTGTAGTTTAGGTTTTTATTTCTTTTTGTAATTTTAACTAAGAGGAGAGGATATTTTCATGGAGGAAGGAGACCAGCTTGTATTGAGGTGACATCGGTGTAAGTAGTCCTTTCTTTCATTATTAATAAAATCAATTCGAAGTTTGTTTCTTTTTATTCTTCTATTGTTGTTCTTCTATTTTTGGTTTATTTTCTCTGATGTCTTGCAAACCGTGAGAACTGGTCTCTTCGAGACTGCCTAGCCGAAGAAGCGCCCTTGATGGCCTATGGAGATGAACAAGCCTTCTCTTTAATTTGTCTTTTCTTTTCTTGTAGTGAGATCACGAAGGTGGAAGATCCTATACGCCATACTTGAATGCCTTCCAAGACAAGAAGTAAGTCGTTGCAAACGGATCAAAGTAAGCATGACAGAAGAGGTAGGTACGTGTTATAGTTTTCTTTCTTTTATTTCTTTAGTATAGATCACCACATCTTCCACATCTTTCCAAATTCTTTCCCTACTCATTGTAAATACCATTGTAACTAATAAAATAAATAAAAAAAGAGATAACTTACTTAAACGCTTCCATCGCTAGTCCCTCCCTGAGGATCACGACCCGCATAGCCATTGCTACCGCGGATTAGAATTGAGCACCTTGCACATCTTGTTCTAAATCTAAAATTCTTTATTTTGTGTGCAGGGAAAATCTCAATCAAAACCCCTACCTTCCAAGGGCGGTTGGTTGGGAGACCATACTCATGTATGCTTTATAATAAAAATCATTTTAAACTTGAACATGCGTTGAGAGGATAGGAATATGAGATATACATTTGATCTTAGTGTTTGTTTTTCAATTGGTATCATTGGACTCTTTCAATTGGTATTATAATTGATATTTCTTTGTATACTCATATCTTTGTATGTATGTATGCTTACTTTTCAAATGGTATCAATTTCAATTGGTATCAAACTTTTCATACATATATGTTTCATTTGTGCTTATTATATCCCTATATCTTGAGCACAAAATTTTATTTATGCTAAAGCTTGAGCTTCAACATTGTTTCAATTGATTCACTTTTCAATTGTATCTTAATTCAAGCTTATGCATGTGTTTAGTTTGTATTTCATAAAGGGGAGAAAATTCGATTATCATTTTTTCAATTGGTATTTTGTTTTACCATTGAGTTTGTATTCCACTCCCTTGCTTTATGATAGAAAATTTTCTATTGGTATCTTATGCCTTAAAGAATAATAATTTCAATTGGTATCAAGATTTATGTTTAGGAATTCAAATTTGTTATGTTTAAAATTTCAATTGGTATCATATCAAGATTGTTTACTTAAAATTGGTATGTTGTTTATTTACTTATCAATTGGTATCAAGATTTTTGTTTTCAATTGGTATATGTTTTCATAAAAATGTTTTATATGATTTGTTTCAATGCATCGTTTACCTTTATTTCAATTGGTATCATTTGATATAGGCATTTCTTGAATTATTTTATACTCATTTCAATTGGTATCATATATGCACTTCATTGACACATTTTTAATTAGTATCATGTTTGATTTAACCCCTTATTGATATTTTTGTTTTAGACAATAAGGGAGAAGATTTTTTTGAATTTTTTTTTTAGTTTTTACCCATTTATTGATGATTGACAAAACGGGGGAGATATATTTGAGTTCATATATGCATATTATGTTTTTTGCATATATTAAGTTTAATTGGTATCTAGAACATGTTTTAAGTAAGTATCTAGATGTTTTAATTGGTATCTAGAGCATGTTTTGTTTTGACAATTTCAATTGGCATCATAGCGATTTCAATTGATATAGAACAAGTTTTATTTTATTGTTTTATGCATGACTATGCATGTACATGTTTAATATTCATTGCATACTGTACGGGGCCGGAAAGTTTTGGTGGTCGGAGAAAGTGGTTTTAGCTGTAAAGATTTCCTTGATTCAAGCGAAACGATTACAACCAAAGAACTACTCTTCCCTCTTTTCCAGTTACAAGGGAGGGAGGATGTCTGAATCTTCCCTTTGTTTAAAGCTGGGTTCTTCGTGTGGCGATGGAGAGTGAATCTTGTTCTCCGTTGACCAGATGACCGTCCTGGACCGTCGGGGGTCTTCTCTTCGGTCGGTAGAAAGAGTAACTCAGCTCCGTCTACCAAAACTCTCAAAGAGGAGGTAGGCGAAGAGCGGCTAGTACTCAGTAAGCTCGCTGAAGAGTCGTGCTTCTCTCTTGATGATCCTCCTGCCTGGATTCGATCGATTTTGATGATGCCTTATCTCAAAGCTCTCTCTCTTCAAATCCGATCTTCTCCCAGCCTCCATTTTTTTTTTCTCTTCATAGCAAATAAGGCTATTTATAGGGGTCTCAGGGGGTGAAGGTGCCTCCTGAAAACGCTCCCGAATGAGGGGCCACTACCCGCTACATGCGCGGTGACTGGCCCCGCAATCAGGGCAGTTGCAACTGAGACGCGGGCGTTGGGCCAAACGCGCCTTGAAGTTTGAGACGCGGGCGTCGAGCCAAACGCGCCTTGAAGTTTGAGACGCGGGCTTCGGGCCTTCACGTCTGGATGCTGAGGCGCGGGCGTCGGGCCGACGCGCCTTGATGCTGAGACGCGGGCTTCGGGCCGACGTGTCTGAACGTTGAGACGCGGGTGTAGAGCTAACGCGTCTTAATGCTGAGACGCGGGCATCGATTCCTCGCGTCTAGAGCTTGAAACTCTGCTTCCTTAATGGCTTGTCTGTTTAGTCATTTTTAGACAGCCTACAGAACCCCCTCCAAAGTTTCTGATATTCCGCAGTTGAATGGGACGGATTTCGGAATACTTTGGATCTTAGCCGTGTTCGCGTTTATGACTGGACTGTTGATGCTTCGGGTTTGATCTTATCTGGAATTGGTCTTCGTGAGTGTACTGTTGAACTCTTTGAAGCCGTCAGAGTTGATCGTGTTGAGTGTCTAGATACACAGTCTAGACCTCCCCGATTGCTTTTAGTCTGTCACGGGTGCGCTTTTGGCCGGGAGTGGTTGGTTGTCTGTTTGCGTCAGTGTACTGTTGAACCGACTTTGCAGAAGCAGGAGACTGGACGCAGGTTCCTTTTTGAAAAAGCAGAGACTGCTTTAAAGACGCGACTTCTTAGCGAGACGCGATGTTTGCCTGTTTGAGGGGACGCGGACTTGGAGAGACGCATCTCTTGAAATGCAGACGCGATTTTCTGGGTGCATTTATGATGATGCTGACGGGGCATGTCCACCGAAGAGCCGCGTACTTTGGGACGCGCACCTGTGCCATGTCATGATTACGCCGCCAGCTGGCCTGGGGAAACGGCGAGATTTCGCCTTTTGGCGCGCGGATCCCCCGGTTCATTAAATGAACTGCTCCACGTGTCACTTCTGACTTGTGGCGGGGTCGCGACGCATGATCTTCCCTGTTCAAACAATGATTTGGCTCCACGCGTCAGGCAGCGATTCGCTGCAGCGTTTATTGGGCCAAACGCTGCGTATCTTCGCGAATCTCTGTGCCTATAAAAGGCAACAGTTAGAGAGATGTATCTTCTTCTCCGAACGAACGCATTCTCTGAGAAAAAGAACTTCCTTCTCTCTCCAACTATTCATCTCCTCGCTCGGATTTCTTGATCTTCAATGGCTCCCAAGACAAAACCGACTGCATCGACCTCAAGGGCGACCGTCGCCGAGGCTAAGAGAGATGCTTCCTCTGCGCAGGAGGGTGTTTTCCGAGGTAAAAATGCACCTTCGGTGTGGGTTCCGCCATTAAAACATGTTCATAGAACCCTAAGGACCTTTAACATAAGATCGTGTTTGATTCTCGGACGCTGTCCTTGAGATGATAACCGGGGCGCGGGCCTGATGATCCGACGCTGGTGAACTCTGCACTCTGGGTCCTTCACTTAGAATATTTCTAATTGTGAAGGTCTCTGGACGCGATTTGTAGAACGCGGATTTGATCCATGCGTTCTGTGCCGCGTTTTGTGCCATCAGGCGCTGGCGTCCGAGTCCAAGCACTTTGAAATTTCACAAGTCTTGGTTTGCAGAACGCGGATTTGATCCTTGCGTTCTGTGTCTTCAACCGCCGATTTTGTAGAATCTGGCGTTTGAGTCCAAGTACTTCGAATTTTCATAAGTCTTGGTTTGTAGAACGCAGCTTTGCAGGTCTGGACGCGGATTCGAAAAATTCCTGCGTCCAGTATCTCTTCTACGTTTTGGTGCAAGTTCGCAGGTCTGGACGCGGATGATAACTCCTGCGTCCATGTCTCGGCTGCGTTTTGAATTATGAACACTTAGCGTCTTCCCTTATTTTTGGCAAAGTATCTGACCAAGTGTCTTTTTCTTTTGCTGTGCCGCATGTTTCAGGTTCACTCGCCAAGATGCACCATTTTGGCCGCGTGGGTGGTGCCGACCGGGGCTTGACCTTTGTGCAAAGAATGAGTGTCCCCGTGACTGCTGACCAGTTGCTGGATCGCAGGCTCTCTAATGTTAACAGGAGAACCTTCCGGGCACTTATGACCGATGCCGCGCTCAAAACGGATGACGGTGTCAGGTTGGAGAAGCCTGCATTCTTCTTTGGGGATCATATCTATGATGATGGCCGTCGTGTGTCTGAGGGGACCTATAAATGGCTCCGTGAGATAAAGGGCGGAAGATTCTTTCTTCCAGACATGGAGAGGATGTTCCCGATGTCCTACTTTCAACACATGTCTGTTCCCCGAAAGATGGAATGGGACATTTCCCAGTATATCCCTGAGATCGCCCTTGGTGACTTTGGCCTCCAAAAGGTAGACCGCCATGATAGTCATGACGGGTCAGTTGTCGGACTGTTCCCTGCGTCGTCCAAGCCTGAAATCCCAATTGGAGAGATCCCGGAGCTTGCTACCACCTTCCTCAATTCCTTCATAGAAGCAGGGGGTGACTATCCTGTCGACTTCCGTGCGTATGGATGGGTCCATTCTCCAGAGAATTACTGGTGGGGCAGGATGGTGGGTTTTGTCCTTACCAATCTTGAGGGGCCGCTGAAGCGTGTGGGGCTGTACCCAGCAGTCAGGGCCGTGCAGTGGGGCGTCCCGATGAGTTCCCATAACTTCTTTGGGATTCTGGAGCGCTACAATCCTCGGACGGGGACATTCTTTACTCCGGTCGGAGAGATGGGCCTTGCCCTACACGAGTTGTATGAGGTCTCCGGGTTGTCGTCAGGGGATATTCCTTACGAGGAATTTGTTCCAACCACCAGGGAGCTGCGCCTTTTGGAAAAAGAATCTCCTCAAGTGTATGAGACCTACTGGGAGGTAATGTGCCATTTCTACATCTGCGGTCAGACAACTGCCTGGAGGTCAGGAGGCGTCAAGCAACTATCCTGGGCTGATTATCTGTTTAATAATGTCAGCAATAAAGATCTCCCAGTAATCCGACTAGCTCCTAGTTCTGGTGGGGAAGTTGAAGACAGGATCGACGCGGCTTCTGACAAGTTCTACACCACGGAGTCGAACGAGGACGGCTTCGACCCTGACTTGGTCTTTGAGAGCTTTCATCATCAAGCCCGGACCCCTATTCTGATCAGGCGCTGTTGGCGGGTTTCCTGATGTTGTGGCTGAAGAGGTGTGTGGTGCCCACGCTACCACATGAAGTTATTGTGGCAGATGTGGTGTACCCGGCGGTACTCTTGGCTCATGGCCACCCCATAGCCCTTCTTCCCGCCGTGGTGGCTGGTATTCAAAGCGGGCTGCGGGTGTTGACCAAGAGCTTCTGCGGACCCCCAAAGACTGCTAATTCTCGTGGGGAGCC
This sequence comes from Agave tequilana, assembly GCA_038442645.1. Taxonomy (NCBI): domain Eukaryota; kingdom Viridiplantae; phylum Streptophyta; class Magnoliopsida; order Asparagales; family Asparagaceae; genus Agave; species Agave tequilana. The sequence continues at coordinate 218,738 of JAVJIF010006475.1, forward strand.
GTATACCGACTCAGAGGGGAACCCGACGGTGAGGCACCCCAACCCGCGAATTGAGCTGCCTTACACGTACCTCATGGCTTGGTACGTGATGCATTGCCCATCTCTAATGACGGCGGCGCGTGGGAGCGTGGATCATATCCCATTTGTGCAGCGGCTGGAACGTTCAGAGTGGCATGACACCTACCTGTATTACATTAGGAAGCGTCTTTCCTGTGCCGCCAATTACCAGCTCAACCGCTGCTTTCCAGAGGTTCAAGGTGCAGCCCCCGGGGAGCTGTTCACGGATGTCGCTGGGCGGGATGACTTCTCGCAATTGCCTGCTGGAGCCTTCTGGTGGTTGATCAATATACGACCAGGATATGTGCTGTTTCGCCAAGGACTTCCTGCACTATCGAGCCGTATATGCCAAGTCGTTTTGCCCGACAATTTGGCTATGATCAGCTTTACGTCGGGAATCCTAATGCTCAACTTGCCTTTGACGGGAATCTGTTCGAAGGCGCTCGGGCTTGGTATTACAGTGTGGCTGGAGGGACGGGAGCAACGTTCCATCTACCCGACGAGGCGCCTAAGTGCCGTATGAGCTTCAGCTTCTGTATTTGGTACTCCCAAGCCGGCCAGACGCCAGATCTTATTCCGGAGTCTTCATGTCTTGAGAGTATCAATGCCAGTCTCGAGGAGAGGTCTGAATCCAGTAAACGTACTAAACTCCTCGACCAGTACCTGAAAGCTCAGAGGGAGGTCGAGAAACGATCGAGGAGGGAGCCCCCAGTAGTGAGGGCGGCACCGCGACCGGCAAGGGCAAAGCCGCAAGCGACGAGGGCGGAGCCACCAGCAATGAGAGTGGAGCCGCGACCGGCAAGGAGGTCGAAGCAATTGGCGAGGAAGCGTCGTCGACGCTCTGCTTCTGTAGTTGAGCCTGCCCCAAAGAAGGCTCGGAGGGACTTAACGGCTGAAGTCTCTCAATCCAGAGCTATCTCTGCTGGAGCTGAGGTTCCTCCTGAAGGTGTCCCTGTTAGAGTTGAGGAACCGTTGGAAGATGAAGATTTTCCAAGCTTGGTCCGTGCTCCTAGGTCACGCAGCGAGACCGTGGAGGAAGGGGAGCTTGTTGAGCGCCCCCTTATTGCTGGTGATGCTGAGTCACCGGAGATTGACATAATGGGCGAAGAGGATGTCGAGATTCCAGGAATCTCAACTCAGCCCGAATTTCCTCCTGCTCATGAAGGGAGAGACGAGGTACAGCAGCCGGGGTCTCCTAGCGTCTTTATTTCCAATCCTCGGGCAGTTGACCCTAGTCCTACCCACTGGGGTGATTGGGGGTAAGGCTCCTGTTGCGGAGCTTCCTCGTGTGGCGCTATCGTCTTCTTCGTCATCGGGAGAAAGTGACTTTGAAGATAAAGTCGACTATGGCGATGAACCCGCTCTTCCTGATCAGGGCGGATTCTTTGACGTCTCGGAGGAGGAACAACATGAGGGTGAGCCCTCGATGGCGCCATCGTCACTGGCGACAATTGCTCCCACTGACGGTATTCTTTTCTCCTTCTGTTTAATTCTCTTTTTTCATGTTGAAGAGGATGTTCTAACATTCTTCTTTTGTACTGCAGGGTCAGCTGGAGGTACCGGGGCTCAGCCCGAGGGAGTTGAGGCTTCGGTTGCCGAGACAACCTCAGTGGGGGCAGCTGTTGAAGTTGGGGAGCCTTCCCCTTTGCCAGGAGGGGAAACAACCATTGAGGCTGAGGAGGCTCTCACTCCGCCGATGGAGAAGGCTACTGCTGAAGCTGGGGAGACTCCCATTCTACAGGACTCGACGCCTCTGGACCTCGAACCTAGTAAGGCAGCTCTGACTGAGGGGGCTCAGGTGGGGAGTCTGACGATCAGCACCCTTCCAGAAGGCCACACAGCTCAATCCTCGGTGGAAGTTTCTGAAGAGGTTGTGCTTACAGCTCCTTCCTTGGTCGTGGAAGCTCCTGCAGAGGCAGCGCTCCAGGAAGCGCCAGTGGGTAGTCTTGCTCTTGCCACATCGACGGCCGGCACGGCTCTCGTGCGAGAAGACCCGCCCTATATCCCTTATCCCGTGACAGAAAAAGGGTCGGGAAGCTTCTTAGGTGGTGAAGACATGGGGAGCTGGCACGTCAGATGGTGCAACAATTCTTCTCCTCGATGGGATCATGTATTGATCTCATCTTCCGTGGACACAGCACCTTCCAGTTCGCCCAGAGGCTTCTTGAAAATATGGCCGTGAGCGTCGAATTGGCGGGAGGCCCTTCACTTGCCAGGGCATGCCTGCAGGTGGTAGAGCAACTTGGAGATAACCTGCGGGAGCTGGAATCTTTGGAAGATGCTGGTTCTTCCGATGAGGCCAGGCCATCCTGACTAGGCTCCTAGCTGCTCAGGAACGGGAGCGACAGGAGGCGGAGGCGCAGATCACTGCCGAGGTCCGTGACCTTGAATATTCCAAGGCTGAATTTCAAAAATTAGCCGGAGGTTCGAGGGAATCTGAGCTCAGTGTGCAGAGCACGGAGCAGGTCATCCTCAGAACTCGGGACATTATCGCCAAGGCGGAAGCTGTTCTTGCGCTAAATGAGGAGAAACTTGTTTCCCTCAAAAAGGAGCTTGAGGAGCAACGGGCTGCTACGGCGCGTGCTGAAGAGAGTCTATCCCTGCAATCTTCCAGGGTGGAATCTCTGCGGATGCAGCTGGCTACCAGAAGTTTCTTATCTGAGACGGAGCTGCGGGACCGGGCTATCATGGAGGCTGAGAGGACGCGCCAGCATGAGATTCACCGCCTTAGGGAACAAATCTGTTCCTTGGTGAACCAGGACATTTAGCCTTCTTTTCTTCTTCTTCTTTTTTTTTTTAAAGAGAAGGGACACTCTATTTATTAAGAGTGTTTGTATCCACTTCTATCATTTCTTGATATAATAGAAGTTTTCTTTAGAGCTTTTGTCCCAATTTCTTTGTCCTGTTGTGGATGAGTCCAACTCTTGATCACTAGTCGTGATTACTGAACCCAAGTCTTCTTGATGAGACGCAGCATAGAGTGAAAATGCGGCCTCCGAACGCAGCGTCAATCACAGGGTGAGACGCGGTTCTTAGTTCATGAGAACTTAGGCAGGCTAAGTCCTTTTGACAAGACGCAGCATCAATCCATAGGGAGACGCGGCCATCATTGCTTCATGAGACGCGGCATTCATTCAGGGAGACGCGGCTCTGGATAACGCGGATCTGCTTCTGCGAAGAAGGAAGCGGATCAGGCAGACGCGGGAGACGCAGCCTTGTGCCTTTCCCTTAATTCAAAATGGATTAAGTGCTCTCTGAGGGGACGCGACTTTGACTCGCGCGGGCATCTTTCTGGGACGCGGATGTGTGGATAGTTCTTCAATCCGCGTCTGAGTGTAAACTCCCAGGCGTTACATACAGCCTGTCATAGGGATTTGGTGTGATCTTTAAATATCCGATGCGGTTTTTCCGCTTTGTTTCCCGAAGCAGTTGTCCACGCGTCGGCTGCTGATTGGGCTTGAGTATTGATTCTCTTAAACGAGAAATCAGTGCGGGCGGTTGGAGATCAGCGCCAGCGGCGATTCTCGAAGCAGCGTTACACGCGTCCGGCCCTTATTGGATCTTGGCAGTTGTGCAGTTATTATGCCGGCGGTTCAGATTACGGGGCCATTAATCGCTATTATCAGGAGTTGCCTATAAATAGGGCGCCCCTTCTCCCTTCAATCCTGCCTTTGGACTATTTTGTTTTTTGAAAGAGAGAGCGCTTTGAGAAGCTTCATCTTCCTCAGCGAATTGTCTCCATGGATGAGGAAGGCTCTGAAGATGACCCAGGGCTTTTAAGCTCTTGTTTGGTTTCTTTAGGAGAAAACAACTCTTTGCCTTGTGACCGCGTTTGCGTCCTGGTGCAGAGATTACAACTCTTGATAGAGGTCTCCACGGGTATGCCGTTCGTTTCACCATGACAATTTAGATTTACCATGGCCTGTACCTTGGCTTCATGTCATCTGGACCCCCTCATGAAGTCTGCATTGGTGCACTCCTTCTGGAATTTGTACCATAGACCTGAACTTCTCCGGACGCGCGTGCAGGAATCTTTGGCACTTGGCGTTGGCGCGTTTTATGGCTTATGCCTTAGCGCATTTCATGGCCAATGCCTTGGACAAATTCCAAAAAAGGTTTCAGACCCGCACCTTGCAACTCCTGTTCATGGAGATGGCAATTTTCGGCGTTTGTGCCTTTTCGGTGTTTGTGCTCTTTGACCTAGGCGCAGAATGGGACCGCGTTTTGATTCGCGTTTGTCTCTGCTGACGCAACAGTTTGGCTTGCTGCGCGTGTCATTCCTGCGTCTTGGCAGACTGCATGGATCATTCCAGCGTTTGGCTGATTGCGCGGATCATTCCCGCGTTCGCCTCTGCTGACTTAGTTTTTCTCTGTTTACACTAAGTTGCAGATTGTTCTTATTCTCTCTTTTTTTTCCTTGCAGGTTTGCTGGGCTCTTGGAAGAATACTTCGGTCGACGAACTCGTTCAACGTTCACCTATGAGAGAATATATTATGGTCCTCGTCACCTATAAGAGAGTATATTACATCTCTGACGAGGACCCGACCCTCGCCAAGGTCTCTTCAGATCTGGTGCAAGAGACGGATAGGCTGAGTATCGGCGAGGGTCCGGCGGTTGCGGTGGCGGAGGGATCCTCTTCCTCTCCCTATCCCAGAAGTGACATCGAGGACAGTCCGTTGGATGGCCTGCTGGGGAAAGGGATGGTGATGAATGCAGGACTCTCTGCTGCCGCTGGACCGAGTGGAGGGTGGCATCCTTTGTGATGACTCCGAAACTTCTGCTCTCACCCCCAAGAGTGACTCCATGTTTGTTGGATGGTCTACTAGGGAAAGAGGCGCGCCTGAACGAAGGGTTGCAGGACCTTCTCTTGCCACCGGACCTCAAGAACACCATTGCTCTCGGCTTGGTCAGCTAGGGCGCTTTCGAAGTTGGCGTCATGCATCAAAGTGCAACCGGTTCCAATTGTGCACCTGGGATCAGATGCAGTTTCAAGGAGTGAGTACGGCCTCAGAGAGAGAGAGGGACTTCTTTGTACTCCTTAATTGTAACACTCAATCTTATTGTATAAGAGAGCGTTTTGTATCACTTTCATGTGTTTGGATATGAATAAAAGTGACACTTTTCTTTTTGCCTCTTTCTGTTGTCTTGAACGTTTTGTTTTAGAAGCAAAAGAATGATTTTGGTGGACCTGCCACTTTATAAAAGAAAGTGACAGGTGGAGTGCGTACCCCCAGAGAAGGTGAACTTTTATCAAGGATTTGGGATTAACTTGATTTAGATCAGCTGGGGATTTTGATGGAAGCATTGTTTATTGGTGTAATGTTAACCAACACTGCCTCCAAAATGAATTTGATACTCGGTTGGGGAGAATATCAAATGAAACTAGACTCGTGGGGAATCTAGTAGGATTTTTACCGTTAGAGGTGTGATATTAACTTAACGGTTTAGAAGTAGTCTTGTCAGAAGTGTAATGTTAACTTGACAAGGATGTGAGTTAGAGGTGTGATATTAACCTAACTCATCAGCATCTCAGTTTTATTTGGAAAACTGAGGGTGTCACTGTCATAGGTGTGATGTTTAACTTAACAGTGATAGAAATGCTAGAGGTGTAATGTTGAACTTGGCATTAGTCGTCTCGGCTTAAAGAAGTCAAGGAAAGGTCATAGCCATAGGTGTATTGTTGAACTTAGCAATGACTCGGATGCTAGAAGTGTAGTGTTAACTTGGCATCGTCCATTTCAGCTTCGATATGGAAGTCTGAAGAAAGGTGACATCAGAGTGTGATATTAACTTGACAGGCACTCGATGTACTGCTTAGAGGTGTAATGTTAACTTAAACAGTAGTTTGTCAGAGGTGTGATATTAACTTGACAAGAATTTGCTTGCGATAGGAGCAATTTGAGGACCTGTCATTCTATTGATGAGAATTGACAAGTGGAATTTGGGTGCCAGAGGTATAGTGTTTAACTTGGCAAATTTGAGAGTTTGTTACTCTATGCAGATTTAACAAGCCGGTTTGTACTCGACAAAGAGTATTCATTACCAGAGGTATAGTGTTAACATGGTAATGATTACATTTTGTGGTCCTACCATTCTATGGGGAATTGGTAAGGGATTTTTGGAGGGAAGAGTGGAATCAAGTCCACTTAGGATTTTTAGCAAACCCTCAGCTATCAACGGGTTTGTCATGCCTTTACCACTACCGTTTGAGTTGGGCTAGCCATGCTATTCCCTCAGCATGATGAGTTGTCGAAGACTTGTGTTGGACTTAAAAGCCAACATTTCTTCTATCCTTAGCCGTCGGAGGCGTCGGATCAAATGGGAACGTGTCCCTTAGTTTTTAGCAAATCCTCAGCTATCAACGGGTTTTGTCATGCCCTTACCACTACCGTTTGAGTTGGGCTAGCCATGCTATTCCCCTCAGCATGATGAGTTTCGAAGACTTATGTTGGACTTAAAAGCCAACATTTTCCTCTATCCTTAGCCGTCAGGGCGTCGGATGTTTGATCAGAGGTGTATTTTTAACTTGATCGGTGGAAGAATGCCATCTAGGGATAGTATTTCTTCAGGAATTTGCCATTGATTGGCATCATGAGTGTATCGCATTTGAGGTTATGAGGCTATACGATCCATTTGAGTAGACTGACTCTACCACAAATGTCCTTCCCCATTTGGGTTGGAATTTTCCTTTCGTCTTGTGTGTCATGACCATGGGTCTTCGGACGCTAAGACGAGGTCGCCTTTCCTGAAAGTTCGCGATTTGACTTTCTTGTTGAGGCTCTGGTGATACGAGCTTGGTAAAGCTCGATTTATTGTT